>ONZH01003398.1:0-334836 GCA_900303285.1 Rhinella marina
TTTACTGCATTAAAGGGAGCCTGTCACCAAAGAAGAGCTGAATTTTCTGCAGGAAGCTTCTTATAGATATATATATATATATATATATATATATATTATATATATATATAGTTTAGGAAAAGAGTCAGTACTTAATTTATTCATATAAAATGAGTCATGTGGGGGTCCACTTATTGATTGTGTATGTTTAAAGGGGTTGTCCCTCGAAAAAAGTCTACATTTTTTCAAACCAGCACCTGGGTCCTGAATACTTTGTAATTTCATGTCATTAAAAATTTAGTATAGCCACTGAGCTATTCACTAAATTATCTGTATAAGCGCCACCTTCTGTTTGCTCTTTTTCTATTTTTCTGTCCTGCTCACTGAGATGGAAGCACATGCTCAGTTCCGTCCTTCAACTGCCACCAGCTGCAGTAGAAAGGACATGCCCCATTTCATATTTTACATTAATCATGGGATAAGCCCTTTAAGGCCCTATTAGACTGTACAAGTTCAGGCCAATACCACGCTTTCTGCAGCTTGCACTGATGGTCCCTTTAATACCATTGCTTATTAGCTTTTACCATCTAAAGATTTCCTACAGATGCAAGCATATCATCAATCCTTCCTTCTTTTCCATTTAACAATAGTAAGTAGCTTTGCATAGGTACTGTGTACATGGTCTATTACTCTAATATAGCAATAATATAGCATAGACAGGTCAACGTGAGCAGAAAAAATAAATTCAACTTGCAATTACCCACCTGTTAAAGCTCTGAACCGGACATATCCCCTTTTCACCCAGACAGCCCCTATGAGATGGGCATTGGAGCTGTATCGCGCAGGCCATGGGCTTTTTTGTTTATATTTTTACACTGCTAGGTGGAGGGCTTTCACCTAGCAGTGTTGCTGGTGACGTCACAGGGATATTGGGCGGGCTTTAGCGCTGCCTAGCCTGTTTTTCACCGGATCTGTAGAAAAAGCCCTTGCCCTGCGCGATTCAGAGGGGCTTCCTGGTGAAGAAGGGATATGTCCGGGTTCAGCTCTGATCCAGGACAACCTTTAAATTCCCCTGTCCATCCAGCACTGAGCTTCTGTCTTGATTTACTTTCTGGAGTGACCAACATGCTGTACATACACTGACCTCAGGTCGCATGAATGGACGGCATGTGATACGCAGCAAGCAGAGTAAACAAAACTGGTGGGGTGCTACTGGAGCAGTAGAATGGGAGCAGCAGAGATTAACTAGTTAGTTACTGTTATAGAGACAGCATTCGATTACTAGGAATAGATTTTTCATTAGAGTTCTTGAGCAGTGAGTGGCTGATCCCAGAGGCACCCCCTGGCGCTTGATTTACAGGCCCGGCCTTGACAGTCTTGCGCCTGCGTTTCTGAGCGCAAGCACAGAGGCTCTGCTGCTCCACCGGAGCAACGACTGTTTTGTGGCGCTGCTACCTCGGGAGTGTAGAGGCAAATGCACAATGTTGTGAGATTGTCAGTGCCATCTAGATGTCCTACACTGTCAATCAAGCAGCAAGGGGGAGCTTCTTCAGCAGCAAGGGGACAGCCCCTTCTGCTCAAAAACTCTGATCGACAGATCAATTCGCTCATCTGTTAACTTTTTTTTTTTTAGCACGTCCCAGCTCTTACAAATTTTTCTAATCCTGGACAACCCCTTTAACTGATTATTGTATTCTGTTCTATAAGTCCATCTATAAGTCTATCATAATAAAACATAAAGTATAAAAGGACAGACTTGTTTTTTTTACATTTACTCCTGCTTTTGGCTTCTAAAACTGCCTTCCGAATCCTAACCCCTAAGATGTTTTCAGAATTAGAAAAAAGGGGTAATACATTTTTCTAGAAAAAGCACCAGTTTAGCCCGTTCCCCGCTGAAATACCAAACACAATCCATGGACAGGAGGGGGTCCTTTCTCTAATGCTGGACAAACCCTTTAAATACCAAGGCAAGGGAGTTTGTACTGTAAATCCAACAGGCATCCATGCAGACATAATGTCAGAGTTGGACTGGGATCCTTAGGCCCACCAGAGGAAAACAATAATCATCGAAAAAGTCAATTGGTTTTGAATGAAAGAAATAGACCCCTGGTGGCAGGTGCTTGGCTCCAAAAACAGCCAAATGTTCTTTTTTTTCCTCAGGACCTTTGGGGCCCACTATGGTATGAAGACTGAACCACCAGAGGATTATCCAGGTCCGGACTGGTGTTTCTTGGCCCACCAGAGGAAATTATTCTCAGAGCACAACCCCCATATATGAATAAAATCTAATAGATTTTAATTCAAGCAAAAATGCACCCTAGTGGCAAGTTACTGTCTCCAAAGACAGCGCCAAATGTTTTTTTTTTCTACTGGACCTTTAGGGAAAACCGGAGGATTCTCTGGTACTCTAGTGGCCAGTCTGATTCTGATCCTCTCTGCTGAACAGGTACGGCCCAGCATAATGTAATTAGTATTTACTACAAATATGATGCTAATTGCAGTTAGCAAATTTCCAAACTGAAACCCCCTCTAGTGCGGATTGGATTCTGCCATGATATAAGTTTTCTTGTTCAGAAGAGAAGCACTTGGACTGTGGCCGCATAAAAAGGGGTTTTCACCTATCATTCCCCGGTATGGACCAGGGGTGCACCACCAATGAGGCCAGGTGAGGGAGTCGCCTCAGGCACACCAGGTAGGGGCAAGAGGGGGCACCGGAAGGGCCATGGGCAATGAGCGCTTTAATTGTGGCAAAAGGGGTTAGGTTAAGAAATTGGCATGGGGGGGGCCATTTCAGTTTTTCGTCTCAGGCAGCAGAAAGGCAGGTGCACCCTGTACGGACCCAAGACTTATAATGCACTCGGCTCATGCTGCACATAGCAATCATCACATTGTAATAGACGTATACTGTATTCCTTCCATGTCACGGTTTCGTGAGTGGGATCTATCAATATGATCTCAGTGGAAAGTGAGCGGGACTGATCTGTATTCCTCTGCAGGCACGGTCGCACTTATTTCAAGGCTCCTGTCTCCACAGGGTCTAGGCAGAACATGCAGAACAACAGGACCACGTTCCTGTAGCCAAATCTGCACGCTGGGGAAGATACATTTATTATTGATTAAAGTGTTGCTAATGGTTGCTACAATTGTCATAAAAAGGAAACAACTTGGAAACGGTTCATCTTATGGGATTTGCCATATGCAAAACTGCTCCTGTGCATCGGGGCTGATGCTCCTGAATGTAACGGAGTGTCGGGGGTCATGGCGCTAATTCTTTTGCATGCTAACACAGAATGACTTGCATAGATTGTAACACATTTATCTCGTTCCTGCCGTCTTCGAGTACATCTTGCGGCAGGTAGAGTGCTTGCAGACTGCTTATTAACCTAGATCAGACATGACTTGCTTTCACTGTCTGTCACTTGAGCTGTTCACAATTTAAAGACTTTTCATCCCCACCGCCACCCCCAGGCCCTGAAGCAGCTCTCTGTCATGTGTGTTTGTGTGTGTCGGGGGTGTTTTTTTTAAACAGCTGCCATCCTACCGCCCTCCTATGCAAATGATGCTGACTGGCACGCACGCTGCATATCGCTTTATCTGCACAGCATTGGGCGCTCTGGATATGTATGGATTCTAATTCTCTTTGAAAAAGCAGCTCATTAGAAATACATCACATGATTTCAGGTCTCCCGTGAGATAGGCTAAGCAATGCAGGATATACAGGAGACTGTACAATAGTCATCATTACAGACTATTTCTTTTTTGCATGGATGTAGTCAGCATTACATATGAATACGGCATTAGAAAAAAAAATCCTTAAAAAAAGAAAGGTGCTCCCATGAGTTTTCCGGCCTCCTCACAGCTTACAAGCACAGCGCCATAACATTGTATAATGGCTGTGCTTGGTATTACATCCAAGATGAGCTTCACATAGGCCATGGACCAATGAACAGGACCTCACTGGCCAAGAAGAGCGCTGCAGCTCTTCGAACAGCTGATCAGCAGGAGTTCACCACCGATCAGATATTGATGACCTATCCTGAGAATAAGCCATCAATATCGAATTCCCAGAAAACCCCTTTTAAGTTTCCATGGAGAATAGATTCCTAGTCAGTCTGAGGACCAGACCATGCTAGCAGCTGTTCACATTTGGTACTTTGCCAAGTCCAAGCATAAAAATATTATTTGGGGAGAACCTTTCTTTTTTTTTTAAGGATTTTTTTTTTCTCTAATGCCGTATTCATATGTAAATGCTGACTACATCCATGCAAAAAGAAATAGTCTGTAATGAATGACTATTGTACAAGTCTCCTGTAATATCCTGCATTGCTTAGAGCCTTATCTCACGGGAGACCTGAAATCATGTGATGTATTTCTAATGAGCTGCTTTTTCAAAGAGAATTAGAATCCATACATATCCAGAGCGCCCAATGCTGTGCAGATAAAGCGATATGCAGCGTGCGTGCCAGTCAGCATCATTTGCATAGGAGGGGGTAGGGATGGCAGCTGTTAAAAAAAACACCCCCGACACACACAAACACACATGACAGAGAGCTGCTTCAGGGCCTGGGGGTGGCGGTGGGGATGAAAAGTCTTTAAATTGTGAACAGCTCAAGTGACAGACAGTGAAAGCAAGTCATGTCTGATCTAGGTTAATAAGCAGTCTGCAAGCACTCTACCTGCCGCAAGATGTACTCGAAGACGGCAGGAACGAGATAAATGTGTTACAATCTATGCAAGTCATTCTGTGTTAGCATGCAAAGAATTAGCGCCCATGACCCCCGACACTCCGTTACATTCAGGAGCATCAGCCCCGATGCACAGGAGCAGTTTTGCATATGGCAAATCCCATAAGATGGAACCGTTTCCAAGTTGTTTCCTTTTTATGACAATGTAGCAACCATTAGCAACACTTTAATCAATAATAAATGTTATCTTCCCCAGCGTGCAGATTTGGCTACAGGAACGTGGTCCTGTTGTTCTGCATGTTCTGCCTAGACCCTGTGGAGACAGGAGCCTTGAAATAAGTGCGACCGTGCCTTGCAGAGAATACAGATCAGTCCCGCTCACTTCCACTGAGATCATATTGATAGATCCCACTCACGAAACCGTGACATGGAAAGGAATACAGTATACGTCTATACAATGTGATGACTGCTATGTGCAGCATGAGCCGAGTGCATTATAAGTCTTGGGTCCGTACAGGGGTGCACCTAGCCTTTCTGCTGCCTGAGACGAAAACTGAAATGGCCCCCCCCATGCCAATTTCTTAACCTAACCCCTTTGCCACAATTAAAGCGCTCATTGCCCATGGCCTTCCGGTGCCCCCTCTTGCCCCTACCTGGTGCTGCCTGAGGCGACTCCCTCACCTGGCCTCATTGGTGGTGCACCCCTGGGTCCATACCGGGGGAATGATAGGTGAAAACCCCTTTTATGCGGCCACAGTCCAAGTTGCTTCTCTTCTGAACAAGAAAACTTATATCATGGCAGAAATCCAATCCGCACTAGAGGGGGTTTGAGTTTGGAAATTTGCTAACTGCAATTAGCATCATATTTGTAGTAAATACTAATTACATTATGCTGGGCCGTACCTGTTCAGCAGAGAGGATCAGAATCAGACTGGCCCACTAGAGTACCAGAGAATCCTCCGGTGTTCCCTAAAGGTCCAGTAGAAAAAAAAAACATTTGGCGCTGTCTTTGGAGACAGTAACTTGCCACTAGGGTGCATTTGCTTGAATTAAAATCTATTAGATTTTATTCATGATATGGGGGTTGTGCTCTGAGAATAATTTCCTCTGGTGGGCCCAAGAAACACCAGTCCGGACCTGGAGATAATCCTCTGGTGGGTTCAGTCTTTCATACCATAGTGGGCCCCAAAGGTCCTGAGGAAAAAAAAGAACATTTGGCTGTTTTTGGAGCCAAGCACCTGCCACCAGGGTCTATTTCTTTCATTCAAAACCAATTTGACTTTTTCGATGATTATTGTTTTCCTCTGGTGGGCCTAAGGATCCCCAGTCCAACTCTGACATTATGTCTGCATGGATGCCTGTTGGATTTACAGTACAAACATCCCTTGCCTGGTATTTAAAGGGTTTGTCCAGCATTAGAGAAAGGACCCCCTCCTGTCCATGGATTGTGTTTGGTATTTCAGCGGGGAACGGGCTAAACTGGTGCTTTTTCTAGAAAAATGTATACCCCTTTTTTTCTAATTCTGGAAAACATCTTAGGGGTTAGGATTCGGAAGGCAGTTTTAGAAGCCAAAAGCAGGAGTAAATGTAAAAAAAACAAGTCTGTCCTTTATACTTTATGTTTTATTATGATAGACTTATAGATGGACTTATAGAACAGAAATACAATAATCAGTTAAAGGGGTTGTCCAGGATTTAGAAAAATTTGTAAGAGCTGGGAACGTGCTAAAAAAAAAAAAAAGTTAACAGATGAGCAAATTGATCTGTCGATCAGAGTTTTTGAGCAGAGAGGGGCTGTCCCCTTGCTGCTGAAGAAGCTCCCCCTTGCTGCTTGATTGACAGTGTAGGACATCTAGACTGGCACTGACAATCTCACAACATGTGCATTTGCCTCTACACTCCCGGGTAGCAGCGCACAAACAGTCGTTGCTCCGGTGGAAGCAGCAGAGCCTCTGTGCTTGCGCTCAGAAACGCAGGCGCAAGACTGTCAAGGCCAGGGCCTGTAAATCAAGCGCCAGGGGGTAGCCTCTGGGATCAGCCACTCACTGCTCAAGAACTCTAATGAAAAAATCTATTCCTAGTAATCGATATGCTTGTCTCTATAACAGTAACTAACTAGTTAAATTCTCTGCTGCTCCCATTCTACTGCTCCAGTAGCACCCCACCAGTTTTTGTTTACTCTGCTTGCTGCGGTGATCACATGCCGTCCATTCATGCGACCTGAGGTCAGTGTATGTACAGCATGTGGTCACTCCAGGAAAGTAAATTAAGACAGAAGCATCAGTGCTGGATGGACAGGGGAATTTAAAGGGGTTGTCCTGGATCAGAGCTGAACCCGGACATATCCCCTTCTTCACCCAGGAAGCCCCTCTGAATCGCGCAGGGCAAGGGCTTTTTCTACAGATCCGGTGAAACAGGCTAGGGCAGCGCTAAAGCCCGCCCATTAGTGCTGGTGACGTCACCAGCAACACTGCTAGGTGAAAGCCTCCACCTAGCAGTGTAAAAATATAAACAAAAAAGCCCATGGCCTGTGCGATACAGCTCCAATGCCCATCTCAGAGGGGCTGTCTGGGTGAAAAAGGGGATATGTCCGGGTTCAGAGCTTTAACAGGTGGGTAATTGCAAGTTGAATTTATTTTTTCTGCTCACGTTGACCTGTCTATGCTATATTATTGCTATATTAGAGTAATAGACCATGTACACAGTACCTATGCAAAGCTACTTACTATTGTTAAATGGAAAAGAAGGAAGGATTGATGATGTGCTTTGCATCTGTAGGAAATCTTTAGATGGTAAAAGCTAATAAGCAATGGTATTAAAGGGAACCATCAGTGCAAGCTGCAGAAAGCGTGGTATTGGCCTGAACTTGTACAGTCTAATAGGGCCTTAAAGGGCTTATCCCATGATTAATGTAAAATATGAAAATGGGGCATGTCCTTTCTACTGCAGCTGGTGGCAGTTGAAGGACGGAACTGAGCATGTGCTTCCATCTCAGTGAGCAGGACAGAAAAATTAGAAAAAGAGCAAACAGAAGGTGGCGCTATACAGATAGATTTCAGTGAATAGCTCAGTGGCTATACTAAATTTTTAATGACATGAAATTACAAAAGTATTCAGACCCAGGTGCTGGTTTGAAAAATGTAGACTATTTTTCGAGGGACAACCCCTTTAAACATACACAATCAATAAGTAGGACCGCCCACATGACTCATTTATATGAATAAATTAAGTTTTACTGACTCTTTTCCCATAAACTATATATATATATATATATATATATATATATATATATATCTATAAGAAGCTTCCTGCAGAAAATTCAGCTCTTCTTTGGTGACAGGCTCCCTTTAATGCAGTAAATGCCTCTATCTGTTTAATCCCATGCAATGCATGCAAAGAAATCCCCGTCAAGAGACGCTTAGGCTGTAATTCATGCTAAGCTTGCCAAGCCGTCCACAGAAGAGTTAAGTGATCTTCCCCTCAGATGAGAATGAAATCCTGCAAGGCCCAGTATATTGTTTGTGATAGTCCGATCAAGCCTACATTGGCAGCTATAATTGCCAGACTGGTTGTCTTCGCCTTCCCTGCGCTCGCACCCTCCCCTTCTGCATTTGAAATTCTGGCCTTTTTTTTTTCCCCCTCAATCACAATCAAATGTGTTTTGTTCCCATGTGTGGGACATTACAAAAGCGCAGAGGGGTTTGTAAAGGAAATGGCAGCTGTCTAGAATCTTCTCCCTTACGATTAACCATAAGATCTGCAAAACATGTTTATTCCTGAAATAACTCTTTACAGAGGCTCTTCATTCCGGATACATAGCGGAGATTTGCTCGACGATCAATGACACAGAAATCACCTTGTTTTTAAAGGGTTTATGAGACTAGAATAAAGGGTCTGCTTTTTTATAACATGTATACAGCTCCATTCATGTCCATGGGCGGTGACCCGTTTTGCAGTTTTGCCCCCTTTACTTGAATGGGGCTGAGCTGCAACCCTAGACAAGAGGGGCACACTTTCTGTAAAAATATATTACAGGTTTTTTTTTTCAAGTCTCATCCAAACCCTTTAAAGAAGAGGATACGTTTGATGGGGGCACCAATGATCGCTAGAAAGTGGTCCCAAGCCACCATTATGGAGGAGTCTAAGTGGCGTGGTGGTGGCAAGTGCACTGCCAGTCTTTTTAAGACTATAGGATTGACGGCACTTGACTTTTGTCGTCGATTGAATAGATCAGTGGGGTACATGCATGACCACCACTACAGGGTGCGTCCAAAAGTATAAAGACAACCAAAGAAATGAAAAACGGTGGTTGGGAACACCATCCTGTGTATGGCATGTTGATAAGGGGAAGGGGTCAAATCTGTGAAGGGCAGTGTCCAACAAGGTGGCCATTTTGAAACCAAGTTGATATCAAATACGTATGTCACATGCACCCCTTCCCGTTTGAAAATATCGACTAAGTTCCAAGAAGGCAGCTTTTCAAAATGGGCACATTTTGGAAATGCCTCATGCCACAAAGAGGATGGTGTTCCCAACCACCTTTTTCCATATTTGCAGGTGTTTCCATACTTTTGGACCACCCACCATAATGAGGGCTCATATCCCAATTTTTTTGATTGGTGGTGCCCCTAGAGATTGTGCATGAAGATAAGTGATAAGTTCTTTTTGTGAGATAACCCCTAAGTCCACCATCAATGGTTAGTGAGATATCTATATCTACCAATAGTCAGGCAACACTGGCACCAAGGGAGGGGGGTGGGGTTGATCCTTCTTTTTTGTACATAGTAATATATTGCCATGACTATAGGGACAGATCATTTAATCTCATGTATGCAGTATCACTTGCTTTTAGTCATCAGATCCATTCTTTGGACCATGTATGGCCACATTTATATCTAGAGCAGCCTTAACACCAGTTAAGATATGTCGATTATAGGTGTATACCCTCAAATGAGCAGCGATTCTGAGCATCGTTTAGGACGTTCTACAGTAATGGTGTTTGGTAGTCCTCTAGGTCACCTCCATATTGACCCCATCCATAGAGTAATGTCTTCAAATGACAAATATTAAGTAATTTAAAAGAGAATGTGTACAGAATACAGATGCAGCAAACGTTAACCTGACACTGGACACGTTAAATACACAGTTGCAGCAAACTTTGGCACAATTGACACAACCAAAGCCATTGACAAAATGAACGTGCCATTAAGTCATTAAGCTTCAAGTTAACATTTGCTGCATCTGTATGATGGTTTTCCTGTAATATACTCTATTGTTATATTTGATATTCTCCTGTATTTCTGCAGGAGGATAATGCTCCCAAATATTCATATTGTGCATGCCTTATATATATCTATATACACTAAATATACCAAGCTGTAACTGTTATTGGGCCCTATTCACTAAGGATTTTTGCCATAGGCCCACAATTGGAGGAACACTTGAAGGATTTAGCTACTGGCACAAAATGGAAATCCCTTACTGAAGAGGGCCCTATCTTTGGGAAAGGTCAGTAGTGTTTGTTACTGCTTTTTAATACAATCTAGCTTGGTGACAGAGGGGTCTACAATGTCTTACACATTGAAGGCTCCTTGCACTCAGGGCCGTTTTATGTATGTGATATTGAATACAGCATTTTGTAAAAACCCATTGAGCTCAAGATTAACCCTTGTTTTGGATAAATTTGGCCTAGTTGCCCATAGTGTGGAGCTCAATGCTAAAGGATAACGATCCAAAAGCTTGCTCTCTTTGCTCTGAAAGCTAAAAAAAGAAAACTGGAACAAAAAAAAAAGTCTCTGGCTAGATCGCCACTCTTTTCCGGCCCCCTCTAAAACCATAACATTAATAACTAACGTGACACCAACCCTTTTTACTGAATGGGACTGACCATTGGTTCTCCACAAGGTCGTAAACATGCATTGGTGTCTCTAATGAATAAATACTTCTTCCATTTGTATGAAATTATCTGTTTCCGCTTTACTCTTCTCTGCTTGCTCAATCAGTTTGAAGGTCAAGAAATAGAATTTGGGAACCTAATTAAGAAGAGCACAAACATTCTCATAGAGACCAAGCAGCTCGGTGAGGAGAGAGCTGGCATAGGGACTTTAATTGGTCACCACCCAATAAACGTCTATAAGACAGGAGAGGGAAGAAATGCAGAGAAGTATACACAGATTGATGAGAAGGAAGAGATTCCAAATGAGAGAGAAGCAGAGACATACACACAGAGGCTGCTGTAGCTAATAGCTTTCAATCTCATCCATGTGCTTTATTCACATCTATACAGTTTAGTGCTTCTCTATAATGTCCTATATGGTGCTTCTTAGCAAGTGAGCGACTGAGTGAGTGAGTGAGTGAGTGAGCGAGTGTTAGAAACCACATTCTCCTGTGTGCTATGTATGGGAGACATTAGAGCAGCCAGTCTCTACCAGCTAGCACAGGGGGAAGTATAGTAAGAGACTGAGCCGACAGAAGGGGAAACTGACGATAAATGCAAGACTAGATGTATTGCGCTCATCTACACAAATATTTTATCCCAAAAAGTATCCTGAAAATGTGTGTTTGCTTTTAGGCCTTGATATGTAGGTTATTGTCTTTCATTTCCAATTATATATTTTTTTTTGGAGCTAATCAATATAGCCCTTTAATCAAATGTGTCCCCTAGTTAATAAGGAACCATAATCATTCTATTTGGGAAGGAGGGGGGGGGGTTCTCCATATTACTTAGCTTGTTCCTAGGGGAAAATGTTCCAAGTGGAAACATTTGTCAGGCTGCTATTCTCCTTTAATTCATGAGCATGCACAGAACAGGATAGAATAGATGATTAGACATTATCCTGTACAGATCTGCTTGATTGGCTTAAGTATCTGCCTGGACTGATCTCTGCTCGGACTTCTTCCTGCATGTTCTAGATAACTACATTTGTGTTATGGAAGTTGCTGTTATTCTTAATGAGGATAATTAATAATTATTTTTCCTAAGCAGAGAATTTCTGCAAAATATGCAGAGTCATCCACTGTTAAAACATAATAAATATATATTACATTCAATTTATTATAATGTAGCCGATCAGTTTAGAGCGAGTGAATGACTTCAGTGATACACAAGATCTTATGTGTCTTATGAATAAGGAAATAACTAGTGCATGCCTGTGTATATATACTATATACACTCACCGGCCACTTTATTAGGTACACCATGCTAGTAACGGGTTGGACCCCCTTTTGCCTTCAGAACTGCCTCAATTCTTCGTGGCATAGATTCAACAAGGTGCTGGAAGCATTCCTCAGAGATTTTGGTCCATATTGACATGATGGCATCACACAGTTGCCGCAGATTTGTCGGCTGCACATCCATGATGCGAATCTCCCGTTCCACCACATCCCAAAGATGCTCTATTGGATTGAGATCTGGTGACTGTGGAGGCCATTTGAGTACAGTGAACTAATTGCCATGTTCAAGAAACCAGTCTGAGATGATTCCAGCTTTATGACATGGCGCATTATCCTGCTGAAAGTAGCCATCAGATGTTGGGTACATTGTGGTCATAAAGGGATGGACATGGTCAGCAACAATACTGATGCTGTGGCGTTGCAACGATGCTCAATTGGTACCAAGGGGCCCAAAGAGTGCCAAGAAAATATTCCCCACACCATGACACCACCACCACCAGCTTGAACCGTTGATACAAGGCAGGATGGATCCATGCTTCATGTTGTTGACGCCAAATTCTGACCCTACCATCCGAATGTCGCAGCAGAAATCGAGACTCATCAGACCAGGCAACGTTTTTCCAATCTTCTACTGTCCAATTTCGATGAGCTTGTGCAAATTGTAGCCTCAGTTTCCTGTCCTTAGCTGAAAGGAGTGGCACCCGGTGTGGTCTTCTGCTGCTGTAGCCCATCTGCCTCAAAGTTCGACGTACTGTGCGTTCAGAGATGCTCTTCTGCCTACCTTGGTTGTAACGGGTGGCAATTTGAGTCACTGTTGCCCTTTCTATCAGCTCGAACCAGTCTGCCCATTCTCCTCTGACCTCTGGCATCAACAAGGCATTTCCTCCCACAGAACTGCCGCTCACTGGATGTTTTTTCTTTTTCGGACCATTCTCTGTAAACCCTAGAGATGGTTGTGCGTGAAAATCCCAGTAGATCAGCAGTTTCTGAAATACTCAGACCAGCCCTTCTGGCACCAACAACCATGCCACGTTCAAAGGCACTCAAATCACCTTTCTTCCCCATACTGATGCTCGGTTTGAACTGCAGGAGATTGTCTTGACCATGTCTACATGCCTAAATGCACTGAGTTGCCGCCATGTGATTGGCTGATTAGAAATTAAGTGTTAACGAGCAGTTGGACAGGTGTACCTAATAAAGTGGCCGGTGAGTGTATATATATATATATATATATATATAAAATATGTTGTATGATTGAATGGGCAGGCGAAGCCATCATAGATTTGAGGCTCTTATTCATTTTATTGTGCTCGTATTTGTTACTTCTACCATTGATTTCATACATGATAGGCTCTCTTCATACTAGTGGCATGACCCTCGCAAACATGACAGGTCCATTTTCAAACCCTTGCAAACCAAGCTGATTCACACCATTGTCTGTCAGCGTTTTTCAGATTTCTGGTACTTCTGATGATAAGAATAGTACTACTAACTGTCCTATTTTGTCATCAAAAATACCAGACCCAAGCCCAGTGGAAACAGTGGTAGTGTGAACTTCTGCATTGGGATTGTGAAAATAGGGTTTTGCCTGAGCATATGGTTCATGCATGATTGGCTGCATTGGTGTTGTGTAGCCTCAAACCAGTTCATTTATGAGACTCATTGCCAGTAGCTGGACTTTATATTTAGATACATATCCATCAGTTATAAATGTATCATTAACCTGTGCTGAATTGGAGATTTTGTTCTAGATGAATAGTTTTACTTATACTTCTAAACATTAGTATGATTTATTAAGTTGTCATTCATTCCATGGCGCTGTACATACTCTTTAGCCCATTGTTGAGGGTTTTACATCTCTGAGGAGGTATGGTTTCTACTTCAGGAGACCCAGGTAGTGTCGAGAGTCTTACAGGCAATGCACCCTGGGAAAAGTACACCAGTTGGATCTCCACAAGAAGAACCAGTACCATGTAAAAGCTGCTTCAAAGGCATCTCATGTAGCCAACCAAGACCATACTCCATATTGGTGAGGAGTGAAAAGTCTCTAACACAGTACTACAGATGTGTGTCCATGGTCTGGCTTATATCCTTGGACATATCTCAAGGCATTGGACTTTGACTTACAGAGAATATGTAGCACTTGAGATGCAGTTTTCTTTCTTCTGGAGGAGGTTTACTGTATTTTGTGTGCTGTGACATCTATACACTATGGGGGTCATTTACCAACTGATATACGCTAGATATTTGCACCCCGACTTTTTCCCGCTCGCGGCAGGTCTAAAGAAGCAGGCATGGCGTGGAGCGGGAAAGGGGGCAGGCTAGTAGGTCCGTTGCATTTATCACTGTCTACGCTTGTTTTAGGCGTAGAAAATGTTCTAAATCTATGCCAGCAAGGAGGCTGGCTTAGATTAAGACTGACGGTGGATGGCCAAAGTTATGTAGTGGTCGGTGCATCTACATAACTTCGGCCGATCCACCGCCAGCGCAGGGTTTAGTAAGACCGGTGTCTAAAACGCTGGTCTTAATAAATGACCCCCTATATGTATTTGTGCTCTATTTAGTGTATTTGTCTATCCATCCTTGCATAGCTTGACTTATTCAGTTCAAGTCATGTAAAACACCTTTTACCAGTAAGGCAAAGCAGTAGTTAATTCCTTCTGTTACAATATAGTGAACGGTACACGTAGGCCGTCGAGCCCCTCCTTTGTTTTGCAGTGCGGTCAGCAGGGGAGAGACAAAACATACTAAAACTCAGATACATTAGGGTAATAACTGAAGTGTGCATAAGTCACGTTTTTCAGCATTTGCTTTTATCAGTGCGATGAGCTAAATGCTCAGAGCCACCAGTCTGCTGCTGGTGACATTGGACAAGGACTGTGTGTTATCAGCAGAATACAAGGGAGCAGCAGAATGAATCTGAGTTTGCTGTCTCTGCGTAAGAGCAGGGTTATTTTTACCTTTTGATCCCTGTGGATTGCATTATTTTAACCTTAGAATTACACTGCTGACTCTTCTGTATGCACATCTGCTGCCGCCGCCTTCAGCACGGCATAGGTCCTGCATTATTCATGAGAGAGGCTTCCATTTGTGCAGCAGGAATCCAATAATAGCCAGTGTGCTATATACCTTCTGTGCCTATAGAAATACATGCAGCCCATACAGCTTCTGGACTTTGCAAATTCATACTCTGATTTCGTGTCATTCGGTAGGCATGGGGTGCATTGTGGAGTATACCGTAAGTTGCGATAGAGTAATAAAGGTTTGCCAACAGTAGGAGACAGAAAAGCTAATAGCCTATAGCATCGCTGGAGAAAAGATGGCTGAAAAATGAAACTATGACCCTATAAATACTACCAGTCAGAAGATATTATGCATTTTATGTACCATCTTAGTCATCGCCAGAAAACAGCATTTGCATCTTTATTAAAGATTACTGATGCCTTAGACATGGAGGTAAATGAAAAAAACATGCACTGGTTCAGTCTGAAATCTTCATTCCTTCATTCATCTTCAGACCTCCTAATATTCAGTTTGCAACCTGCTCCTATTTTCAGACTTTTCTCATGTAGACATGTCCCTCCCAGTAACCCATACTTGTCTGTGTGTCCAGGATGCTGCTGTCTTCTCCCCTGTAAACTGCCTTGTGTGTGCTTTCTTGGGTGCTTTCATCCCTCTCCAGTCACATTTGCTGTATACAATCTCCTGCTGCTCCTTCTAACACTAACAGAAGGAGGGAGAGCAGATTCAGCAGCACCAGCAGCTAGGTGAAGGACTTACATATACTCTACAGACACAACGTGGTAGGACATTTTCAGTGAAGATTGTTGAGAAGATAGCTTAATTTTGTATTTAGGAAGCAAATAAACGATAAAGAAAAAATCAGTCAACTCAGTGATTTTCTTTGTCTTCATTAAGATGTTCTGCACTCACGTGTGTTGATCAGGCTGGGATATTGGCGATAGATTGTTAGATAGGTAGATATGTTAGAAAATTTTGTCATAGAAAAGTGGACTATTGGACCTTTCCGATTCAAGTCCCATTTAGGGATGTCAGGGTCAGAAGACGTCTTATTTTATTCATTTCTATAGCACTAACATATTCCACAGTGCTGTACAATCTCTGTACAGCGCTCATATCAGTCCCTGTCCCCATTGGGGCTCCCAGTCTAAATTCCAAATTAACATATCTCTATGTGGGAGGAAATCAGGGAGAAAACCTACAGATACGTAGGACGGGCAAACACACTCCATGCAGATGTATGGCCAACCTCTGTCTACACTAGGTGCTGCCCACCCGCTCTAATGTGGGCAGCACCTACATCTGCGTTTTTAATTCAGGTTTTGAGATCCCGCAGAGGGTCTCAAAACCTGAAATAAAAGGATTCATTACATTAAATACACCCTGATGTCTCCCATTTGGCCGGATAGTTTCCATGCTCAGTTCCACATTTGAAAGTGCCCTTGAGGAGGTTATTTCCTGAGAGTATCCCATTTCTGTGTAATGAATAGCTGACCAGGAGACTCTATGCTGTGTATTGGTGCTCAGGTGCCATTGCATGTGTTTTTTGTTATGATCCTTTATTATAAAGTAGTGTCACATGGGGATAAATACATATTTTACGTTGTTTGCTGTTTAGTGGTTATAATAACATAGTCACCTTCAGATAACAATAGTGCACTCACTTTCCATCCCGCACATCCTGCAACATTCACCAGATACACTGTTTCATCTTCATGAATACCTAATTGCCTTTCGTGTTTTCTTTTTTTTTTGTTGCCCTTGGATACAAACTAAGCTACAATTCTATTCAATAGACTGAGCGCAAGCAGAAATGAGTTTAGAAATAATTTGGCTTCATAATGTTAATGCATGATTGAGATGCACAGAAGGAAGCTAGAAACGTGGAATATTATATTTAGAAAAATACTTGAATGTTTGTCTGAAAGACAGAAAAGCTTGCAAAGAATGTGAGCATTTATGTTATGACAAAGGTATACTTATGGGTTTGGGGTTTTTTGGCATCATCAACCATACTTCATGTAATGCCACGTGTCTGTACAGACAATGATAGAATTTTATTATGGTCATGTTCAATGGTAAGGGGAGGATAATGAGGGGTGTAGTGTTCTTTGTCTAAAGAGAGCACTATAGCAGTGGTAGTAGTCGAGTAGTAGTATTATAGTCATGCCCATGGATGGTGGTGTCTATATAAAGTGTAGTAGAATTGTTTCATGGCCATTCTCTTTGATTACATCATGTTGGGTGGAGTGGTTGGAATGTGTAGTGTTCTATGTATATAGTGTAATGGCATTTTTATTATAGGCATGCCCAGTGATTGTGTCACGTTGGGAGGTAAAGAGTATAGTACAGTGGTCATGCCCAGCGATTAGAGCATGTTGGGAGGTATAGTTTTTTACAGCATGTATATTGTAAAATAGTATTGTAGTCCATAGAGTTGGGCATGTTGGCAGGTGTATGTATAGAATATAATAGAATTGTATTGTGGCCATGCCCAGTGGTCAGGTCATGTTGGGAGGTGTAGTGTTCTATGGGTATAATACAATTGTACTGTGGTCATGCCCAGTGGTCAGGTCATGTTGGGAGGTGTAGTGTTCTATGGGTATAATACAATTGTACTGTGGTCATGCCCAGTGGTCAGGTTATGTTGGGAGGTGTGGTTTTCTTTGTGTATAGTATATTTGACTATATAGTCATGTTCATAGGGCTTGGCATGTTGGAAGGTTTTGTTGTCTATGTATAGAGTATAATACAATTGTACTGTGGTCATGCCCAGTGGTCAGATCAAGTTGGGAGGTGTAGTGTTCTATATATATAGTATATATGATAGTATATACTAAAATTGTATTGTATTGTGGTCACATTGAAAAGTATAGTGTTCTGTGTATATGCAGCCTGCCGACCTGCAGGGGAGTTGTAGTGGTTGGAAACTGGAAGAGGATGGGAGTGAAAATGGTGACATGAGGGTGTACGGCGCAGTAGGGTGTAGTACTTCACAGTTGCTAATCCCCCTTTCTAACAGTCCCTTGGCTGCTCATACAGTGAGAGGAGTGTGCGTCCTTTCTTCCCTCAGGATACACTGTGGACTTTTGGGGGCTGCTACCTGGTGCTCCTGGTGCCCTTGATGGTAGGGGGCTGGAGTATGTAGCCCACAGGTGAATAGTGGAGCCCATCATCAGGCCCTATTGGCTATAATAAATATACTGTTTCTCTTTATTAAGCAATTGATGGGAGTTACAGTAGAAATGTAAGTAACAGGCACATTTCTCAAGTTTTGCACAGAGTAGACTGTTCTCAAAGGTTGCATGTAGGAGGCGGCAATGACGGTAGTAATCCCCCCGAATCTTTTTCTAGATACACTATGCAATCCTTCCAAGTAAACCACAGGCGTGCAGTCACTCCTAATATACTTTCTGCATTTCTCAGTTCCGGGGCACACTCATAGATTCGGATGGCTAGTCCATCTCAGAAATGTGGTGGGCACCAGAAGCAGTTCACCCTTTCCACATGCAGTAAAGTCTATTGCCATAAATGTGCTTTTACCTTACTGTCTCCATGCAGCACAGCTTTTAAAATGGTTCACAACCTTCTGCAAATATTCAATGCTTTCTTCTTTCTTTCTTCAGAAGTAGTTCTCAGCAAAGTTGCTCTTTCTGGCAGCTTTCCATTCTCAGGAATGTTTTTTTCCTGGATAAGGCTTTTCTTTTGTGGCCTACTTGGAAGAGCTCACTAAAGAAGGTTGTGCTCTGCTGGTTAGGAACTCTCTTGACAGAACACACCAATGCAGGTCTTGTCTCTAGCTTTACTGACTAGGAAATCTCCACTCTTCAAGCCGAGGGAGGGGGATCAGGACCAGCCTGTCTTCCAGCGACCAACTAAAGACTGCCAGTTTTAACTACTTCTTACCTATATATAACCCTTTGGTATAAACCGTGCACAAATCATCATCACAGCAAACATTTTGAATTGGTGAACCAGAGTATAAACCTTTTAACAGTGAATCACTGTATTAACCCTTTAGCAGTGAACCAGGGGGTCACTGCCTGCATAGTATATTAGAATTGTATTATATTGATGTTCTCGGGTTGAGTGTAAGGGAAAGTGTAATGTTCTATGTATACATTACTGTATTGTGGTCATGCCTAGTGGTCTGATCATGTTGAGAGTTATAGTGTTTTCCGTATATAGTATAATAGAATGGAATTATAGTCATGTCCATAGGACTGGGCATGTTAGGAGGAGTTGTAGAATTATACGTATTAAGCTGAAGTCCAGTGGGCAGATCATATTGGGGGGGGGTAAAGTTTTCTGTACATAGTATAATGGAAGTGTTCTAGGTATCTTCATTAGTATGTGATTGGGAGTTGTAGTGTTGTTGTTGGGAGTTGTAGAGTAATTTGTATTTAATGGATGTAATATTTTGCACATTTTAACCCTTTTGAACTACAGTATTATATCCATGCTAATGTAAATGAAAATAGCTTCAGTTCTTTTATAGAAATCATGCTTCTCAACCGAGACCCAATTTCCTATATCTTAGACCAGAACAGAACATATTGAGCTGCAATTGTGATATGTGCAAATAGCAAAAACTGTGCTAGTCTTCAAAAGCATAGATGTCCTCTCATAGCAATAAAATTAACGGGAGCTATAATGACATTGCCTAACGTTCCTAGAAACACATATACAGTCGAACCTTTGTAAATGACCACCTCCTTGAGAAGACCATCTCCCTATCCAAAACAAATTTCCTTTGACAGATTTTCAGTTCCACCATATATAATGGACACTGGCCATCTACTTTGAGAAAACCATCTGCGTAGAAGATCACTTTTCAATGCAATTTTAGGTGGCCGTCTGAAAGAGGTTTCAATGTAGATAGTTAACAAATTAAAGGGTTGTCTAGGATTTTAAAAATGTAAAGTCAGTAAATAAATGGTAAAAATAGATTTAAATATATATATATAAATTAGCAAATCACTCAAAATTCAATTTTGGCTTGATTCAGTCAAATTGGCTGACTGATTCTGGTCCAACTCAATTCTACACTCTGAGGTTGCCTAGGAGTTATGTTTTTTCTCTCTTGCTTCTCAATTTTTAAGTAAACTTTTTATTATTGTTTTTTCTCTTTCTCCAAAATATGCACAAAAGGAGTGACCAAAAAATTGGGATTTGGATCAAATCTCATTTGTTTAGCATCAATTTGATCATCTCTAGCAAAATACTCATCTGTTTAATCCCCATATGGTAAAAGATGGGTTCCCCGCAGATCTCCTCACAGCCATTGATTGACAGACTATCAGATGCACAGAAGTAACTAAAGAACGGCAGGCTGGGACATTGGCGATAGATTGTTAAATAGGTAGATATGTTGGAAAATTTTGTCATAGAAAAGTGGACTATTGGACCTTTCCAATTCAAGTCCCATTTAGGGATGTCAGGGTCAGAAGACGTCTTATTTTATTCATTTCTATAGCACTAACATATTCCACAGTGCTGTACAATCTCTGCACAGCGCTCATATCAGTCCCTGTCCCCATTGGGGCTCCAAGTCTAAATTCCAAATTAACATATCTCTATGTGGGAGGAAATCAGGGAGAAAACCTACAGATACATAGGACGGGCAAACACACTCCATGCAGATGTATGGCCAACCTCTGTCTACACTAGGTGCTGCCCATCCGCTCTAATGTTACTACTTTCACATCTGCGTTTTTAATTAATTCAGGTTTTGAGATCCGGCAGAGGGTCTCAAAACCTGAAATAAAAGGATTCATTACATTAAATACACCCTGATGTCTCCCTTTTGGCCGGATAGTTTCCATGCTCAGTTCCACATTTGAAAGTGCCCTTGAGGAGGTTATTTCCTGAGAGTATCCCATTTCTGTGTAATGAATAGCTGACCAGGAGACTCTATGCTGTGTATTGGTGCCCAGATACCATTGCATGTGTTTTTTGTTGTTTTTTCTTATGATCCTTTATTATAAAGTAGTGTCACATGGGGATAAATACATATTTTACGTTGTTTGCTATTTAGTGGTTATAATAACATAGTCACCTTCAGATAACAATTATTTCACCTTTTTTATTGCTTTTTCTCTTTCTCCAAAATGTGCACAAAAGGAGTGACCAAAAAATTGGGATTTGGATCAAATCTCATTTGTTTAGCATCAATTCGATCATCTCTAGCAAAATACTCACCTGTTTAATCCCCATATGGTAAAAGATGGGGTCCCCGCAGATCTCTCCACAGCCAGTGATTGACAGATTATCAGATGCACAGAAGTAACTAAAGAACGGCAGGGAATACCGGAGCGGAGGCACTAGAGCAACAAAAAGTTTAAACCATTCCCTGCTAATAGAAAAAAAACAAGTTACCAGTTTATCTTAGACGACCCTTTAAATATTTAAGCTTGATGAAATTTAGGTAGAAGTTCCCTCTATTTCCTAAAATAATTGCTAAAACTAATGGTGCTGACGGCTAGTGCATGAGACTGTGACATGCGGAATGAAATCTTATCGGATATGGAGAACAGTTGCCATTTGTACAATTATTTTAATCTCCTAGTTATTTAATAGCTGTAGCCAATTTGAGTGAATGTCAGTACTTCATTTCTAATCACATCCTATGTAAGAGCTTGCGCAGGAAGAGACAAGCTGCCAGCCATTAGTGGTTAAGGAGGAGGTTGCCGAAAACTTCTAGGAGGTTGTTGAATGTGCTGAGTATAGGACGGTAAATAGATATTTTAATAAGGATAAATTACAGTCCTCAGTCTTATAAATAGGTAGTTGCTGAGTTGATATTCTTTCATGGGCTTCAAAATTTGTCTCTGAAGACCGTAAAAGTTGAAAATCAGATCGTTCTCTGATGTCCGATATAGAATAGCTACAGAAAATATAGTGCTTGGTGCCTCTGCACCTTCCTTATAGGGGTTGTGGAGGACACTAATATTGAAAGCTGCCATCAATATCATATTGGCGGGGGTCCGACACCTACCACCCCCGACGATCATCTTTTACCATGTACAGTAGCTACAGCACCGGTAGTCATTACCAAAACTACATAGCTCCATTTTTTCTGTAGTGGATGGAAGTGGTAACTTCAGCACAACTCCCGCTGAAGTGAATGGGAACAGCACTGGAGTTACCCACTCTATCCACTGCACAATGGATGGACCTGTGTAGTTCAATCGTCAACTTCTGGAGGCTGAGCTACAGGGCAATAGCTGATTAGCATTGGTATGGGGTGTAGGAACTCCACCAATCTGATACTAATGGCCTATCCTGATGACAGACCATCAGTACTAAAATATTGGACAACCCCTTTGAGGTTCAAACAACTCTTTATGGTTCCAGCTTGAATCAGACAAGCATGTAGACCAAATCTAGACAATTTATACTCTTTATACCCTACAATTCATAGACATTTAGGTTTTCCCATTTTATAATTCTTATCACTTCTCTTATAGTATCTATAAGGGGACTTAACACACATCATTTTTTGGAAAAATGACACTTCAGGTTTTAATGCAGTTTTTGAGCCAAAGCCAGAAGGAATGTCCAATATAAAAGAAGGACTTCTCCTTTCTGCTGGATCCACTCCACTCCAAAAACTTGATATTAAACAAGATATTACATTGTGGGTGAGATGATTCACCTTAGGAATTCAAAAGAAGGACAAACACCGAAAGGGTCTGGTGGACATGTTCTTCATATACTGGGTGCCAGGACAAAGGGTGCCAATAAGCTACTTTGCCTTGGCTGGTGTATGTAAATAACAGGGTTAGGGCAGAGAACCTAAATATTTGCCACCGGGATAACAAAAGTCTAGATAGAATAGTACAATTTCTATTTAGCATGGAGGAGGCTGGGAACTCTTGCTTCAGACAAAATGTTGTTTTGTGCCTCTCCTCCAGAAATCCCTACATATAATTCAATGTACAGTATTGTATGCTGACCTGCCTATATAGATATGTAGTCCAGAGGCAAAATCATCAGCGTATACCCAAAATATTTTAAAATTATTCTCTTTATTATCAAAACTTTATTTTAACTCTTACTTCTGATGCTTGTGAAAGTATGCTCCTACTACCCTATACCAGGATCCCATGCCATGCCAGAACCTCCTTTCCCCCATTCCATATCTCACATCGCCATTCAATTTTATCATGCTTGCTCAGCTATCGGAACACCCCTCTCAGTAAGTTGTGCATGTACCACCACATCTCTATTCACAGCAGCTGCAAGATAGGGCTGGGCTCAGGAGAAAACTGCACCTATTGAACATTTATGGTATATGGATATGCTGTTAATATTGAGATGAGAATACCCCTTTAAAGGGGTTGTTCACCCCTGGGAACCTTTTCTGCAGACCCCAGAGCCTGGCTGGACCTGGAGCGGGAATCATACTTACCTGATCCCTGCCACTGTGTTCCAGCTCCGTAGCCCCCCTCACGCTCTGCAGATCTCAGGTCTCCCCACGTCAACATCTGGCTTGAGACAGGTCACATAGCCGCAGCAGCCAATGACTGGCTGAAATAACCTGTCACCCATGCGTCACGTGACCCAGTGACATGAGACAAGGGACATCACTGCTGCAATGGCAATATGGCCCACGTAAATCCAGATGTTGAAGCAGGGAGACCCAAGATCTGCTGTGCCTGAGGGGGATTGATGGAGTCAGAACCCAGCGGCAGGATCAGGTAAGTATGATTCCCACCGGTTCGGCCAGGCCAGGGGGGGCGGAGAGTCTGCAGAAAAGGTCTCCAGAGTGAACAACCCATTAAGCGTACAGTGTATAACTCCAGTCAGTCCCTAACCAGGGGACTACTCCATGAGTGCTGTAGTACAGTGCTATAAGGAAATCTGATAGATATCTCAATACAAAGAGGTCTGTCTGAAGCCATCATTGTCTTTCCTATCCTACATTTTGGATACTGACACTGCAGAGGTCTTGCAGACATAAAGACGCATGTGTGATACAATGACCATTCTTACTGAGGATTTTTCACACTAATCAAGAGGAAGGTCTTGTTAAAAATTCATTGCTTCGGCTATGAGATTGTAGCGCCTCGGGCCAGCTTTTCTGCCACAAACCAATAAATGTCATTAAAACCAGAAAAACCTTCTTCTCCTAAACACATTAAAGGCCTTAGTCCTCGCTAATTTTACACGACAGGTTGAAATGTTTATCTGTTCAGATAATTTCACGTTTGCCTTGTAACAAGATCAGTGTGTAGCGTTCCAGCCTCTGTTCTGACTGTCATACCAAAAAAGAAGGTCCTCTGACCTTCATAGCTTGGTCAACCTTGGTGAAGATCATTTCTATGTAAATCATGTTTTCAGTCGGATACGATGATTGGTCCCTAATTTGCTGTTTCTTTTCCCATCTAGGGCAGAGTCTAGGATATGGATTTGTTAATTACATTGATCCAAAGGATGCAGAAAAAGCCATTAACACTTTAAATGGACTCAGACTACAAACCAAAACCATCAAGGTGAGGACACATCTATGTTAACGCTCAAGATTAGGGGTGTTATAATGTATTCTTTTGTAACTGTTGTGCGGTAAACATTGTTCTGAAGAACATTATATAACCTATCTATGATATATATATAAGTAGACAGCACTCCACAGGTCAAATGCAATGTGAGTTTTATTCCATTTCAGCTGAACGTTAGGCACACCATAAGCACAAGCAACGTTTCGGGCTGACAAAGCCCTTCATCAGGCATAGAGGTGTTGTGGCAGCGTTTGTGAGGCCATGGCTGACCTATGGCCGACCTCACAGATGCTGCCACAACACCTCTGTGCCTGATGAAGGGCTTTGTCAGCCCGAAACATTGCTTGTGCTTATGGTGTGCATAATGTTCGGCTGAAATGGAATAAAACTCGCATTGCATTTGACCTGTGGAGTGCTGTCTACTTATATATATATATTAAGACTGTATTCTTGGGGTGAAGCAAGGGTCTAAACAAGACGAGCACCCAACTTTGGCCTAAAGTATTCAAAGAGAATACTACAATAACCTATCTATGATATAATCACATAAAGGCAACGTTATGCAACAGAAGATTCAACATTTCATAGTGACGTTTCAGAGGGATATGAGCCAGGACCTCAGCATCTGAGGGGTTAAATGTCCGTGATCAGAGTTGTCTCTGGTCATGGATGCTTGCAGTGTAAAAGAGCAGAAATTGCCGGCTCTGGGGGGGGCATCTTTAAAGATAATGGGTCATTAGAAAATGACCGTTTATTAAGTTAGGTATATTTTTAAAGAATGTTTCATGAGTTTTTAAAATTTTCCATGCCAATATCTATATTAAAGAAAAAAGAACACTTTAATATACACTTCAATGGACCTGAGCTCTGCCTAGACCATGTGACCAATGAACGTGATGTCACATGGCCTAGGAAAAGCTGGAGAAGGCTGCGGCGCTACTGTGAGCAGTGGTACCTTCTCAAACAGCAGATTACCGGGGGTCCCAGGTGTCGGACCGGACCCCACTGATTAGATGCTGATGACCTAACCACAGGGTGGGTCATCAGTAAGAAACACTTGAAAAAAGCCTTTAATGTAAAAAATGAAAGTCAGACATCATATAGTACATGACAATCGCTTTCTAACAAACCTACAACCAGCTCTGTACCTCCCATGGATCCAGAGATCTCCACATTCATTGCTCTGCTGGATTTATATCAAGATGGCAGCTCAGGTGGCATGCCCTTTCTGCCGCAGCTCAGAGGTTGTGCCCTTTGTGCTAGAGCGCTCTCCCTATCACAGCTCAGGAGGCAGTTGAAGGATGATACTGGGTATGTGTGTCCACCTCAGTGAGGTGGACAGAGAAAAATGAAAAAAACATGCTGAAGGTGGCACTATGCAGTTACATTTTATTTAATAATTCATTGGCTGTTCAAAATTTTTAATTACAGATGTATTCAGAACCAGGTGCTGGTTTGAAAACTGCACAATATTTTTTGTGGGACAACCCCTTTAATATATTAAGGTCTTCTTGTTCTGTAATGGACCTATAATATGGTGTTATAGAGAAGGCACTTAAAAATGTCTTACCAAAAAATGCATTTCTGTGAAACCAGACCAGAAATAGGATTTTTTTTTTTTCATTTTTTTTTTTCGTTCGCTGGCTTTCTTCCTATCCGGTATTACAGCTATTCTTGCAGACGCTGAAATCACAAAGCAATGTTTGACCTACAAATGACATTTGAGATACATGTTTCTAAGACTGAATTTTACAAGCAGTATTTACAGTTACTATGAGCGCTGAACTAGAAAACCCACATTCAGCCAATCGTACAAAACTGCAAGTCCGTCTTTCTTTACCCGTTCTGCTGAATCTAACATTAGTCACATTCTCCGTGTTGAGTCAACAGCTATTTTTATAACGCAGAACAGATAAAGATGGAAACCGATCATTTGTGTTTGGGGGGGTTGGTCAGCTTTGATGTGTCTGAAGGGGGATCTAATGGATATCAAGACTAATGGAAAGGTCTTTTTTTTGCCCTGTCTTTTTGTTGTTTTTTTTGTGTCAGACCTATTGAGTATTTGCATTGACTGCTGTTTGGAGACATGATATTTAACCATTTGCTGGCTGCATATGACTCCGCGGGGACGTCTTTTTATGAACATCCTTGCTGAGTTTGCAGCTGCATGAAGATCAGCAGAGAAAAGGCAGAGAGAGACAGTTTATTACTATCTCTGCCTTCCCAATCTCAGCATACATAGCGGCCATGATGCTTTATGTCTCTGTCCCGGTGATCATGGGAATGCCAGGTATCTGGTAACTGTAGGAGCTGCTAGGTCTTAGTAGACCCAGATCAGCTCTACAATGAGGCTGTATTCCCCTGTAAGTGAAGTTAATATAGTGTTAGAGATGAGCAAATTAATCAAAATTTGATTTGGAGTCAGTAGAAGATTCAAGGCTCTGAAAGGATGTCTTTTATAAAGATCCTTGCTGAGTTTGCAGTTGCATGAAGATCAGCAGAGAGAAGGTAGAGAGAGAGTTTATTACCATCATTGCCATGATGCTTCCTGTCTCTGTCCCGATGATCATGTGATCGGCATGTATCTGGTAACTGTAAGAACTGCTGGGTCTTAGCGGACCCAGATCAGCTGTGCAGTGAGGCTCCGGAGGCTGTATTGCCCTGTAAGTGAAGTTAATACAGTGTTAGAGATGAGCGAATCAATCAAAATTCAATTCGGATTCAGTCGAAGATTCAATTTGGGTTCAATTTGATTCTACTTTAGTCGAAAGTGCTCCACTTGGCCTGAATATTTTTGCAAGACACTTGGAGGTCTCCTAGGACTCATCATTTTTCTCTCTTGTCTTTCACTTTTTTATTGTTTTTTTATTTTCTCTCTCTCCCTCTCTCTCTGAAAATTCGGCCAAATCGAATCACCACAAACTTGGATTTCGATGCAACTCAAATTTACGCAAAATTCAGGTTTAATTTGATGAGTTAAGAATCTATTTGCTCATCTCTATACAGTATGTATTAGCTCAAGTAACAGGAGAAATTAGTAATAAAAAGTGTAATCTTAAAATGACCCACAAAGGACATGTATGACCTTATCCAGAAGCACAATGTTTAAAATAAAAAATAAAGACGAAACAAAAACAAAAAAAGATTGCCATTGCTCGTCCACACCACAGATTTTAGCCCTGCCCCATACGAGTGACCATATCATAAAGCGTACATAATTTTAAAAAATATTTTATTTGCACTTAATCCTATTTAAAAAAAAATAGAAAAAATGTAAAAAACAGACTATTTTTTGCTTCGTTTTTTACTTTTCCTAGGTAGAAAAAATAAAATATAATACAATTACGTAAAATAAAGTCCCATATATCACCCAAATAGCACAAATTATTTATACAGTCTATCAAAAAAAAAAAATAATGGTTTCAAAGCTGCACATACTAAAACAAAATGAAAAGTCAGGTCACAAACTGCTGAAATGGCCAAGTCTAAAACTGGTTAATATAGGGGTTCTCAGGAATTGCATAAATAACAACTCCCTAAACATAATGTCATTATCCGTAGTGCTCATTTCATTCTGCAGGTTTTACGTCGCCTGTGGTTGCTGTCAGAAGAGTACAGCCTGCAGTGAAAAGCAATCAGTGTGTTATCAGCAGACTGCAGGCACTTTACATGTCATCTTGTGTCTGCAGAACACAGATCCTCAGAACTATACCAAGCAATTCTGTTATAACAGTAAGAGAATGACATTGAGGGTGTGTTCGCATTTGCGTTAGAGGCACGCTGCACTATTTTGTCCTGTAAAACGGCAGATGCCATGACCGAAATCTGACAGACCCAATTATAGTCAACAGGGTCCCTGGGGAGACATTGCTGTCCATCATCTGACAAATTCGGCACTTCCGTTATTTTTGTTGGCAATGTGAATGAGCCCTAAATTAGTTATCGGGTGTTGACCAATTTCTTTAATATAGGGGTCTCAAACAAAAAGCTAAACTGTGCTACTACTATTTATGGTTTCTCTAAAACCAGGCGATCATCTATTGTTAGTGGGTGAAGCTCAGGGCCGCCATGGTGCTCATTACAATCTTATAAACCATATAACATAGTGAAACTTTGAGAAGACCACCCAAAATTGCATTAAAAAGTGGTTTTCTTGGTGGGTGGTCTTTTCAAAGAAGATGGGCAGTATGTGTAAAATATGGTGGACCTGAAAATCTGTCAAAGGAAATCAGCTCTTGATAAGGCGGTGGTCTTCTCTAAAAGGTGGTCTTTTATAGAGATGACAATGTATGTGATCATGCAACAGTACAATTTTCTAATATAATTAGTGTGTGTGTGTGATTATCACTTGTCCAGCAAGAAGAGATCTTGAAAACTTTGAGGAATTGACAACTGTAGTATTAGAAACTTTTATATGATTTGAAACTGGAATTCCTTTTAAAGGGGTTGTCAAGCCAATATTTTTTTGTACACAAACAAAAGTAATACTCATCTTAACGATCTCCTGCCGTTTGGACACTTCCCAGGTCCTTCTCCAGTCTTTGCTTCCTGGTCTTTCTCAACACCCAGGAGATGAACTTGCAGCCACTTAATGTCAGTGATTGAGGGACCAGGAAACAGAGACTGGCAGGGGACCAGGAAAGCATTGGGATGAGAGCTGTGGGGGCTTTGTGAGATGAATATAACTTTTAATTTTTATACAGCAATCTTAACCTCTTTAAAAAAAATGGCTGAACAATCCTTTAAAGGAGTATTCCTATCTGGAACATCTGGAACATCAATAGGATATGCCATAAATGTCCGATAGGTGAGAATCCCACCCTTAAGACCTGCTCCTATCTCCAGATGAGGACATCACTGTGAACAGAGAGCATTCTTGGTACTCTCCATTCATTGTTATAGGACTTTCAAATATTGCAAGCCAGCATGCTTGGCTATATTTAGAAGTCCCATACCAGTTCTTGAGATAAAGGAGGGTCCCAGATGTGGGACCCGCACTTATCGGGCATTTATGTCATACAGTGCATTTGGAAAGTCTTTAAACCATTTCACTTTTTTTTTTACATTTTATGTTGCGGCCTTGTGTTTAAATTAAAACAAATTCATGTTTTCCCCATCATTCTGCACTCAATACCCCATAATGAGAAAGTGAAAACAAAATGTTAGAAGTCTGTGCTAATTTATTGAAAAGAAAAATCTAAAATCTTGCTTTGACATAAGTATTCAGAACCTTTACTCAGAACAAAGCACTTTTGGGAGCAATTACAGCCTCCAGTCTTCTGGGATGTGATGCCATAAAGTTTGCTCACCAGGATTTGGGGATTTTCTACCATTCTTCTCTGCAGATCCTCTTAATGTCTTCCAGGTTGGATGGGGACGGTCGGTGGACAGGCATTTTCAGGTCTCTTCATAGATGTTTGATTGGGTTCAAGTCAGGGCTCTGACTGGGCAACTCAAAGACATTAACAGAGTTGTCCCTAAGCTAACTCCTGTATTTTCTTGGCTGTGTGCTTAAGGTCATTGTCTTGTTGGAAGGTGAATCTTCGACCCAGTCTGAGGTCCAGATCCTCTAAATCAGGTCCTTTAGATGCTTTTCTTTTACATACTCCAAGTGGGCTTTCATATGTCTTTTACTGAGGAGAGGCTTCTTTTTGGCCACTCTGCAATAAAACCCAGACTTATAGAGTGCTACCGTGATGATTCACCTTCTGGTTTCTCCCATCTGCACACGGGATATTTGGAGTTCAGCCACAGTGATCATTAGGTAGTTTGGTGGGGCAGCCAGCTCTAGAAAGAGTCTGCGTTGTTCCAAACTTCTTCCATTTAAGAATTGTGGAGACCGCTTTGCTCTTGGGAACTTTCAGTGTAGCAGAATTTTTTTTGTTTTACCCTTCCCAAGTCTGTGCCTCCACACAATCCTGAAAGACCTTATATAGACAGGGCTGTGTCTTTCCAATTCATGTTCAATCAACTGAATTTACCCTAAGTGGACATCCAAAAGAATGGGAGCCCCCAGGAAACAATTTTGTGCCATAGCAAAGGATCTGAAGACTTATGTCAAAGCAAAATTTGAGTTTTTCCTTTTTAATAAATTTGCTAAAATGTCTTAAAATTCTGTTTTCACTTTATCATTATGGGGTGTTGAGTTCAGATTGATGGGTGAAAACTTGAATTGTTTTTGTTTTAACACAAGGCTGCAACATAAACATAACAAAATGTGAAAGAAAGTGAAAGGGACTGGAGTTTCTGAATGCATTGTATGGTTTTTATATGCCATAAATGTCCCTGATTGGAAAACCTCTTTAATATTGTTCCAGATTAGTTCCAGCCATCTTGTCCCTAACAAGATATCATTTGTCTATTCTTTACCAGTGATCTGATGACAAACTCCTCATTTTTGTCAGGTTTCCTATGCCCGGCCCAGTTCCGCATCAATTCGTGATGCTAACTTGTATGTCAGCGGCCTTCCAAAAACCATGACGCAGAAAGAACTGGAACAATTATTTTCACAGTATGGACGCATCATCACCTCAAGAATCTTAGTGGATCAAGTTACAGGTAAGTGACTGCATATTTGTATATTGGTTATGGATCAATCAGATTGAAGGGGTTGTCCAATGTCATGTGCCAAAAGGTTCACTTTAAAGCTTATTGTTACTCTAACTTACTGTATGTCCAAGCATAAAGGGTTTCTCTGGGTTCATAATGAAATTTTCTCTGCCCAAAGTACTCCAAAGACTGCACACTTTAGCCCCATATACCTTTTTTTCACTTTGGCAATTTTCTTTCATTGTTCTCAGCATCACTGCATCCTGGCAGGAAGTTTACATGCAGAACTTCCTGCTTTTTATCAGCTTTCTGCTGGGTTTGATAATCAAACCTAGCGTGCTTTGTTCTGTAATGTTTTCCAGGGCTTGCTCCACCAAGCTAACATGAAAAGGGGAGAAGTAGGGGGTGAAACTACATCAGAGGGAACAGTGCGGAGGGTGGAGCAATCCCTGAGAAACATTACAGAGCAAAACATGCTGGGTTTGTTTAGAAAACCCAGCAGGAAGTTGATGAAAACAGGAAGTTCTGCATGTAAACATCCTGCCAGGATGCAGTGCTGGTGAAAACGGGAAAAGGAAAGTGGTGACCTGAAAAATATGGGGCAAAATTGCAGCATTCGGTCTACTATGGGCTAATAAAAAATCATTATTGGATCAGAGAACCCCTTTAATTCCTGTCATCAATAAAATCGACATGTAACTGCAAAGAAATCTACTGTATGTGTCAGGGGAACCAATTTTATGGAACAGTAGTGCGTGAACATATGTTATCTAATTGGTCTCACAGTTTGCACATGAAATAGATACCTTTAAGTTGTGCCCATTATCTGCATGGTGAAGGGGTAAAAACTTCATGTGGCACCTTCAGCTATTTAAAAAAATGAATGATATTTAAAGCAGCATTCCCATCTTATAAAGTGATATCACATGGTTTTATGATCATGGCGCAGATGTGGGCCTGTGTCCTTTTCTAAGTTTTATCCTTGAACCCTCCCCAGGCCGATAACGTGAAAGGGAAAACATGCACCAGTATTTCTCATATTGGTATATAGGAGTAAGGCTGTGTTTACACATCACACTAGTGTGCCATGTGGTCAAAAGCATCACACCAAAAACATGTTTTTTTTCGTGATTTTAAGCCTTTTTCTGATGTGGTTATTGGTCACCCAGGTTTTACAAGTGAAATATATTTTAGAAAACGTGATTATTTTTTCCTGCAAAACTGCAATTATTCATGTTAAAATGCATGTGGCTTTGGTCATGTGACCTATTACCACAGCATGTAAACACAGCCTATGGGATCTTTAACAAACAAAATACTATTTTTCCTATGTCATAGGACCCCTTTAAGATTCTTTTATCTAAAACTATTTAATACATGTACCATTCTAAAGGGTGTCCAAGTGTCCTCAATAGGGAGAGGGGAGTCAGACATCTCTGGTGGTGGCTTATCTCCATTGAGAACAAAAGGATAGGACATACTGAACTTCAATTGCCCATTCTTTCTCTCCCCAACATTCGCCATTGGCCGAGAGTCAGAAGGCCCCATACACATTAGATAGTCATCCCATCCTGACAAAATCTTCAGGTTCAGCCAACTGTTGTGAAGTAACTTTTCCTCCTCTGTGATTAGGACAGGTTTTGTGTGTACTGATAGGACGGCGGCCATTTTGTTTCACCTAGTAATCGCTCCCCAGACAAAACGAGCCATTATAAGTAATGAAAGGTATTTGGGAATATATTTATAATAAAGTAATATTTCTGTATTTTCATTTTCTTAATTCTTGGAGAACCCCTTTAAAGGGCTATTCCAGGATTTTGACCCTATTTAACCAGCCCCTTTAGCATTGGGTACCTAATGATGGAATGATACTCACCTGCAGCACGCTCTTCCATTTCTGTGCCTTGGCTCTGTTTGGCTATCTTTTAATCCATGACTCATTTACCTCTGGCTGGGGTATGGACGGAGTCACGTGCATCACCGTAGCCAATGAGTGGCCTCAGCAGTGACAAGTCCTCAAGTGGCACATCACTAATGGGTCACATGCTGCTTGGGGTCATGTCACCACTGAGGCCAGTCATTGGCTGCAGTGGAGCATCTGACCCACGACCATACCATGCTTAACAAAGCCAGTGGGCTAATTAAAAAGGGGCAACATCTTGGAATACAGCTTTAAGGAGAATGTTATCATTGCACATATTCACACTCCTATGCATTTGACCGATGCTAAAGACAAAAGCTACTGAGGTTCGACAGAAAGGATTCACAATGTGTCCTCTGCAGGTGTGTCTCGGGGAGTTGGATTTATTCGTTTTGACAAGAGAATAGAGGCCGAGGAAGCCATAAAGGGATTGAATGGACAGAAGCCAAGTGGAGCAACTGAACCGATAACTGTGAAATTCGCCAACAACCCCAGTCAGAAAACCAGCCAAGCGCTTCTTTCGCAGCTCTACCAGTCCCCCAACAGACGCTACCCGGGCCCTCTCCACCACCAGGCACAGCGGTTCAGGTAACTAGAAGCCCGATGTGGTCCATAATACATTTAGGTTCATCGTCTCTCATCATGAATGTACTGAGTATGATATCTTTTAATTAATTGCCTTATAATAAATCACTCATTCTTCATTCAATCCATTGAGAGCGTCAGGGCCTGGTAAGACATATGTAGCGACAGCACAAGACGTTGTTTATGCTAATACGCGTATCTCCTGTCATTGATTTGTTGGCTAGTTTCCTCATCTGTATAGTAAGAGATTACTTACTGTACGACTGGCTGGAAAATATGCAAATAAAGACCAAAGCGTCTGGATATGCAGAACTCATACAATGAAAAAGCCAACGCAGTGCTGAAGGACGGGAAAAGACTGTGTCCTTCGCGCTAGGGCACTGGATTAGCATTCTCTGTGTCCACATCTGCCGCATCGGAAAGGGTTAAAGTTTTTTTTTTAGAGGGTAATACGGTGTAAGTGAGGATGTCTCCTCGTCTCTGTGTAAGATAGATTGATTATTCACTCAGACCTGCTCAAAGGCCCATTTTATTCAAGGCTGAGAACTAATCTTCTGCCAAGTTTCAGAAGGTATTGATCAACCTCTCTGCAATATTCTCCCGTGGTGCTCCAGAGAGCTGGCAGGCAGAGCCGGGGAGCTAAAATCCTTTACTGGTCATCATTTTTTAATATCTGTGGATGCAGAGCCTGAAAAAAAAAAGATTAATTATGGCTCGCCTTCTTCCTAAATGTATAACTATTTTTAGTGAGCATTCTCTGCCCCTCCTCTTCCTCACGCCCTCCAAAAATGTAACATCCTGTAGCCTGAAGACGGTTTCCAAAAATGGAGCAACCGTCTACTGGCGAAAATCATCTTAATTCTGACAGCCGAGGACCAAAATGCATGAACCATTATTTGCTGTCGATCAGGGAGCAATTCAAGCAGTACGTATAATTAACATTTTTTGACTGCAAGGAGAAAAAAAAGGCAAACGCGTGGCAGATTGCGGAGTTGCTTAGCACATTTTTGCATATTAACTCAATATCACGTATTCCGCTATACCCTGTACAGCTGTGGAACATTTAAAGGGGAAGTGCTCCTTGCTAAAATAAATATATATATATATATATATATATATATATATATATATATATATATTATTTATTTATTTATAAAGCAAATGCTGCAAAAAGATGAATCCACTGCACCTAGTTCACCTGTTTCGGTCTGCCAGCCCAGCATGGGGGCATGGTTTGGCTATGGGGATGTGGACTAAGGTGTGACAATGCCCAACAAAGCTGTGCCAAAATTTGGGCTCAAAGTAAGCCAACCAAAAGTTGGAACAAAGTTGGACAAGTGTGTCTAGCCACGCATCATATTTATTATCCAGCCTGAGCCCCTGTGAGTAGTAAATCTGCCTATATATATATATATATATATATATATATATATACACGTATACTCTGTAGAGGTCATACCGATGTAGTGCCGACCTGTGGTACTTCAGCTCAAGAAACTACTTAGTGGACTGGGCCAAAAGCAGAAAGTCCTGTCCACTATTTAGTTTCCAGTACCAGTGGCTGCTGAAAATAACAGCTGATCGGCAGGCATGCCTGTTGTTAGATCCCCACTGATATTGATGATCTGTCCTAAGGATAAGGGTTTTTCCAAGATTTTCATTTGGATGGCCTATCCTCAGGATAGGTCTGTGATGGCTAACCACTTAGCACTCCAGCTGTGGTAAAACTATGACTCCCAAGATGTAAACTTGCTTGACTGTTCTCAGAACTTCATAGAAATGTATGGACCATGCTGGGAGTTGTAGTTTCACCACAGCTGGAGTGCCAGAGGATAGCAATCACTGGCATAGGTAATCAGTATGAGATCGACAGGGATCTGAACCCCAGCGCCACCCCTAAACAGCTCCGTGAGTGCTTAGGTCAGTATGTTACATTTATTGGTTCTGTGGCCTAGGAGCAGATCAGTTCCGTTCAAGTGAATGGGACTGAGCTGCGATATCAAGCACGGCTGCTATCAAATGTCCAGCACTGTGCTTGGTGAGCTTTGAGGAGACAGCAACGCTCACCAGAGCTGCGGCTTCCTCAAACAGCCAGCAGTCAAACCCACACCAATCTCATATTAATGACCTATCCTGAGGATAGATTATCAATATGAAAATCCCAGAAAACTCCTTAAAGGTAGATAATGACCAGTCCTATGGTCCCAGATATTGACTGGTTACTTGACTCAAATTGAAAGATATGACTTTTATAAAAGGGGTAATACTCTCCTTACTAATCCCTGCCACTCCCACGCCAGCACTTCCCTTGTTCCCTGCCAAAAAACACTGCTGTGACCAGTGACTCACTACAGTAGTCACCTGTTTTTTCAACATGCCACCTCTGGAGCCAGGTTACCAAAGGCTGGCGGGGTACCAGGGAAGTGTAGACTTTAGACCGCCTGGGGATTGGTAAGGTGAGTATTAGTACTTTTGGTATTTTAGACCATTGTAATCAATTTTGAAACAGTTTAATGGGGTTGGACAACCGCTTTATGTAGCACAAATTGCTTCACACCTATGGGTGCCTCTTCTAAAGTAGCGCAACAACAAACCAAAGTCACCTTCTGGCCAAAGCCTAAGGTGCAGAGCAAGGGTTAAAAGCCGGCATGTTACATTTCTGGAGGGGTTTTTTTTTCGGGGTTTGATTGACTCCTACATGCTGAAGCGCTATCAGCCTAATCAAATGGTAGAAGATTTGTCTTTCTGTTGAAAAGGGACGTCATTAATAACAGCTCCATTGAGCTCTCTTACCATCTGTAAGACATTAACCCAAAGACACTCCTTCTCTTTCAGGCTGGACAATTTGCTTAATATGGCCTATGGCGTTAAGAGGTAATTAGAATTTCACAGAATGCCAGATGTCCATGTTGGCACAGATTGGCGCTATAATTTATTTCTTTTCTGTTTTGTTATGCTTTTTTTTTCAATTCACTAACTTTATTTGTGTTTGTTTAATTGCTCTTTTTTTCCCCACCAGCATGTGACATTCTGTTCTTTTACGTTGGGACTTATGTTGGTTTTCATTTCTGAAGATGCCAGTGCATTGTGGTGTTCCATACTTTTATCACTATTTGATTTTTATTCACAGGTGGGCTTCATTGGAGGTTAAGGTGCGACAGCTACACTGGTCAATAGAATATATCAGTGCCCTTTGGTTAAGGGTAGGGCCGCTGTACCCAGTTCTCTGTAGCTCATCTACCCGTGAGCAGAATCTGTGTGCAGAGAAATTCAAGGGAATGTATTGAAGACACCAACTCACTAGCCATACCCTTCCCATCAGTAGCCATTGCAATAGAACCCCCCACTATGAGGCCCTAACAAAGGGTATGTAATGGGTAGCATTGTACTCTGAATGAGATTTAAAGAGGACCTGTCTGTTCCCCTAGATGTGTCTGTTTTGGTAAATAATTATGGAATCTTCCCCATAAGATAACTATTCCATAGCGAATTTTCTTAAAACTCTATGTTGTGCCATTCCTGTTATTTCTCCTCAAAATGTATGAATAACTTGACTACAAGGAGTTACCGGTTGGGCGGGGGGTGGTCCTTGATTGTCCAATAAAAGCTATCAGTTTCAGACTGTGTAGGGCCATGTCCCCTTTATCAAGGAGAATGGAAACACCCAGTCATCTAGTTATGAATTTCTAGGAAGAATAACAGGGACACCATAACACAAAGAACCCTCAGAATTTTTATTGCATAGGGAATATGCATATTTACTAAAACAGACATGTCAGGAGAAGTAATGGGTCCCCATTAACTCATTTTCAACCCTTAGTTTAGTATTTAGTTTATTTGCTGAATCTAAAAAGTTTTATTATGTAGCTAAAAAAATAAAATAAATAAATCCACTTACCTAAGAAATGCATTAGGGGTAACCTGCAAGAAAAGATGGTCAGATTAAATTCAACACAATGTTTCACAATTTTAAGCAAAAACTATTTATCAATGCAGGAGGATGCAGTAGCTAAAGGTCACAGTCACGTTAAGACTCTGGCATCTGAGGGTGTCCAAAGCCCCTCTGCCATATGAGCCGACACCGGTATTGTGGTACATGGTGGTGGTAACGAGGGGAGCCCAGGAGCTTCAGGTTACATCTCAGTATCAATAGATTAGCTGGCCTCCGTGAATGTGAATGATCCGTGGAGCTGTCTGCGCCTTAACTCTCACTGTTTTCTTTTGTTTGCAGGTTTAATAACTATGATAAAATGTTTAGATTATTTGATTTGGGTTTTTTCCACACATTCCGTACACCTCTCCAAATGTGTTGTGTATATGCAATGAAGCTAATGCAATTACCTAATTTAATTGAGATACACAAGCTAATAAACAACCAGTAGTCAAGAAAAACAACATGCAGTTTTAGTTTGATGATTGTAGCAGATGTTAACAATTAATGTAAATTATAATCATTCACAATATGTAATATTTAATCCTGACGTCACTATCAGTGATCGCATGGGCTAATCACACAGTGAGCCTTAGTTCAAGGTCAGATCAAGTACAACATTACAGTGACCTTTAATTCAAGATCAGATCAAGTGCAGCATTACAGTGACCTTTAGGTCAAGGTTTCATCGAATTCGGCATTACAGTGAACTTTAGTTCAAGATCAGATCCAGTGCAACATTAAATTGACCTTTAGTTTAAGGTCAGATCAAGTGCAATATTACAGTGACCTTTAGTTCAAGATCAGATCCAGTGCAGCATTAAAGTTACCTTTAGGTCAAGGTTAGATCGAGCGCAACATTAAAGTGACATTTGGCTCAAGATCAGATCCAGTGCAACATTAAAGTGACATTAAGATCAAGATCAGATCGAGTTTGGCATTACAATGACCTTTAGTTCAAGGTCAGATCCAGTGCAACATTAAAGTGACCCTTAGCTCAAGATCAGATCCAGTGCAGCATTAAAGTGACCTTTAGGTCAAGGTCAGATTGAGTTTGGCATTAAAATTACCTTTACTTCAAGGTCAGATCGAGTGCAACATTAAAGTGACCCTTAGCTCAAGATCAGATCAAGTGCAACATTAAAGTGACCTTTAGTTCAAAGTCAGATCCAGTGCAACATTTGATCTATGTCAGCCAAACCCATTGATGCTGCAGGTATGACCATCTAATGTGTATGGGCCCTCCTCCAACAGCTAATGTCGGGTAGATAAAGATTGGGCATCATGGATCTTTTTGCGGATTTCAACTTTTGCCTTGCAAAGGGTGAAATCTGAGGCGAACATTCTCAGGAAGAATTTACATACTATCCATTTAAATCTGACACCACAAGTCAATTGCCGCAGATATTTTCCTGCCTGCAGTGTGTGGAACAGATTTGTGGAGTTTATTTTATCAGGAGTAGTGTGACTATGAAGTTTCATTCTGCCAGATTCTGTTCTTTATGTGCACTGGAGTTGGAGCTTCACTGTGAAGTGCCCTATGTATTGAGGTGCACAGCCCCTCCCTTGGATGCTACATCTCAAAAAAGGGAAGGTGCTCAGTGCCCATGCCCTGGGCATTTTGTGGTGCACAATCAGGCAGATTCAATTCACACTAATCCTCAAGATAAAAGCTGAACAACAATATGTTTGTACTTCACTCCTTTGTCCTTACTTAGAGTTGGAAGCAGATTAGAATGGTCAAAACTGCTGGCAGTCTCCCTAAAAATGAAAAAAAAAAATAAATAAATCTAATGCTGCACATACCTACAGGGGCCACTTTCATAGAAAGCCTGTTAACCAACTAATACGATTGAAGGAAATCCATATAAACACCGTAAAAGCACACAAACTTCATATATTCAGGCTACAGGATTACAATAGTACCTAAATGGTTTTCTTGTTTAGTTTTTTTGTGAGGTTTGTCGTAGGTCATGTCTATCTGGAAGATAGGTATATTTGGTCCGTATATAGCTCCCATCCTTCCCATCCAGCAGAGTTGGCTTGACTTCTTGTACCCCTTGAATTAATATATAGCAACACACTTTTAGGTGAAATTGATGGCTTTTAAAAACCAGGGGGGACAATTATGCCAGTTTCTCCCAAACTTATATATAATATAGCAGGAGGTAACTGAGCTTGACCTCTGGTTGTATTTGAACAAGCCCTTATGTTATCGAAGAACTATTCCATCGGTTCCATTGACTAGGAGAAAGTGGAAATGTGTACAAAATTGTCTTTTTATTTAATATTATCATTATTATTTTTTTATTATTTGACTGTTTCTGAATTTAAAGATTGGGACAGAGGTGTTTAACTTTTTTTTTCCTTTTACGATGTCTTTATATTTTCTGGTCATTGATGACCTCTACTTTCTCTTCTTCTAGGTTTTCTCCAATCACAATTGATGGAATGACAAGCCTGGTTGGAATGAACATCCCTGGGCACACGGGTACAGGCTGGTGTATCTTTGTTTACAACCTCTCCCCCGACTCAGATGAGAGTGTCCTTTGGCAGCTTTTTGGCCCATTTGGGGCAGTCAACAACGTCAAAGTCATCCGTGATTTCAACACCAACAAATGCAAGGGATTTGGCTTTGTCACAATGACCAATTATGATGAAGCAGCTATGGCTATTGCCAGCCTTAATGGATATCGCCTGGGAGACAGAGTTCTGCAGGTTTCCTTTAAAACCAACAAAACCCACAAGTCTTGAATTTCTTGCCTATCTACATCAACCTGAAAACAAAAATTCTGTTCACGAACAAAGAGAAGAGGGAAAATATTTAAAAAAAAACAGACTTTCAATGGCTTATAACCAACCATGGACTTTATAAGCCAATGTTGCCTAAGTATTACCATTGGATATCCTGTGATAAACCGGAAAGGATTTTATAACGCTTAGAAAAAAAAAAGAAAATAAGAAAAAAAAACTTTGATGCATTGAATGTTCTTTCATAGCTGTTGTCGTTGAATATAATATACATAGATTACAATGAGCAGGGCTTTTTTAACCCAGCCGGCTAGTTTTACACCTTCTTTGAAGGTGGCTGTTTTTAAGATGACCATGAGTTCATTTGAAGAAGTAAAAAATGAAAAAAAATTATTAAAAAAAACTTGAAAAAAAATAACAATTTTTACAAGTGTAACACTATAAAGAAAAGAAAAAAAGTGTGTTTTTTCTTTTCTTTTTCAGCTTTCTTTTCTGTTCACTGAATAAATCCTTTCAGATTGGTGACCGGTTCTCCCCCCTCCTTTCCAGAAGTCCTTTTAGTGTGGGAATATAGCAAAGGTTCTGACACTCAAAGGGTAATTAAAAAAATAAAAGAAACAATATAGTAAGTTTATGCAAAAAGGGAACAAAAAATAATGACTTTTGCATTCAATTGTATTGTTTCTTGACTTGTGTTGAAAGGAGATTTCTGAGGGGACCATGAAGGTCAGAATACCTGATGACGCAAAACCATTTAAATAAATGAACAATGTTGCCAAAGAGTTTGTCTCTTTGCTGAAAATGGGTTTCCAGAAAAATCTATTTTTATAAAATATAAAGAATTTTTACAAGAGAATCTGGATTTGAGAAAAAAAAATAAAATAATATTTTGACTGGCTAATTTAGGGGGAAAAATTGACAACTTTGTCATTCATACTGCACTGGTAACTTTTTAGAGAACAAGATATGTTTTAAATTGGATTAGTAGAATGTTTTTTGAAAGATGGGTTACAAACAGTTGGTCTTCGTATCTTTTCATAGCATAATGCAAACTATACTATTGAGTGAGGGAGAGTGTACTGCACAGGTCCCCAAAAAAAACACAGTCAAAACCCAAATCAAAGCAAGAGGTGCATTGCAAGACAATTTTTTTCTTTAAGTCATCAGTATGGGATATCTGCAGAACAAAAGAAAACGTTTTTCATTTTTCTTGTTTTGGGTGGGGCAAAATAACTTCCTTAGTTTGAGCTGTAGGTGCTACAAAATCATTTACATATCTTAGTATCATAGTTAAATGTAATGTGTTTAGAATAATAAAAGGAAACATTTGCTTTAAATTCGTTAAAAAGGGTTTTCGAGTTCACTTTACGGCCCTTTCCAATATAACGGGGGCCGCGTTGGCACATTTTAAAACACTGTTTTTATGTTGCTTGCAACACGTATTTATTTAATTGCTGATGTAATGCATTTGGCCAATATCAAATATAGCAGGTTTGGCTAGTCTATTTATTTGTTTACTTAAACTATGGGAAGAAGCATATTATTGTGTCATTTCTTGTGTGTGTACGTGTATATATAATATAAATATATATATATAAAGTTATTTTCTTTTTGAATTTCTGTTAATTTATTATTAAGTTGTACTCCTTTGCTAGTTCTGTTTGTATATGTCTTAAAATGTTTTTCTTATAATACTTGATTGACAAGCGTATCAAGGTAACTTGTGTAGAAATATTGTTTGATATGTTGTCATGTTTGTCGTGAATCTTTTTTCTTAATGCACAGTAGAAACAAAAAAAAAATAATAATAACTGGGTCTTTATTTTTAATGTTCTTCTGATGGATACATGAACAGAGCTATGGGCTAAAGACGAAGGAAGAATCGGCTCTCCCACATCCAGTGCACTGATAATTTTAGTATGTTTGTGCTCTGTACCGTTCTATATTTTAAAAAATAAAACATAATAAAAAATGTTCTGCTCTTCCCTGAGTACTAGGAAAAGTTACTCGCTATGCATAATCTAGTTGATAGTTACAATTTGCTATTGCTTTTTCTTGTCTTGTTATATCAAATCTTTTCAATACAAGTTTAGTCTTAATGGTAATAAAACGTTGTTATGGTTATATATAACATGCTCGGTTTGTGTATTTTTTTTTATTTCACCCATGCAGGGAAAACAGATTTTAGGTCTATCTATGAAGATTGAATTTTAAAAGGATTAATTTTCATGATATCAAGTATTATAATCGTAGATTTTATGGAAATATTTGTCACAATCAGAGTTGGAGTCACCCAGCAGAATGACAAATGATCACGGTTCTGACACAGTAATGGGTCCTAAATAGCGATGAGCAAAGCGAGCTTCATGTCCCAGATCCGAAGTCGCTTCACTCAAAACTTTGGATTAATGCTGTACGACCTATGTATGACGAATGTATGGCCTCCAAAGGGGGAAAATTAGTCTCGAAAGACTAACTTCAGTATTTGATGTTTAAAACTTGGATTCGAACTTGGTTTCAGTTCTGAGGTACCAGCCTCATGAAACTTCGTGAATAACTAACTTCGGCTAATCGGAGCCCATACATTTTAATACTGTATGGAGACGGATCTCCGTACAGCATTAATTCGAAGTTTTGAGAGAAGCGACTTCAGATCTAGGATCCAAAGCTCACTTCACTCATCACTAGATCTATAGATTCTGCGGTAGACAATCTTCATGGAGCCAATCCCCTGCTGCTAGAGACTAGGTATGAACGACTTTGTTAAAATTCAACTCCAAATCAGTCGTCCAATTTGTTTCAGTCCCAAATAATTGCAACCTGAATTGCAAGTGCCCAATTGCCTAAAAACTCTCTCGATTCTCCTGAAACAAATCACACAAAATTCAAATTCTTTGAAACCCAAATTTGTTGGAAAATTCTGCTCAAATTCCCAAATTTTCTTAATCTAATCAATTTTTTCTACTAGGGGCAATTCTCGACATTCAGATACAACTTACTATCATTTATTATAGGGGTTCTCCAGCACTAAAATAAATGGTCTATGCCTAGGTTAAGCTTAAAATTGATTATCCTTAGGATAAGTCATTAAAGGGGTTGTCCGGGAATTAAGAAAATGAAAATATTTCAATATTACTTTACGATAAATATATTCCCAAATACCTTTGGTTATGAGGGCTTCTTGGGAGCAATCATTAGAAGAAAGAAAATGGCCGCCGTCCCATTAGTACACACAAAGCCTGTCCTAATCACACAGTAGGACAAATTTCTTCACAATGCTGTGCTAAAGAGCTGCCTCAGCCTCATCTCTGCTCTACTTGTCAGGGATTATGATCCTGTATACAGGTGAATCTCTGGGGGAATGGAGATGACGAGGAGACATGAGAGGATTATGGAGTGTGGCTAATGAGCATCAGCACTTGTATGCAGTCTTCATTACCATAGCCCTACATTACCACAGTCTGTCCTGTCCATCCTCTCTGTTCTAAATTCCCCAGAAATTTGGATAAAGTTCTTATCTGATGTATTCAGGATGATAATCCCTGACCAGTAGAGAAGAGAGGAAGATGAAACAGCTGTTTTAGCTGAGTATTGTGAAGTAACTTGTCCTGTTTTGTGTGAACTAATGTGACGGTGGCCATTTTGTTTCCCCTGCTGATTGCTCCCCAGACAAAATGAGCCATTATAACTAATGAAGGTATTTGGGAATACGTTTATTATAAAGTAATATTTAAGTATTTTCATTTTCTTAATTCCCGGAGAACCCCGTTAATATAAGATTGGTGGGGTGCCGACTCTTGGAACCCTGCTGATCAGCTCATTGTAAGGGTCATGGCACTCCAGCACAACTCTATACTTTTTCTAGTGGCTGTGTCTGGTACTACAGCACAGATGAGGACCAGGCACAGCCAATACTATATATTGAAGGGCATGCAGTCCTGAAAATGAGCTAATTGACATGGGACTGAGAGTCAGACCCCCACTAATCCAATATCAGTCGCTTATCCTAAGGAGAGCTGGTGTAACCCTGTAACGATTTGTGTGCACTGATAACAGCATAGTTTTGGATGCAATTGAAATAAATTGGATGTGTACATGCTCTGTGTAAATGGAGACGCTGCCCTTAGAATAAGTTCCTGATGTTTTCCCAATGACTGATCATGTTATAGTTATGTTATTAGAAGTTAGCTATACTTTGTCAGAAGTTAGCTATACTACTATATTTTTTTTATTTCGAGTTGTTTTTAGAAAATCTACAGGCAATGTTGTGGACAAAGCATTTTAAATTTGCTTCTACCTCCAGTAAGTACCTCTGCCCTTGGGCCAACACAAGAGACAGTGCTAGGACCACATACTATGTCTCCTCCACCTCCCCAGTTTTCCACAGCAAAACTTTGAAAGTATGTCCATGTGCTCACATTGTTTAAGCAAACTTATAATTAACATATGACTCATTTAATGATAATGATCAAAAATCCAAAAATTGACCACTGACCCCCATCAGTCTAGGAGTCCAATGACCAGTGGCGTACATAGTGAACTAAGGGCCCCATAGCAAGGATCAAATCAGGCCCCCAAACAGGACAGAAGGGTTTCTGCCTAAACCCTTTTCAATGACCCTTGGACCATTTTTCCACTGCCTCATTTGCTAAAAGTTCCCAGTAGAAGAGGAGATAATCCCAACTAAGACTGGGCCCCCTCTTGCCCTGGGCCCCATAGCAGTCGCATGGCCTGCTTCTATGGTAGTTACACCCCTGCCAATGACCTTTGATAAATTAATTAGATCATCTATATTTTAGACTTTATCATTTTATATCCTTGGCCCTTTCATCCAAATGACAAACTATTATATTTTCTACCCATCCTGTACTAGAGCAGTTTATAAAAAAAAAGTACTACAGGCCACCATGATCCAACACAGTACAAGAGCAAACTGACAATCAATAAAATGGCTGACTGAAAGATAATAAACAGAAATCATTCTCAATCTGATTTTGGCAGGACCAGAAGACCATATAATGTGTATAGTGGTGTCACAATACATGAGTTTGAAGGAAAGAAGGATCAGCTGGTGGTTTTCGACATGCCTGATCCTATTGTTCTCAGGGAGATAAACAGCCACCAGTAGTATCTATCAACGGCTTAATCCGCCCTCTCCATTCAGGAGATATGCACGCTCGGCTCAGTCTTGCATGTATGTGTATGAGGGGTTAGGATGAATAGCTGTCAGATGAACAAGGGTTTCACCAACAAATATACACCTGAATGTATATTTGAGATGTTTAATGTAAGACTTTTTTTCATTATGAGGGCTCATGCACACGACCGTATGTAATTTGCAGTCCACAAAACATGGATCCACAAAAACTACGGATGATGTCTGTGTGCATTCCGTATTTTGCAGAATGGAGTGCCCAGTCCCCTTAAGAAACTAGAGCTTCTGGCGAAACATGTTGGGGGGCAGTGTTTGAGGGAATTTTAGGACAGGGGTGCCGTTTCTGTTAGGGCTCGTTCACATCACCGTTAGGGATTCTGTTCTAGCTTTCCGTTATAACATCATTATAACGGAAAATAACGGAATCCCTAGGACGGAAATCAAAACGGACACCTTTAAGAGGCATTCCATTTTGATCCGTCATAGTAGAAGCCTATGGGAAAGCATAACGGACCTGTCTGGTTTCCGTTATGCTGGACGGAAAACAAGTCCTGTTCTGTCGACAGGACTTTGTTTTCCGTCCAGCATAACGGAAACCAGACGGATCCGTTATGCTTTCCCATAGGCTTCTATTATGACGGATCAAAACGGAATGCCTCTTAAAGGTGTCCGTTTTGATTTCCGTCCTAGGCGATTCCGTTATTTTCCGTTATAACGATGTTATAACGGAAAGTTAGAACGGAATCCCTAACGGTGATGTGAACGAGCCCTTAGCAAATAAACACTAATTGTAACATAGTAGCTAGGGACAGATCTGCAAGTGATAAGAGCTGGAACCTGCACGTGGTTACCAGTCTCCCAGGGTCTATAGCTACTACAAAAGCATTGTGCAGCTAACAGTGCTTATATATTTATTATAAAAACAAAATGGAGTGACACAACTGATATTTTTAATCTAGTGTAATTGGCCAACTGATCTTTTCTACTAGAATTATTAAAGGTTACGTTTTATTATAAGCAAAATAGACATATGTCAAGCTAAGGCAATTACTAGTCTAAAGGACTATTTGTAAATAACTAATGAAGCGTCTTACAAATGTCTAGGGTCTATTGAATCGTAGATGACCCAAGAAGACACACCAGTCATTGGCTACAGTGGTGCACCTGACCCCTTCCATGCAGTCGGAAGTCTGGTGGGGTGAGCAATGGAGAGATGAGGAGCAGGTAAATACAGCTTTCTTCTCAGGTACCGCGGAGTGGGGAAAGGTTTTCTTTTTTAAATCCTTTTTTATATGAGCCCATTTAAGAAATTATAGGATTCAGTATATGGTTATGTAAGACAGTTGTAAGGTTGACAGGTGTTAATCACTGAGGTATCCTCAGTTATACAGAGGGATTAAATAAACAAATAAATATGTTGTTATTATTATTATTATTATTATTATTTTCATAGTATATTTTCTGATCAAAAATCAGAAACTAGTAGTCTTTGTAAAGAACTGCATTTTTTGCATGATTCCAGCTTTCCTTACCATTTCTTCAATTTCAGGATTGACAACCATCCTTGGAAACATCTTCTTCCGTCTCATTGAAGTTCTCCCTTTTTGTGTCCTGACCCTGAATCATGCTGCCCTGCTGCTTACTATCTTTCCAAATATCTCCCTGTAATTAGCAAACAAAGGAGGATGGATTTTTAGATAATTTGTCAGGCAGGAGATGGAAACCCCTGGCTGGAACAGAAAGACCAGTAACGCACAGATGGTCACCATTATGTCATGTGACCAAATAGGACAGAACGAATCCCTGCATATTCAAATAGAAAATGAAAAAAAAATGGTAATCACATAGGTTTGTATCTATGGTCGGAATAGCTATTGATAGAAGAACATTATTACTGAAGTGTTTCTTTAATATTAGAAGAGCCTCTTTTCTGAATTTGATATTAAAAGTAGTAAAATCGGGTAACGGGGTATAACGTCATCTAAAACCTTCTTATCATCAATATGCTGAATACTACATAAGGCTTTCTCGTAGAAATAAGACGAACTAGAGCCATTCTTTGTAGGTAACACAGTCAGGGGTGTAAGGATGGGTCTAAATAAACCTCATAGATCGTGTGACATATGGTCATTTTTTGTGAACTCTACATAAAATGAAATACAATTGTGTCTTTTAGCAGAAGAACCTGACCTAAGGCTATTCAATTTTCTGTGGGTTCACCCATTCTTACCATGGATCCCATAAATTGGAGATACACCGAATGCTTTCTCTGGACCATGATTCTTAGAATAAACACCACTACTTTGTACAATAAATGGAGTACTTGTTAATACAGAAGGGAGAGGACTATTTAGGGGTCATGAAGGTGTCCTGGTCGGGGACGTCAGGTAGAAAGAATGAATTCTTGCTATTTACATATGACTGAACACCAGCTAAGATTTTGGGGTACACAAAATTGCATTTTCAGTTCTTACACTTAAAATATTTTCACATTTTATCTTACTGTTAACAGTTAACATCCATCTCTTAACCTTGGTGATCTCATCTATCATTGATTTCTTGATAGGAGTAAGATTCTTAAAGGGGTTGTCCAAGGTATTTTTATTGATGACCTGTTCTCAGGATAGGTCATCAATATCAGATCAGAGGGGGTCCGACACCCTCCCGATTAGCTGGTTAAGGAGAAGGCACGTTCAGTGCCAGCGCAGCCTTAATGGGGTTGTCTCACTTCAGTAAGTGGCATTTATTATGTAGAGAAAGTTAATACAACGCACTTACTAATGTATTGTGATTGTCCAAATTCGCTCCTGGATGGATTCATTTTTCTGTCACATTACACACTGCTCGTTTCCATGGTTACAGACCACCCTGCAATCCATCAGTGGTGGTCGAGCTTGCACACTATAGGAAAGAACACTAACCTATGTGCACTCCCATGGTCCTGGCCACCAGAGAGGCTGAAGCTTTTTCATATATTGTGCAAGCACGGCCACCGATGCTGGATTGCACAGTGGTCTGTAAACATGGAAACGAGCAGTGTATAATGTGATGGAAAAATGAATCCAGACAGCAAAGGAAGCAAAATTAATAATAGCAATACATTAGTAAGTGCCTTGTATTAACTTTCTCTACATGATAAGTGCAACTTACTGAAGTGAGACAACCCCTTTAACTTCGTTGTTTATTTTTACACCGTTGCAACTGCACCAGTGAACAGGTGTAATTACAAGAAGTCGTCCCGTTCACTTCTATGGGACAGTTCGTTCATATTCAAGTGTATAGGAATGAACCGTCCGATGGAAGTGAATGGGACGGCTTAGGTGTAATTACACCTGCTCTCCGCCGATGAAGAGAAGGCAGCACTGGCACGGCGCCAGATGATTGGCAGGGGTGCCGGGTGTCGGACCCCTATTGGTCTGATATTGATGCTCTATCCTGGGGATCGGTCATCAATAAAAAATAACTTGGACAACCCATTTAAGATGCTCATGCACATAAGAGTCAAGTTGGCCGAACCCACTGATATCACTTGACCAGTTGACTATCGTATGTGAACAGGGGTGTGCTGACTCTCTCCAGACAGATTATGTCGGGAAAATGGTTTGGCATTTTGAACTCCAACACACGATCCCCCGGAATAGGATTCTGACTGTAGCTTACTCCCCTTTTCCCATTGAGAATACCCGTCTGCTCCATGAAACTGAGCATACATATCAGTGGCGTAACTACAAATGACTGGGCCCCACAGCAAATTTTTGAATGGGCCCCCCCCAGCAACTTCTTCGCAACCCCCACTCCTGTGGTTGGTCAAGATTGAGTTCTCAGACAAGGCATGACAGTTGAGGTGGCCCTGACAATAAAATCTTTTAGTCTTCCTCCTGAGGGGGCCCCGTGGGGGTCTGGGCACCAAAGCAGCCGCTTCCCCTGCTTCCCCTATAGCTACGCCCCTGATACATATATATGGGGCAGTCGTGATTAATAGCTGCCGTCTGATCAAGAGTTTGGTAACATCTATTGAAGGCATATGAAGATTTGTGCCCCGCTTAGTGCTAGAATATTGGCATCATTGCAGCTCAGCATCAAAGTGACTTCATCCTAAACTTGAGGCTTATTATGGACCTGTCTACAGTATAACAGACATCTACTATGATTCTCAGGTGCTCATCCTGTCTGCAAGTCTAAGCTGTAAAGCTCAATGCACAGTCGTGACCTTGAGAGAAGAAAGCCTGGATGTCAGCGATCTTTGGTCAATAAAATATACCGAATTGCTCAACCAACAAATGTCAGCCTGGAATACGCTTTCTTCTCAGGTCTGGTCCTTGACCCATTCTACTGTTGTGATATAAGGTCACAAACCTTCCTAACAATGAAAGTGTTAATGAATGTGTTTCTCTCTGCCTGTCCATGAGATAGAATACATAAAACACATTTTATCTTCCTTCTTGACCAGTTTATTGGTCACATTAAGGCAGTGGAGTGTGCCAGCCCTGGCTGTACGACCTGTGCTGAGATGATTAATGATATTTAAACTGCCTCCTGACAGCCAGTGAATACACAGATACATCAGTCACCCCGCCAGTCTTACTGGAAGAAATACTTTGTCTTGTGATTTTTATCATTTTGGATATAGATTTATTTTAACTCATTGGCTTCTAAAGATTTGGAACCCATGAATATAAAACAGAATCTGTCACCAGTCTTATGCTGCCCAACCTGAGGGCAGCATAAATTAGCAAAAGAAACTCTGATCTAAATGCTGGGTAACTTTCTTGAAAAGACCCAGTCTTTTAGCTAGAATCTGTATTAATCAAGAGAGCAGGCCGAGTACTAGAGTCCATGGAGTCCAGTCGTACACTGCTCTAGCTGTAGAGTTCCAATACTTGAGGTCCTGGCTCTCCCCACTGTGGATTCCAGTGAAGAAAGGGAGAAAGCTTTCAATCAGTGGACAAGGTGTAGGGAGAGCCTGGAGCTCATGAATAGGAAGACTCCTGGGCATACGTTCTATATTAAACAGCTCCAGCATTCAGCTCCTGCTCAATAATGATTTAGCAAATGACTGGGTCAATTCAAGAAAGTCACCCAGCATTTGGATCACGACCTCTGTCGCCAGTTTCTACTGTCTTCAGATACGGTAGAATGAGACTGGTGACAGGTACCAATCAAACATTATAGGGGAAATTTATCAAGCCCTGCACAACAGAATTTTGGCTTCAAATAGTCGCAGGTAGGGGTTTTCTGACTTGTGCCAAAATTGTGTGCCTCTTTTTGCACTCCCAATGCCAAATTTGATTTGAAAATTTGGACAGAATTTTAGAGATCACTTTTGTGATACGTTTATGAAATGAAACTTTTTAAAAAGTTGCAAAACATCCCTACTCCACACAGGGTGTCCCCAAATGTAACCACATTACACTTCTGCCAAATTTATTATTGCTGTACGCCATTTTCATAAATTTAGCACACACAGCAACTCCAACCTAAAAACTGACCTCAACTACACCTGCAATGATAAATCCACCTCCCCCCTATATTCTTAAATGGTTGCTAACCTTTGTACAAACTTGTACAAACTTGGATTAGTGAACAATCGGGAGGGAAGAGGTGCAGAGAGAGACACATACAGACAAGCTTCCACAGAGGTCCATGAAGAGGGGAGGGGGAATGAGCTGCTAGAGGGAGAAAAAGACACTTTCTTCTAACTATTGATTTATGCAATGTCTGTTGAATTTCAGCATTTCTCAGCGTGATCAACTCCATTAAACCAGGCCTGGTAGGGTTGATCATGCTGATCAAAATAACAGCCTTATTATGACTCTCTGTAGACCCATTACTGAGAAAATTGAATTTTTATTTATATACCAATGACTTAACAGGAACACCAAAGGTCTGGCCAGAGCCCTCGTAGCACCAGTTTGTCACACACCTTCACCTTCAGTCCATCCCCCCTTCCCCTGGATTGACAGGGCTAGATATCTCAGCACTCACTGAGTGCAAGTCAAATTACTAGCAGTACATACAGATGCAGCATATCTGAGTGACTGTACATGGCGGTGGGGGCACCATGTAGTGGACAGGGCTGATGTGTTTATTACAAGAGGCCAGTTGGGCTGTGGCTGATGCCCTCCTCACCATAGACCGGACCACCTATCTTCCTGTCCTGATCTTACAGTTTAGATCACTTTGAGAGATGTCAGTTCAGTGACACCTTGCTGCCAACCTGTTTGTGTAATTTTCCCCCTCTAGAGTGCTTCGTACATCCCTCCCCTTTGGTCTGGGTGCTTGCTCAGTGAGCACAGATTGTAAAAACAAGCATAATAATAACAACATTGGTAGAACAAAAATGGATGTTACATAATGTATAATGTGGCAAAGTAAAACTTTAAAACTATATATCTATACACCATATACCTGATTTTCATTTCAGTACCTTTCTTCCCCTGTTCTCAGCATCACTGCATCCTGGCAGGATGTTAACATGCAGAACTTCCTGTTTCCACCTGCGTCCTTCACAATTTTGTAGTCAAATCCAGACTGCTTTGCTGTGTAATGTTTCTCAGGGTTTGCTCCACCTCCTATACTGTTCCCTCGGCAATAGTCATACCCCTACACCTCCCCTCTCCATATTGGCTAGGAAGATCAAGCCTTGTGAAACATTATAGTGCAAAACATGCTGAAAACTGAGCACTAAGCTGATGAGAACAGGAAGTTCTGCATGAAAGCATCCTGCCAGGATGCAGTGATACTGAGAAAAGGGGAAGGAACAAGGGTAAAAATATGCAGTGTTTGTGGTACTCTGGAAAGAAAGAAAAATCATTATGAAATCAAAGTACTACTTTAATCTTCTAATTGTAAAGCCGTTACATGCCCCAAAGCATAACCAAACCACAATAACAGGTGGCATGATCTGTGCTCATGGGTTTGAATTCAATCAGGGCAACATCTGTCTGGAGTTTATAGGTGGATATGGATTTCCTCTAGTGCTACAAAAAGCTTAGGTTAATTGGCCTTCCATGAAATTGGCCCTAGTGTGTGTGTACGTGATAGGATAATTAGATTGTAAGCTCCACGGGGAAATACAAATAACGTTAATGTTGCACTTTGGTTATTTTTTTGCTGTGTTTTTTCCACATTGAGATACTGGCGTTAGAGAAACAGAAGAGAGTAAACTGCAGCAAATCCATTAGTATGCATCTCATCTGCGACATCACATAAGCCATAAAATAGATCTAATTCACAGCCTTAGGCTTCATTCACACTACCGTATGTTCATTTCCGTATCTTATCCGCATTTTTGCGGATAAGATGCGGAACCATACGGACCCATTCATTTTTCCATAGGAGAAAAAAAAATGTGGAATGCACACCATGTGCATTCCGCATCCGTATATTACGGAAGTTCTCCAGCAAAAAAAAGGAATCATGTCCTATACTTGGCCGCAAAACACGTCCGTAGCCCCATTAAAGTCAATGGGTCCGCAAAATTACGGAACACTACGGAAGACTTTCCGTATGTCTTCCGTTCCGTTTTTATACGGACACTGAATACATACGGTAGTGTGAATGAAGCCTTACTATTGAAAATATTCACGTTGGCACTGATAAGGTTAATTCTAATATGCACCTTCCAAAACCAATTAGAAAAAAAAAACATTTAAAAAAACCTAAAAATATGTTTTTTTATCTTGTTTTTTCTCCTCCTAGACAAGGTATAAGATTTCGCCTCCGTAGAAAAAATGATTTGTATATTGAAGTCAACGCTCGAGGTGCATAATTAACTTTTTAAGCTTAGAAATCTGTCTGAGATCCACAGTTAGACTCCCACACATTGCCATCTGCTGCCTAATATTACATGTCCACCTTATAGGAAGTCCTAAAACTAAGTAGAGCAGAAGAGAAACCACGGGTGTGTGTAGACACGCAACAGAGCACAGGAACCCCTTAAATCGTTATGGGTGCACTATGAAATAAACACTTGGCTAGATAGCACCGTACAGAATAATAAATCTACTTTATTTTTCTTCTTTTTATTCTTTAAGAATAATTGATCTAGTGCTGAATATTTGCATACTAAATACCTTCACTACGGCAGCTTTGAAAGAAACACAAAGCTGAAAATCAGTAAATAAGTGTGAGAAAGCACATAGGTAATTGTACTGAAGTAATGGAGCATCTAGAAAAATCAACAAAACTGCCTAAAAAGTCTTAATTCAAAGCTAACAGAAGGGAAATTGAGTTTGGCTGTATAAAGGCTTAGATCAGGAAACTGAAGCATGGCCACACTGGCCCGCCAGAACACAAGAGCATCTTATGGTGGACCCAAGCTCTTGCACAATCAAAGTCTCAAAGGTCCAGCAGAAAACAACTGCATTTGGACGCTTACTTGCCAATAGAGTCTGTTTCTTATGGCATGATTCACAAAACATTGATGATACTATATGTCCTGTCTGTACAATATTCTGGACCTCTGGGCCTATTTTTGTGTCAGGATTTGGGCTCATCAGAGGATCCTCTAGTGCAAGGATGCCCAACCTGTTGTAAAACTACAACTCCCAGCATGCCTGGAAAGCCTAAAGCTATTAGAGCATGCTGGGAATTGTAGTTTTGCAACAGTTGGAGGGCCACAAGTTGAGCATCCCTTCTCTAGTATTTTGGTGGGTTAGTCAAACCATGTCAAAGGGCATTATTAGAAACTTAAAGGAGTATTCAGATTACAACAGTTATGCCCTATCCAGTGGATAGGGGATAAGTGTTAGATCGATGAGGGTCCAACCACCGTGGTTCACAATCACAAGAACAGCAAGACTACTGATACCTTTGAAATGGCTAAGTGGAGACCCACCTACTCTGGCACAGTGGCAAGACAAAGTAGATCAGCTATATCGCCTGGAGGAGTTGGCCAGCTGGTAGGAGAGGAAACATGACAAATTTTTACAACTGTGGGGACCATGGAAGGCTTATAGGAACAGAGATAGTGCATAATAGTGATGGTGGCGATTCCTGTTCTGGTTTATGGGGTGCTTGGATCTAGATCACATTCTGTGGTGGGATGTATAGTCAAATGATAATGATTGTTGTTATTGTTATCTTATTGCTATTCAGTGAGATTGCTATGTGCCGCCTGAGGGGGGGGGGTCCGTGGGTCTTCTCCCTTTCCTTAGCCCTGGGGTTTTCCTCCCTTTTTCCTTCCCTTACCCTCTTCCCTCCCCTTCCCAACACTCCTTGTTGTCTCTCCTTACTTTATATTTTTTGTAACTGAGTGCTTATATCCTTGCTCTGTGAGTACTGGGGTTGGGAACACTATGCTACTGGTGACTCTGAATATGTGTTTAATGATGCCTAAGTCTTATGTTGGGCCTTTTGGGAGTTACCACCCTGAACAGGTGTTATTTTGCAAACTTGTGTTTACCCTTGGTATGTCACTTACCTTGTTTTTCTCAATAAAAAGAAATTTGAAAGAACAGGGATCCCATGTCCCCATATTCAAGGAAGCAGTTCCATGGTTAAACACACTCCCTAGCAAACCTGTCTACTGTATACATGTCCTGAGGGCAATGGCTCATTGGGTTCTTCACTGGTGCAATGTAGTGAAGGGCATTATTTAGAGTATGGCACCAAGGCTAATTTCACACAATGTTCAATGTTTCCGTTCAGGTGCTTTTTGAGTTTTCAACAGACAGCACCTGGCCTAAAAACGGACCCGTTCATGTGAAAGGTTTTATGAACATGGGTGATTGGTCCATGTACAGAAAACTGCAGCATGTTCTTTTGTCCCTTTTTCCCACAAGATTAATTCAATGAAATAAACTGTTTTAATGCAGTCACAGAATATGCAACTGTTGTGGCGTCATTCAGGTCTCAGGACAGAAAAGGTATATAGAGTACAGTAGTACATTAAAAGGGATTTCTGAGATTCTAATACTGATGACCTATTCTCAGAATAGGTCATCAGTATCTGATCAGTGGGGGTCCGACACCCAGGCCTGCGCTGATCAGCTGTTTGAGAAGGCATCAGTGTTTGCAGTAGTGCCGAGGCCTTCTCTCAGCTTCTCCTAGACCAGTGACATCATGTTCATTGGTCAAGTGGCCTAGCAGCAGCTTAGCTCCATTGAAGTGAATGTGGTTGAGCTGCAATACAAAGGACAACTGCTATACAATGAACGGAGCTGTGCTTGGTAAGCTGTAACAAGGTCAGGACTTTCTTTTCCATCCTGGATAACGGAAAACAGATGTATCCGTTACGTTTGTCCATAGACCTCTATTATGACGGATCGAAACGGAATGCATCTAAAGGTTTCCGTTTTGAATTCCATCTTATAACCATGTTATAACAGAAAGCAATAATGGAATTGCGAAAGCTGATCCGAACTCCCCCTTACAGGTATCAATTAATACTCCATTTGGGAAGCCAAAATTCCTCCACCCGTCATATAGCTTGTCCTTCCTCCATTCTGCATTTCATACCTTGTTCCTACCACTATTGTCGGTGTATGTATGTTACATATTCAGTTTAATAAACCAACATCAGAAATGACAACACAATGTGACCTTTTTGCCGTACAGGGATTCCAGCTTTCCTACGATTGATCTTCAGCATATTACAATGTAAATGTATATAAATATTGATTGCCCATTTTTCCCCATAGGATATTTTTTCCGTTCTTATTTGTATCACCATTAAATTTAATCTGGAACGTTTTCCTTTTGTGATCACCAAGAGAGACATTTCCTTATCACCTTTTTTTCTTTTTCCTTTTGGTAATACGTTTTGTATGATTTTCCGACATTAATATTTTATGCTCAGTTATGTAGTTTTGTTCTTATAACGAAAGATCACAAGAAAAAATATGAAAAAAAATCATTTTCTCCCTTACTGAATAAAATGCTGTACCGGCGAGCTAAAATTAGAATTATTTCCATTTCATTGTAATATGGAGCTGATTGTATATTCATTGCTTCACAGGACACTCATAAAATGAATATACAGAGATAGGAGCTGGGCTCATGAAGTAAATATCAGGGATGTAGATGGTGAATGTTAGATATGGTACAGAAAAAGCAACGGGATCTGTAAGGAAAAGTACAAGCGGTGATTAAGTCCAAGTCAGGCAGTATAATGTAGTGCTTATGATCTAGCCATCCAAAATGAATGAGTTATGCAATCCATGTAGTACTGCAGTACTAAGTATGTTTCCATGCAGGGTGGGGGCAATGGGTTGGCAAAAGAGGAGGTTTTCTAGGGTGCAACTCCCGTCCATGCCTGAAGGGTCTCCTCACAATGAATTCCCACTACTTAATTAAGCGGCACTAAGAATTGGACAAGTTAGAATTTAATATGGCCGATGTTTTCCCCCTGGAGGCAACTAGAGATGTCTTTTTCCATCATATATCAAAACATCTAGAATTTTAAAACTATTATGATTTGCTATTGTGAGTGCCTGGAAAGCTCTGGAAAGGGAACTAGGAGATGGAAGCCCATGGGCTATTGCCCCTGTTGACCTCCTTGTCATCTGGGCCTGTACCCAATAAACCAATAAACAGTCTGTTGTGACATCACCAGACTACAATCTATAAATATATCACAATGGAACACAGGCTAGGAATAAAAAAATGACATCATCGCTGTATTGTAAGGGTATTTTTAAGTGACTGACTGGTTCTCCCCTTTAATTCTGTTTAATACTCTGTGTAATAGTTTATAAGTTTCCCTTATAATGAAGTGGGTTAGAGATAGTACCCATCCCCCATTGTGCTGATAAGACCACATTTCTAAGTGATCTCAGAGACATGTGTAATGCACACTAGAGGAGGGGCTAACGGGTTTATACTCTGTGATCCACATTTTCTTATCAGACTCCACCAGGCCCTCCATTCTATGTAGGTATGTGAGTATGACTTACCATATCTCTCTTGTACACCCTGGGGTGTTGGTCATATGTTACAATGGGGTAGACAGCCATGAGTTATAACATGATTGACTGAGTCTCCACCCCATTGGCTCGTGATGTTTATTTACTTATTACTTATTTATTCTGTATGTAATTTCTTTGTGTTATTGTATATTTAATCACTTAGTAAATATATTTATTCACATAGCCTGCATAAGCTTATTCATTCTCAAATCTTTTAAATTCACTTTACATTGCAATCACAATAGAACACGGCCTAGAGATAAAGACAAACAGTAGTGTGGTATCCTAATAATACAGTGAGAGAATAAAGACCAACTGTGTATTTTGACATCATCAGAAAATAGCAGAGCCAATAAAGGACTGCACAATCATCTGTGTATTAAGCACAACATATATTGTTGTGACATCATCAGTAAACAACATAGCCAATAAAGACAAGTTGCAGACTAGTGTAAAATCATCATAGTTCAATACAACCTGAGATGATTGTGACATCATCAAAACTGAACACAAACTAGAATAAAGACAAAAGCTGCTGTGACATCATCCATCACAATAGAACCTTGCCTAGGGAAAGAGACAACCCTATTAACACAATACATCACAACATACAAATGAATATAAATACTACAGCACAGTTGCATTATCCCAATAGAACAAAGATTTGGAATAAAGACAATTACTATTTTAACACAGTCACAATAGAACTCTTTCTAGGAAAAAAGATAAACCCTGTTGCGACACCATCACAATAAAACAATACCTACTGTGACATCATCCCAAATGGAACACCGTCTACAAAAGCAGACATGCAGTATTGTGACAGTCTCCTAATAAAGCACACTATGAAATAAACACAAACACTGCTGTGACATCATCTAATAAAACATCCACTAAAAGCAATGAATACACAGACTACTATGACATTATCCTAATAAAACACACCAAGAAATAAATACAAATACTACTGTTAAGAATACAGCCAATAAAAAAGAATACACAGACTTCTGTGACATCATCCAAACACACTATGGATTAAATATAAGTGCTACTGTGACATCATCTAAAAGAACACAGCCTATAAAAAAGTACACACAGACTATTGTGACATCATCATAATGGAACACACCATAGAATTAATACAAATACTACTGTGAGATCATATGAAAGAACACAGGCTATAGAAATACACTGACTAGTGTGACATCATATCATTAGAATGCAACCTTCAAATGAATACAGAAGCCTTAGTGACATCATCACAATACAAGTTTGCCTAGGAATAAAGAGAAAACTGACGTAACATCATTGTGTAGCTAACTTAAAGGAGCCAATCGGCACCGATGTGGTGTCCATCTGAATGTTGAAATTCAGCAACACAAATACGAAAAAAGTATCTTGTGATCTTCAATGCTTAAAGGGGTTCTCCGAGAATTAAGAACATGAAAATACTTAAATATTACTTTGCTATAAATATATTCTCCAATACTTTCATTAGTTATAATGGCTTGTATTGTGTGGGGAACAATCATCAGGGAAAATAAAATGAACCCTGTCCTATTAGTACACATAAAACCTGTCCTAATCACACAGGAGGGCAAGTTACTTCAGAACACCGAGTTAAAGTGCTGCCTCATCCTCCTCTCTGCTCTGCTTGTCAGGGATTATGATCCTGAATACAGATGATAAGATTTTCGGGTGAATCTCGGTAGGAATGGAGTTCAAAAGCAGAGCAGAGAGGAGAAAAAGGCAGCTTATTAGCTCAGTGTTGTGAAGAAACTTCTCCTCCTGTGTTATTAGGACAAGATTTGCATGTACTAATAGGACAGCAGCCATTTTATTTCCCATGATGATTGCTCCCTAGAGAAAACGAGCCATTATAACTAATAAAAGGTATTTGTGAATATATTTATAATAAAGTAATATTTAAGTATTTTCTTAATTCCCAGAGAACCCCTTTAAGTAGCCTCCACCCCTTAAGAGGCTAAGTAGTAAACAGAATGTGCCCCATCATCACTCCAGTAGGTCCACATGTGCTATACTATTGGAATAAAAAACATAAATATAATCGCAGAGCAAGAAAATGACATTGTAAAAACTCATAATCAGTTCCTAATGAGCAATACAACATTTTTTACTACAATTTAGGGAATTAGAACTAACAGAACAGCAGAACAATTGGGTTGTCAATTCATCTACATGTGATGAGCAAAAGACAGTAATGAAGATTACATAAATGCGGACTAGGGTAATCGCCATAGATCATACAAATAGAATACATTTAGTATTGCCACTTTTTCAGCAATTGGTTAAAAAAAAGTGAATAATCAGTTTAAATATGATATTTATGAACAACGTGGACAACTAGATTGTGTTCATAAAATGTGGATATTGACTGACAGAGAGTAAGGTCTTCCATATCTGTGAGGGGCTTCATTACAATAATAATGTAAGCATCCTCAGTAAATGGTGGGGCTCTCTTCTTAGGTCCCTTCTTAAAGAGGACCCCTTATCTATCCTGACGTGTTTTTTAGGCTAGTTTCACACTTGCAACAGGGAACTCTCGCAGGCTGGTCTGGTAGAGTTTTCCAGATCCAGCATCGCCGATACTACTGCCTTTCTGCTGGACCCCATTGGGTATAAAGGGGTCTGGCAGAGATCCGGCCTTTACCTGGAAAATATGCAGAGAATCGGCAGGACAAAAAATTGTGTGTGCAGCTGTTTTTGTCTGGCCGATTCCCAAGATTGTCTGCTCAACCTGCCCTCCAGAACACCCAGCTGACAACTTTCTTTGTGCATTTCCATAATTGGACAAGCCACCATACCCTTTGCCAAGGCATATACATTCAGGGCAAGGGCAGAAAACTGTATCTTTTAGGAAGACTTAACTTCATCTTTGCATTACCAGGTACATTAGCAGTGAAACAATAGAAGTCAAAGTTTCAAGATGCTTCAAAAGAGTTATTTAATGGGGAACATAAGTATCTACTAAAATATAAAAGTGTGGAGAACAGGTAAAAATAGAGATTAGAATGGGATACCTTTGAATGTCCAAGCACCCTCTTGCCCTGGAGGAACCAGTAATGCCATACATAAACTGGACGATTTTAATAGGCACCATGTAATGCCTTACTTGTCCTGTGGTGGTGCTACAGGGAAGTCGAATACTTGTTGCCAGGTTCTCATGCAGAATACAGCTGATTGCTTGGTAAAGATTTCCAGAAGTGGACAACCCCTTTAATTTTTGTTTCTTTTTTTGACTAATTCATTATGTATGATGGTTATATTAAAATTATTATGATATGGCATATGATTAGAAAAAAACAAACATATTTTGTTGAATAAATGTAACCCCCGTCCTTATCTCGCTTTTGCAATCAACCATCAAAACAAAATATATCAGAGCTCTATGTAAAAAAACAAGCTTGTATCTCAACCAATTTTCTCTGTGTGGTCTACGCCATGCAGAAAATATCTGGAATTTATGATAAAAGATACAACAGGCGACACCAAAGGAAATTAAAACAAGAAAGGATAAAGCGTAGTGTGGCCCAGACATAATGAAAAGGCCTCTGAGGCTCAACACCCGGCAGGCAGGAAGGGACTTGCAGAATAAGTAGAACATCTCTCTTGCAGAAATAAATTGTCCTGTTATTGAGTAAGGAAACAGTGTCAGGATCAGGACGCCAGGATTTATGTTCTTGGAGATATCTCTGGATTGAATTTCCGTGGTTACAAAACGACCAAAATGAAAGCCCACTGCCTTCCCCTATCTTAGGAAATGAATCTACACTGATTAATAAATGTGATGCAGCCACAGGTACCTATAGTATGGGGTATGACTGACAAGAACCATAGAATGATTATGAATATACCACAGTTTGGTCCCGTGGTATTGGCCATGTGGTCTTTACAGTCAAAGCACCTTGGGAAGATTTTATCAATGCAAGTATGCCAGTTTTATGGCGTACAAAAGTGGCAAATTTTTGAGCAAATGGCATTTTGCAAGCAAGCATTTGCATTTTTCTTTCATTTTTCTATCACTTCCATAAATTGGGTGGGGCTTAATTACATGGGTATGGCCGACTGGCATCAATCATAATGCAAACCTATAACAACACATAGCTGGCATAGATTTGATTTTCCAGTGCAAGGACTGCCAGAAGATGCTCCAAATTTACTACTCTTTCCCCATCACATTTTATTAAGACAGCCATTTGACGCTAGTCTTAGTACATTTCCCATATAGTTTTAACAGTCTCATCTATTAAAACAATGGGGAAACTGTATCAACTGTGTACTCTAGTTTTCTGACCTTCAAAAGTTGCACATTTTTGTTCCAGAAATTTGAGACTTTTTGCCATTTTATACCACCATAAACACACTGGGGCTCATTTACTAAAAATCGGGTTGAGTCAAAACTTTATTAAGAAGCACTCTCCACCATAGTGGTTTAAAAGTGGCCATGTATTGTAATTCGATTTATCACTGTGACTTTTAAAAAAAAGTTGCAAAATCAATTGAGTGCGGAGGGGAGTAGAAAAAGTGGAGTAGTATTTCTAGAAAAAAAGTGTAAGGTTTAAAGATGTGCCAAGTTTATGAATCCTTTATCAGACTTTTGATAAAGCAAAAAAACTCCAATTGTGATGCGTTCCCCCCCAATCCATCCAATAATCATATCACAAAATCTCTGCACCCCTATAGCTATGCCCCTGAGTTTCTTACTCTTAGATGTCATATGAGGGGTGTTCAATAAGTTATCTACCCTAGCATGTTTTGTCAGTGTTACAGAGCTGAACTTGTCTGTGTAGGTTGAGACATGTCTGGACATGCAATACACACAGTAGCAGTTCAGTCTGATAAAAGCTATGCAAGTGAGAGAATGGCAAGTGTAGTACATTGCGAGCTTCATTCCATGTTTAAATTCCTTATAAGGGAAGAAAAGCATAAGGAAATCCATGAAAGGATAATTGTTGTGTATGTTGACTACCAAATAAAGTTTTTGGTGAAGTAGTTTAAATAGGGTAGGGAACCAACTGAAGATGACCTATGTTCCTCTGTGCATCTTCAAATAATATGTGCCGTAAAGTGGAGGCCATGATTTTGGAAAATCAGCAGGTCAACGTCAATGCAGCTCATGAATTAGGCATTTCAGTTGGCAGAGTGTCCAGTATGATCCATGATGTTTTGGTGATGTCAAAGGTCAGTTCTCAGTGAGTGTCAAGAATGTTGACTCCTAAGAAAAAATTTGCTGCCAGTAATTTAGCCACGAGAATTTAGACATACTTGGAGTAAATCCAGGAGACTTCTACTCCTGAAATATTAAGGGTGATGAAACATGAGTCCACCATCATGTTTCTGAGACCAAACAAGAGTCCATGCAATGGAAGCACAAGAGGTCACCAACTCCAAAGAAATTCTATGTGCAGCAGTTAGCTGGAAAGATCATGGCAACAGTTTTTTGGGATAAGGAAGGTGTTTTATTACTAGAATTAATGCCACACAACACAACAATTTTTCGGCAGGTGTGCTGCTGTTTCATGACAATGCGCCAGCTCACAGATCCCACAAATCACAAGCTGCTATCAAGGAATGTGGCTTCATGGAGCTTAACCATCCACCCTACAGTCCAGACCTTGCTCCCAACCATCCACCCTACAGTCCAGACCTTGCGCCCAACCATCCACCCTACAGTCCAGACCTTGCTCCCAACCATCCACCCTACAGTCCAGACCTTGCTCCTAGTGATTACTTTCTCTTTCCGAACCTGAGTAAATCTCTGTGTGGCAACAATTTCCTGATGATAATGCAGTCAAAGAGGAGGTAACAGGGTTCCTGCAGCAGCAAGAAGCCTCTGTCCATTCTGAGGGCATCCGATCTGTGGAGGCAAAGTGGGATAAGTATATTGAAGTCAAAGGAGATTATAATGAAAAGTAGTAAGTTCAATTTTCTTAGAAAATTTAGATTTTCCTATTCAGGTAGATAACTTATTGAACACCACTCATACGTGCTCCATGCTCTGCACACCAAGCCTTTAATTTCATAAACTGTTTACTTAGTATTTAGCGTCCCTTTAAAACTAAAGTCTGTCAAATGGATAACAAATTGATATTGGGCCATCAACGACCAAGATTAACCTTTACAAAGCCAAAAAAACTATCTTTTGATGTTGTTTCATCACAGTTCTTCTTTGCTGGATAAAAGTAAGAACATGAATGCTTTTCAATCTACTTTTGCAAATTCCTCCCAAAGTGTACAGTGAGACTGAGATCAATTGACCGGACAGTTCTGGGTAGTGAAGTCTAAAATATAAATGAATCAGTAATTGATGTTAAATGACAGGAAAGTTCTACTAAACTCATCCCCGTGGAACATGCCGGCAAAGAAGGATGTGCAGATGAAATGGACGGCACAGAAGAGTCAGCAGTTTCTTCTCATTTTCACATTTAAATATGACACTTAAGCCCTTCCACATGTACGCAGCCAACAAAGGGACTATAGTTCAAAGAGCGGTTCTCCTCTTAAAAACTAGAAGTTTAACTTGTGAATCCAGGTCCCAATGCAAAACATACAGCAGGTCTTCCACCTACCATATGCGCCTGCCTCCAAAAAACGTACGCGTGGAGGGTTGAATATTTTACCAGGGGGAAAGGTAAAGTTACAATCAGTGAATACATTATTGTTTAGCCACATTATTAGAGGTGTACCTATGGATCCAGCACAGGGGGGAAAGACGAAACACATCCATGGCCTGATTGGACCCCAAAGCCAGATAATATACAGTATGTTTGTAGCTGCAGAGGTGCATCCTATTCATAGCGGTTTTTAAACAGCCCAGTGCCTTGATATTAACAAGCAGGCATAACTACCATAGCGGCAGATCAAGTGACTGCTATGGGGCCCAGGGCAAGAGGGGGGCCAGTTTTGATCATCTACTCTACTACTGGAGGTGAAAACTTGGTCAGGACTTTTAGAAAATGAGGCAGTGGAAAAAATGGCCCAAGGGTCACTGAAAGGGGTTTAGGCGGAAACCCTTCTGTCCTGTGTAGGGGGCACTGGTTGGGGCCCTTACTTCTCTATGTACGCCACTGTTAACAAATATGGGGTGTTTTACATTTTGTGCACTTTTCTGTAGGGTGACACTTTTCCTGAACGCCCTTCACTTACACCTATTTGTCACTAGGGAGTAGTCCAGTGGTGCAACCCTACATACAGGCCGCACCCCAGACATCTCCTCTCAGTATAGCTACAGCATATGTAACACACTATTTGGTGGGAGACAACCCTTTATAACAGTTCCCCTGAGCCCAGCTCCACCTCCTAGTGACGTCACTGCTACCGACTCTAGCCCCAACAAGTCCCCCTCACAGAGGGCGCCGATTACAGCTAAATTACATATGCAAAACCACCATCCATACATCTGCACTACTAAACTTCTTATAAGCACAATGTAATACAACAAAGGTCAAACACACAACCAGTTTATATCAATCCTTTTTTCCCCATGAGGCCACCATAGGAAGGAAAGAAAGTGCAATGCAAATACACAACGCGTAATGTCCACCATAACATTAATTGTAGGTAGGTGCTTTTCGCTCTTCCCAAAAACAGCCAAAGTGCCCCATAAAAAGCACCTGCAGAGTGCCCAACAAGGTTATGAAGTAGAAATATAGTACCATAGGGGACAGATTCAGTTACCCCATCCATAACATGTCTCTTTTAGGTTCCTACCTCAATATTCTCATCAGAAATGATAAAAAGCATAGAGAATTTTTTATATTTGAGTTTAAGTCCTAAAAGATTTTGAATGTAACATAGGACTTAAATGACGTAGGAGTAATGGTGCAGAAACCTACACTTTTTGTGACTCAGAAACGGCCTCAATGTAGTTGGGTTCCTCTTACTTTCTGGAAAACACGGCGTTAAACATCTAAAAAAGTCTTCTGATGAGGTCTTCAACGCTCTGACGAATGATCTGTCTGCTGATTACAAATTAGAAACCTCTCGGAAAGACTGAAATAAAAAAGATAAAGCAAAAACATTGGAGGAGTGACGTTCTAGCATCAAAATGAAAGGTCTGACTCGTCGTTGTCCCAGAGCTGTGCGCGTGATCCTGGAATGGAAATGTCAGACAATGTCTAATGACAAGTTATGAGCACACCCTTGGTTGTCTGACTCATCTCTGCTGGAGGTGAAGAGTCCGGGAATGGAGCGAGTATACACTGAGGCTGCAGAATCAATGTCTGCCCAGATTTACCAGCACCCAGAGGCCCCGTCTGCTCAGCCCAGGGGGGCTCTGACTCCTTCATTAGTATGATTTAAGTGACAGCTCTTGTACATACATTTTATTTGCTGGCAGCTTGTACCTGTGCAGGAGGTTTATTCAGATTTATGCAGATGTGCACAGCTGCATACAAATCTATACAAACATTTATGCAGAAATATGAATCCAGCCGCTCTCTGTACCTTATGCCGGGCTATACACCAAAAAGTCATTACACTCCATTTTAATATTCTGAAAGCATGATATTCACCAGGGGGTAACTTGGATCGTGCAGTGTGATTGTTGCTCATCGTTTCTTTGCTGCAGTGTAAAACCTTCCCTATTTTTCCCAGTAAAGGAGGGTTCACATCACGTTTTTCCCATCCGTTTAACGTATACAAAAAATGTATACGTTAAATGGATGCCTCAGACTGATGCCATAGAGTCATAGAGTGGCATTTGTTCACCATAAAGTTCCATATTTTTTTTTTTTTTTTTTACCGGACTGTGCAGGATACAAGAACGTGGTGTGCTGCATTTTTGTATCCTTTTTTTTCTAACGTGTATGTCAAACGGAGGCATAAAACGTGATGTCACTCCACCCTAAGCCTTAAAAATGGACCAGGATGCCATAAAATGACAAGCGGGCCCCCTTTTGTGTCAGTGACAGCACTGTCACCTCCCTTCCTTTACACATTTGTGAGAGTTAGGGCTTGTTCACATCACCGTTATGGATTCCGTCATTGTTTTCCATTATAACATGGTTACTTTTTTTCGTTCTGTATAATAGAAACCAGGACGGATCCATTATGCTGCCATAGACGTGCATTATGAAGGATCAAAAAGGAATGCCTCTTAAAGGCTTCCGTTTTGACTTCCATCTTATGGATTCCATTATTTTCCGTTATAACCATGTTATAACGGAAAACAATGATGGAATCCATAACGGTGATGTGAACAAGCCCTTAGACTGAGTTCACATCGCCGTTTAGCTTTCCATTCTTCTGATCCATTTGGGGGTTTTTTTTCTCTTCTTCTGACGATCAGAAGAACAGAAAGCAAAACGGTGATGTGAACTCAGCCTTAAAGAGTTAAGAAAGAGCTGCATGGACAGGGTCATGTGACCACAGCCCAGAACAGAAGATAGGAGCAAAAAAGTTAAAGAAATGCACCACTAAAATTCCAAGCTTATTATGTATGAGAACACATGTAACAGAATTAAAATACAATCTCCTACGCGTTTCTCACGTACATTGCACTCTTGGTCGTATCATGCTATGACTAAGTGTGCAGAGTGCACATGAAATTTTTAGGAGATTGTATTTTCATTTTGTTATATGCATCCTAAGACATAATAAACTTGGAATTTCAGCAAAATGTAGATTCCCCGGAATTTTGGATGCATTGCTACCTGGGAACTAGCCCTGCAGTTTCAAGCAGCACAATATAAAGTCCCTGGTATCGGGTGAGCAGTGAGTTCTGCTTTTTATAATGAAATACATTACAAAATTACAGCTACCTTCATAAATGATTATTTTTAACCAATTCCTGACCAGGAATCAAGTTTCAAATAGCAGGTACCTGGGACTAATTCTGATTATGGACTTTTTCACCCCATTTGGAATTTTTTTCCAGCTCCCCGCTACATTGTATGCAAGATTAAATGGTGGAATTAGACAGTACAACTTGTCTTGCAAAAAAAACAAAACAAAAAAACAAGCCCTCATATGGCTATGTGAACAGAAAAATAAAGTTATGGCCCTGGAAAGACAGGGAGTGAAAAAACAAAAGGGCTAAAATGAAAAAACCTCAGTGGCTGAAAGGGTTAAGGATGTTGATGCCCCTCCAAAAATCACCTCCATACACTTAGGCTACTTTCACACTAGCGTTTTTAAATTCCGGTATTGAGTTCCGTTATAGGGGCTCAATACCGAAAAAAAAACGCTTCAGTTTTGTCCCCATTCATTGTCAATGGGGACAAAACTGAACTGAAGACAACGGAATGCTCCTGAAAGCATTCCGTTCCGTCTTCAGACCGGAGAACAAACCGCATGCTGCGGTTTGCTCTCCGGTCCAGGCATCCGCACCAAGACGGATCCAGAATGACCCCCAATGCAAGTCAATGGGGACGGATCCGGATCTGTCCTCCATTGATTTGCAATGGGGGGTCATTCCGGATCCGGCTACATACAGACATACATACATACAGACATACAGACAGACAGACAGACAGACATACATACATACATACATACTCACATACTCCAGGGACGCCGGCAGCATGTCTTCACGCGCCTCCTGCACGCAGCTATGACGTTTCCCCACTGCGCCCAGCAGAGGGCGCTGTGGGGAATCGTCATCACTGCGCGCAGGAGGCGCGTGAAGACGTTCTGCCGGCGTCCCTGGAGTATGTGAGTATGTATGTATGTATGTGTATGTGTGTATGTCTGTATGTGTGTATGTCTGTGTCTTGTTCCAATGTGTGTCATGTGTGGGGCCGGAGCGCTGCTGTATCATGTATCAGCCTTAGCACGGATCCGTTGGCACCCTTTAGGTGCCGGATCCGTGCTAACGCTAGTGTGAAAGAGGCCTTACAGTTTCCAGTCTTTGAATCATACATAGTACTAAGCATTGTTCGAGTACGAGTACACTGTGAAGTTTTTTTCATCTAAGGAAATGAATATTTTCTAATATTTGTATTTGTGTATTTGTGTAATTATGCCACATTAAGTAATTATAATAATTTAAAGCAGTTATGTGAAGCTAATGAAATATTTCCCTGTCCCTATAGGCTACTATTAGCCTCTGGATACAACTTAGCTTTTGGATAATTGTACTTATGTTCTGGCACAATGCTGTGAAAAGTAGAAGGTTTTTTTTTTTAACAGGCACAGCCTTGAGGTTTACAAAAATCCTTCCAGTTCGGACCTTGAGTTCAGACTCCTGTGGAGATTTTATCTAATTCTTAAAAATCTTCCCACTTTGCCCTGCCATCATGTGAAATCTTTTATGCATGGATACTCTCGGTGCTGCTGAGGCAGTTGCTACGCAACAGATGAGCCGACTCCATAGGGTCCTGACATTAGTCAAAAGCAAATTTGGCCACGGGAGCACTAATCTACTATGAAGAGCAGTTGGTGCTACACATTTTTCTTTTTTTTTCGAGAGAGAGAGAGAGAAAGACCCTATTCAACAAGTACAACGTTCTTCAGATGTGTCCAGCGTTCTCCAGGCTAGGGACAAATGACAAAACAAAGATTCTCTGGGCTTGCATAAAAAATAGCCTCTCATTTCATTTCCTATCTATGCTTGGAGGAAAATGGAACTTTTTGCTTTAATAAAATACAAACCTTGAGTCAACTTTTTGGAATTAAGCATAAAGAATAAATGAATTTGTTTCTTGTGTTGTTAGTTTATAACCAGCCCTCCGAAGCTATTGCTGCTCTCATATTGCAACAATGTCGCAACAGAGACTTTATAACTTGTCATATGATAACAGATAATAAGGATTTTCATGCGTTTCGAAAGCTCAACACGTTTCAGCCAAGCTGCATGCATGAACAATGCAACACAAAATGGAACATGGACAGTGTTGCTCTCATAACTCATTCACACAGGTACAGCCTGTCGGATCCTTCCCTGCCTAACGCAGTGGTATTTATCTGGCCACTCTTCAGCATATTTGCCGGGTTGCGGCTGGATCTCTGCCGGCCTCCATTATAGTGAATTGGGCCAGACCGAATTCCGGCAGGGCATGGCTGCGCCTGGCAGGGACAAATCCTGCCAGATCTGTTTCACACAAGTATGAAACAAACCTTAGGATACCACCACACAGTCAGGTTTCTGCATACTGTTATGGAAGCCAAAACCAGAAGTGAATTAAAAAAAGAGGAGACGTTGTATCTTTCCATTATACTGTCTCTCCTTTTATGACCCATTCCTGATTTTGGCTTCCAAAGCTGAATGCAGAAACCTGACTATGTGTTTGTACCCTTAGGAAATGAAGCATCCTTCAGAATCTAGAAAATTATGTACTGTATATTTACATGGCTACCCTGTAAGTTATTGCCTCACTCCAGTATCAATTCAATGGTATAACTTGGGTTTCCTTCACCTAGGCATAGATTCAGATTGCAGACTGCAAGACAGAGTGTCTTGGTTAAGCCCCCCGACACTCAACATCCAGCCAACATAACCAACCAGTCCTCCAGTTACGCCCAAACTGAGAGACACCCGACTGTGTACGTATATTCTTCTTCAAGGGTATAGATATAATAGATGGAACACTTTTGGTTACACTGGGATCCATGGCATGGGAAATGTCCAAGCTATTGCCATGTAAATGTGGCGTGTGAACCATGTGCATAGACACCAAAAACAACAAACATTTCTAACGTGGTTTTCTCACAAGGGACTCAAAGCGCAGTCCAGAAGTAGACAATTGCCTTGTTATAATGTCCTGGGAAGAAGTTATTGAAGCAAATGAGTTATGCGCCCACAAATGATAAACAGGTGAGCAGGTGGGTTTTGAGTCTTGTTGTAAAAGAGTCTAATGATGATATCTCTCTTATTGATCCTAGTAGTTATTCCAGAGAGTGGGGGTTCTATGAAAGAAGGCTCTGGCTCCTGGGTATGGACACTTTGTTCACTGATTTGAGGGGAAGGGCAAAGAGCAGTTGCACTGGACTTCGAGTAAAGATCGGTGAGGGTCTGAGTGGTGAGACCACCCATCAATCTTTAGAACAAGGGGAGAGAAGTGCTTGTTAGTGCGCTCTTTCCCCTGACTACAGGATAGGTGAGATTGACTCAATAGAAAGTCTTGTGCAGCGAGGAGAAAGTGCTACGCAAGTGCAGGGGGTATCTGCATATGGTTTTTTATTTAATGTATTGTATTATAATTGTATTGTATTGTAATGTAATGTGTACCCAGCTGTATGGATGGCACAGCCAGGTTAATAATCCTGGCACAGCTCTGGTAGGAGGTTAGGAGTGGGCTGGCCACACCTCTAACTTAGGTCAATCTAGACTGGAGTTCAGAGATATATGAGGCAAAGTCCATGTGCTCCCTCTTCTTAGGCCCAGAAAGCTACAGAGACTCACTGATCTCTACATGATCTACACAAAAAGAGAAGGAGAAAAACAAAGGAGATAAGTCCATGTGCTCCCTCTTCTTAGGCCCAGAAAGCTACAGAAACTCACTGATCTCTGCATGATCTACACAAAAAGAGAAGGAGAAAAACAAAGGAGAGAATTGAGAACTTAGAATATGCTTTGCTGAGGATTGGAGTCAGTAAGGTAACCTGCTACCAAAACCTATTCAGACCTTACTAATGTGAGGGACACCGTTAAGACACCCTTCACACATGGACACGATTTGACCAGTTGTATCATTAAAACCCACCAATCTCCTTCTCTCTACAGAAAAAGAGAAGGAGAAAGACAAAGAAGAGAATTGGAGAACTTGCATTAGTTTTTAGAATTTGCATAGTTGAGCACTGGAGTCAGTGAGGTAACCTGCTACCAGAACCTATTCAGACTTTACTGCTGTGAGGGACACTGTTAAGACACCCTTCACACTTTGAAACAACTTGGTCAGTTGTATCATTAAAACCCTGTATCCCGCTGTGGACACTACAGCTATTATAATACAAATACTATTGCCCAGCATATGTTCTGTGGGAAGAGACTTTAGCAAGATAGAGAGGACAGAGGAACATAACTCCCATCCTTGCTTAAATCCGTACATCGTTATCTGGGAGAGAATTGCCCTGTGTACAATTGGAATTTTTTCTGCTATAACTGGATGTACTGTACTACAACTCCTGTTTTGCACTACAGTATAGACAGTCGTTCATTCTTCTATTTCTGGACTGGTTTTATGACTGATGCACCATACTCCGGCCATTGCACTCCACACACCCTGCCTTACAGCCATACAAGCACCTAACATCACGGGCACCCAAGCTACCATAAGGCAGGAGCCCCAGAAATAGGGCATGCCTCAAGGAAAGAAAGGGTGTCCCCTACTTTCACTGAGGGAAGCCATTATGATAGATTGTGGTAGCCAGAACCACTGACACTCCAATCCTCTGCTCCGACTCTTTAGGGGCTTTCTGCACAACCGCTTCTCTCCCCTCATTCCAGAGATCAGTGGGGATCTCAGCGCTCCAATCCCCACCAATCTATGTCCCTATGGCATATCAAAAGTTTACTGAAAGTACAGTGGCACTTTAAAGTCTGTATCTGGCCCAAAGATGCCAGAACTGGTGGACTTTTGGGTAGGAAGACGCGGGGAGGCTTATGATATTGAACTTTCACTCAAACTGAGTTCTTAGTTTTCAATTAAAGTTGGATTTGATGCCTTCTGGTAGTAATGTCACATTAACCTGCACAAATTATGAACTTCATTGGATATCTCGAGTCAAGGGGAAAGGTAAGGAAGGACACATCTATAGAGGTCCTTCAAAATCAATGCGATTCTTGCTATAGAAATTCTGAACAGAAAGTCACAGAGATCGTACATATTTCATTTGTAGAACACATGATAAGAATTACTAATTGACGGCCCTTTCATATGGAGAATATGTTGACATCAACTGAAGATAAACTGGATTGAGCCATGATATTAAACACTTTTTTTTCTGTTCCAAGAAGAGAACAAACTGATCGTGCATGTAGTTATTTGACTGTATCAGGAAGCGTACTACAATCATGTAGAATGAAGCTATATTTGGCCGGCGATGATGGCCAGGCTCTATCTGATTGCTCTTTTCATGCATAGCTTTGCAGAGAAATTGCAGGTCAGCAGTTTTATGCGCGGCGTTTTCAGTAAGAGAACATTGTGATTGGATGATGTTGTTGTCATGGAGACATGTACGTTCTAGGAACGAGTAGACAAGGTAGTGGAATGTCCTCTACTCATAAAGGTTCAATACGATCATTGACATTTTCAGATGATGTGTAGAAAAAGGAAATTGCTCTGACTAAAACTGTTTCCAGGCTAGGCGCAAATTAGAAGAAGGTCAGAAATTATAGAAAATCTTCCATGGACTCCATAAGGTAATTTCTCCCAGAGAAACTGATACAATGTAGTACTTCCTCAAAAGTTTCTAAGAAAAAGTTCTCTTATCGAAAAATATTTTCCAACACCTGAACGTTAAAGGAAGTAATAATGAGAAAAATCCTTTTGAAGACCAATAGAAAAGTGTAACTTTTCTTAGGACGATCTTATCTTTCTACAGGAAGTCTTAGATTCGTAGAATGCTTATTTTCACAGGAGAAGCTTGTAATTACCAACAGGAAGAAGGACAAACTCTGTGGTTAAGGACATTGACTGACACCCAAAGATACGCATGATGACTCCTTTGTTTCCCAGGGACCAAAAATACCATCTTTAAGCTTAACTAGAAAGAGGAATTAAGTCAACAATTCACTTTGCCTGAAAATAGATTTTTTCGCACATCCAGACAGTGACCTGATGCTACTTTGTACACTTAGAACATGGCTTTTAGGTACTCTGCAAATTTGTCAATATAGGCCTGCTTACTACATCGTAGTGACATGTTGGTTTCAATTTTAATATTGCGCCCAGGACTCCATGACTGACTATTGACAGTCCAATTCTGGCGCACATTAGTGTATCTAAAGCAGGGGTGCACAACGTTTTCTGGGTGGGGGCCACATTGTCCGACTGAACCAACGTCAAGGGCCGAAAATAAAATTTAAAGGGGTATTACCAAGTGAAATACTGTATTTATGGCAGATTGAACACACAGTGTATAACATTAATGTCTAGTTACAGTTCCAGGAGTCCCATCTAATGGGAGAAATACATGAAAAATGCATGTGAGCAGCCACAAAACATGGACATACATGTCTGTTACCAGATGGATGGGGCCACACAGAATGGTATCAAGGGCCGCATGTGGCCCCCGGGCCACAGGTTGTGCACCCCTGATCTAAAGCCATCCAGCTAAGTCACGCCCAGTCACTAAGCCATATCTCTTGTTGGGAGAGACACAGTAAGTGTCTATAACACATAATAAATGTGGTGCAAGGCATGTTTACCAGTATTTTGGGAAAAGCCAGCATTTTGATGCATTTAGCTTAAATCTGCCCCAGGGACCACTGGAGTATTTCAGGTGGCTTATCTTGTGCTCTTTTGTCACGGCCAGTCTACACAGTGAGGATCAGGCCTAATTCAGGTAAATAAAACTTTTAGGGCAAGTAGACTTGACTTAAAATTTTTGCCTGAAGTTAGACTTTAATTAGTTTGTAATACGGTGTGAATTAGAGTTACATAGGTTACATGGATGGAATTGGTCTGAAAATGATCAAAAAACTTAAATACCTTGTTGACTTTTTGATTTCTAGGGGAAATGCTCTTATGAATGGCAGTATCAGGCGCATGACCATTGGATATGCGGAATAAAGTGAAAGGATTTGTTTGCTTTGGAAGAAAGAATCCATGAAAATAAGTTGAGCACATGTTGTCCCTATTCTGGGAGCCCTATTGACCAGTTGTATTGTGCAGCCAAACTTGGCAGCAGATGTTTCGTTTACTTGCAGTGACACCATAGAAGAAATGAAGTTTTTTATGGTTCCCATTTTCATCTGCTGAATACACGCTGCATTCTCCGGAGAAAGCTGAATGCTCCTGTATTTTTCAGCTCATAAGACGCATCTTTGTTTATATAAGAACTAAGAAATGGTTACTTTGCATCAATTCTATCAATTATTCTAATAATTGAAGCTTATACTTTACATAATACAGTTTATTGTAATATTTAACTAGCAGATGAACAATGTAATCACTTTCTTCAAGAGCCTTAAAGGGATTCTGTCACCACGATTTTGCCTATTAAGCTATTTACACTACTGGATTCAGCTGATCATAGGGATTTCAAAAACGTTATTGTTAGAGGTCATAGACGAAGATTTGATGCTAAAAAAACCTTTTTTAACAACTGCCAATCACTTACTTAAGGAGCCCAAGGGGATGTGCCCAGCGCCGTTGGAGCCCGGCCACGCCGATTCCGTTGGAGCCAAGGACCGCCCACCTCATTAATATTCACTTCACTGCTTCAAACAGTGAAGCTCCGTCATGGCTGTAATCCCGCGCAGGCGCAGTACCTCAAGCGGTCTGCGCCCGTGCGGTCTGCGTCCTTGCGGTCTGCGGGCATCGGCCTCAGAGGATGTTCTGCGCATGCGCCGGCTCTCTGCGCACTCCTTCCTTTCCGGGTCGAGCGGAGTGCGCAGAGAGCCAGCGCATGCGCAGAACATCCTCTGAGGCCGATGCCCGCAGACCGCTTGAGGTACTGCGCCTGCGCGGGATTACAGCCATGATGGAGCTTCACTGCTTGAAGCAGTGAAGTGAATATTAATGAGGTGGGCGGTCCTGGGCTCCAACGGAATCGGCGTGGCCGGGCTCCAACGGCGCTGGGCATATCCCCTTGGGCTCCTTAAGTAAGTGATTGGCAGTTGTTAAAAAAGGTTTTTTTAGCATCAAGTCTTCATCTATGACCTCTAACAATAACGTTTTTGAAATCCCTATGATCAGCTGAATCCAGTAGTGTAAATAGCTTAATAGGCAAAATCGTGGTGACAGAATCCCTTTAAATTAAAAACACTCCCCCCCCCAACCTAGTAGTAACATTTTACTTTTTTACTAATCTGCTTTTATTTTCTAATTGTGGATTTTGTTTATTCTATTTTCTGCACATGACTATAGAAGTAGCCAAAGTGCCTGGGGTGCTGTTAAGTGGAGTCTGACAGCAGTTTTGACCATGCTAAAATGCTGACAGCACTACAGTTGATAGGCAGCAAGGCAGCTAGTAGATAGTAGATTGCACCAAGGCAGCAATACAAAATACCTTTTGTAGAGCTTTACCCATTAGGAGTAGTGGGAATATGAACTTTTATTCAGGCAGATTCTGCTTTTGCAATTGCCCACTGTGTGGAGCTTCAGTGCAGAGAGTCCTCTGTACTGAGCTGCTTCACAGCCCCCCACTCTGTGTGACAGCTGCAGCATCCAATCGGTAGACCACTATAGTCTCAGAGGAGAGGGACTGTGATGTTTTTAAATTCAGATTATTTCACAGTGAGGCTCTGCCTTGGGCACTTGAGAGAATAGAAGCTGGCAAAATAAAACTTCGTGTTGAGCGAACACCTCTGTGCAGGTATGCTCGGGTGCTCTAACCGAGCACTAGGGGTTGCTCGAGTGCTTGGCCGAGCACCCGAGCATAAAGTTAGTCAATGGGACTAAACCAGGCACCAGGTTAATGCCTGGTTAATGAAAAAAGGTCAGAATTGCAACTTCTCCTCTTTTACTCCTTTCAAAAAAAGTATGATAATTAACTGAATTTGTACGAATTAGCGAACAAAATGTGTACGAATTAGCGTACGAATTAGAGTACGAATTAGCGTACGAATAAGCGAACAAAAATGCTTACGAATTAGCGTACGAATTAGCGAACAAATTAACGAACAAATTAGCGAACAAAATGCATACGAATTAGCGTACGAATTAGCGAACAAAATGCGTACGAATTAGCATACGAATTAGCGTACGAATTAGCGAACAAAAATGCATACGAATTAGCGTACGAATTAGCGTACGAATTAGCGTACGAATTAGCGAAGAAAATGCGTACAAAATTTTGTACGCAATTCATGCGCAATTTCGTACGCAATTCGTACGCAATTCATACGCAAAATGCATACACAAATTTGTTCGCTAATTCATACGCAATTCGTACGTAAATGCATACGCAAATTCGTACGCAATGTGTACGCAAATTCGCGCGCTAATTTGTACGCAATTTGTACGCAATTCGTATGTATTTTGTTCGCTAATTCGTACGCATTTTATTCGCTAATTCGTACGCAATTCATACGCAAATTAGTGCGCAAATTCGTACGCACATTCATAAGCAATTCATACGCAAATTCGTACGCAAATTCATACGCAAATACGTACGCAATTCATACGTAAATTTGTATGCAATTAATTCAAATTGCGTACGAATTAGCGTACAAATTAGTGAACAAAATGCGTACGTATTAGCTAAAAAAATGCATACGAATTAGCAAACAAAATGTGTACGAATTAGCATACGTATTAGTGTACATGCAAATTAGCGAATAAAATGCGTACGAATTAGTGTACGAATTAGCGTACGAATTAGCCTGCAAATTAGAGAACAAAAGGTGTACGAATTAGCGTACGAATTAGCGAATAAAATGCGTACGAATTAGTGAAACTTGCATACGAATTAGCGAATAAAATGCGTACGAAATTGTGTACAAATTGCGTACGAATTAGTGTACAAATCAACATTACAGTGCGGGGAAGAGACTCGAGCATTGCGAACACCTACTACTGAGAAGTGATCGCCAGTGCATATTGTCAGCCTATTATCAGATAGGGACAGGCAGTGTAAACATCACATCACGCCTGGCCGACACGGAGAGGGAGAGGGCGCGACAGACAGAGCTGAGCCTCTAGGTGTAATGGCAACGCCCCCGTTGCTCCTAATGGCTCTCATATGCATATGTTAAAAGTTCATTTTTCTCTTGGGGGGGCATCGGAATGAGGGCAGCAAGGGATCTATCTATGAGGTGGGTTTTTTTAAGCATTTTGGGTATTTGTTTTAAAATGAAAATCTGCCCCTTCAAGATATCTCCCTTCAGGTTCTCGTAGATAATTTTACATCAAGCATCTTTATTTATGCGTCTACCACTGCAGCATCATGTTGCTCGTGTGTGAACGACCCAATCGTGTGATTCACAGCACCACAGATCATCAAACAACGAATCCAAGTTCATTAGAACGATCCCTTTAAGTCCAGTCCAGGAACAATAGCTGTACCTTCACACAGAAATAGCACGTGTTCTGTAATGACTAATATCCTTTGTTGAAATACCTTGCTTGCATTCCTGTAGCCGCGTAAGTTAAACAAAGCCACTTTGAATCCACGGTGAAATATTAAATTAAGCAGATATGCCTGGAGTACGCACTTTTTTAAAAGGAAAGGAACAAATAGCTAAAAATAGTTAAGTCGCTGTTTGACGGGAGAAGAAGAGATTACTTTCCTAGACATTGCTACATGTTCTTCTCGAAACTGGGGCGCAAATTCTTTCACCAGCCTCCTCGCTGTTTTTGCTTCTCAAGTGCCTAGACTTTACCAAAAGTAATCGCGCATTAATGACCCATACTTAGGGCCTGTTTACAGGTAATGGTATTGTCCTTAGTCATCATTCATACACTAAGATACATCCTTGATGGATCTATCACATGGATGAGTACAGAACAAGCAACAAAAAAAAGTAGAAGAAATTTATCAAAACTGGTGTAAAGGAAAACTGGATAGCAACCAATCAGTTTCCACCCAACATTTTCCAGCGAAGCCCTGAAAAATGAAAGGTGGAACAACAAAGCCCGTTTTCCATTACTCCCGTTTAGATAAATCTCCCTTTACGTGGATTAGGTGACATAAGCTTTAAAGGCTATCGTGGATCCGCAAAACAAGGGCACCGGCCGTGTGCATCCCTCATCGCGGTGTGGACCCATAGACTTCAATGGGTTCGTGATCCACAAGATGCAGCTGAAGATAGTACATGGGCTATCTTTTGTAGCAACAGGCATGGACCCAGCATACACAGAGAAGTAAGGGTTTCTTCCTAAACCCTTTTCAATGGGCAATATTTCCCACTGCCTCATTTGCTAAACGTTGTTCCTTTAGAGGGTAGAGTCTTCACCAAATTTTCACCTCCAGTAGAAGAGGAGATGATCCCAACTAAATCTGGGCCCCCTCTTGCCCTGGGCCCCATAGCAGTTTCATAGTCTGCTGCTATGGTAGTTACGTCCCTGCTTCTATGTATTTCCATGTGCTTCCGGGTCCGCGCCTCTGCTGCATAAAAGATAGGACATGTCCTATATTTGGCCACATCTCGTGGATGACGGACCCATTGAAGTCAATGATGCAAGGTGCACACTGCAGGTACCCATGTTTTTCAGATGCGCGATTTGCAGTCCGCAAAATGGATAGAATAAGTACCTGATCATTAGAGGTCCAACCACTGGGAACCGATGGCGCCGGACTCCCTGGAGTGAGTGGAGTGACAGTAACACAAGTGTGCTGACGCGCCATTAGACTCTATGGGACTACAAGAGATAGTAAAGCGCTGCACGCGGCTTCCCTATGAAGCCAACAACCTGTTTAATAAAAGCTCATAGACATGTCTTTCGTCTTAAACATGTACAAGGATAATGCGAGACAAATCCATATTTGAATTTGATCGTGTTTTCCCATTTAGAATTTGGCAGAAAAAAATGCATGAAAATAAGATTGTATTAATTAATTGCAAGGTTACGCCACCGTAATCTAAACATACCTAGACAAGTGAGACCGAGCACAGACATCTACTGGAAAATATATAACCTAATTATAAAACGTGCTATGTACACTCCTTCATTTCAGTAATTGTTTATATCCCTATTTAAGTACATTTGCCCTTTTCAGAAACTAATAAGCAAAGTTATTGAAGCCTGACTTTTAGAAAAAGGGTTTTTAATTTGTTTGGAAATTCAAACAAAAGACAAATGTTTTTTTTGGGTTGAGTATGATTCATATGTGTCTGGGGAAATTAGCTTTTTTTTTTTACTTTTTCCATGAAGTATAACTATTAAATGATTTATGGCATTAGTGTGGACATAGATGGCTAAATTGCAGGCGAGTGAGAAAAATGTTTTGGGTTTTTTCAAGTTTTTTGCTTGCATTTTAGCTAAGATTATTTGTAGAACAAAAATAAAGATGCTTAAATAGCATTAAAGCTGAAAAATATTTTAGGCAATATGTGAAATGAACACCTATTTGAGTGAAGCTCCGGTTTAGATAAACTTTAGAGGGAAGTGGAATGTGAGCGGTGGCCGAATATGAGATTTTGATCTGAAACGCACTTTACTGTGGGAATGTGAATCACAGAATAGGGTCCTCTTAAATGTTCCCCGTAAAGACATTTGTAATAGAGATTAGCGAATCTATTCGTCGATTTGTTGATTCGTATCGAATCTTGGAAAATTTCAGCTGCGAAGCGAATCCGAATATTAGGTGATTCGCACCGTTAAGATTCGAAAATGTTCCTAAGGCTTTCTAAGCATTCGCTATGTACTTGTCCAATAAATTGTACGCTAATGCTACGTATAAGTTACTCTCTACGCTGTTGCGTACAAATTCAAGTAATTAGCAAACTTTTACTGTTAGTTCGTTATTCATGCGCAAAAGCCCGGGAAGAAAGCTGTCACCTGACCTAGTGGGCAGGGCTTGCTCTGATTGGCTCAGGCTCGGTAAGCCAGTGACACATCACTTCTGCTGCGACTGCTAAGACGAGCAGAAGCACTGTGTGTGAAGTTCCGAGACACTGAGACCTGTGTTGTTGAAATTGGGGTGTAATTGTTCAGGGAATCCATATTACACATCAGGGATACTGCAGGGCAAGTGCAGGGCCAGTGCAGGGCTGGTAATTAATCAGGCAGGGAGAGAGAGAGACAGGGAGAGAGACAGGGAGAGAGACAGGGAGAGAGACAGGGAGAGAGACAGGGACAAAGACAAAGACCAGCTGCAGGGCCACAGAGTGAAGTGAAAAATGTCTGGAATGGATCAGCAAAAGAGGTTCGGTTCCAGCCAGACCTCGAGCTCTAAAAAAAGGAGAAGGTGGCACAGGGCAGAAGTGCCAAAGGACCTGTAGCCGGAGCTTCTACTTGTAGTATTCACAATACTTGGGCGATGTTCCACCGGGCTAACCCACCAAGGCGCAAAATTGTAGTGGAGGAGAAACTGGATGAGGTAATGGAGTGGATGGCACGCTCATCTCAGTCTCAGCCGGATGATCTGCTGTCATCTGCTGATACAGTATCCATATGTAGCCAAGGGTCAGACTCCGTCATTTTCGTATGCAATTTGTACGCTCATGCGTACGTATTCAAAGAAGTTGCGTACCTTTTAAAACTGAACATTCCTTATTAGTGTGCGAATATTCGCTAATCGCCACATAATAACGTATATTTTGTATGATTCAAAAGTTCATTCAAAAGATTCAAAAATATTCAAAAGTTCGACGAATGTTCGGCGAATAAAATTTTGAATGATTCGCTCATCTCTAATTTGTAAGAAGACACTCCTGTATGCAGGGGTGGACTGTTAAAGGGTTTTGTGCATGGAGCAGTGTGCTGCTGTAGCATATATAAGGTTATGTAGGCCTCTACATAACTTAGGCGCATCCACCGCCGGCACCTAACAGCCTTAAATCTGTGCCAGCTCCCTTGCTGGAGTAGATTTAGACCATTTTCTACTCCAAAAACTGGCATAGAAAAAGATAAATGAGACAAGCCTACCGGCCCGCCCTCTTCCCCAATCCGCGCTCCCTTTTTTTAGAACTGGCATACATATCATGGAATCTGTGACTTCTTCCACTTCCACGTTCCACTTCCAAAAAGTGGTGTATATCTAATCATAAATGGCCCCCATAGTGTATTTGCTTTGCATTGCGGTTGTTGTAGCGTGCACCTGTACATTATTTCATACTGTTTGGAGGTGCTGGTCTGACTTCGTGTTTTGCATTGTACATTTGGGCAGTGGCCGCCTCCATTTGGATCTTGCTTAGGGCTTTTAATCCGTGTATCATATGACTGGATTCAACATCGCTCTGAATTATGTAGGCTTAGGCCCAGGAAAGGCAAGTCTGATAGTATAGGTCCCATCTGTAGAAGTCAAGTTGTCACTGGTAGATGGACCCGACACAATTTTGATCAAAAATGTGCGCAAATAGCTTCTTATTTCCATATATATAGTAAGTATAGCAGTATTGTAATTTGTCCATGTTCCTAGTGTTTGCATGCGTCTTTGCACATGGAGCAGTCTGCTGCTGCTGAATATAGTAGCATGAACCTGTACTTTATTTAATATTTCTTGGAGGTCTTGGTCTAAACTATTTTCACATCTCCGGTTTGAATTCCGTCAGAGAACAGCCTGCCGGAATTCTTCAGATCCTATCCTATAATTATAATGGAGTCCGACGGAGATCAGTATGCATTCCGTCAGACAAAGGGAGAACCGTCTGGACACAAACCGCTGCATGCTGCAGTTTGTGTACGGCCAATCTTCCTCCTGTCTGCTGGAACGGGAACGGCCATGCTGGAGTTTCACACCCGAGGTGTGAAAGTAGCCTAAGCTTGTTTTTTCATTAGCCCTACCAATATGTCATGGCTTTTCAGCTATGCATGCATATATGACAGACCCACTTTAATTTATCACATGGGTATCTCTACTAAAGGCTGATCTGAAGGGGGTGAATACTTATGCATATCATAATTCATAACTGTAATGCAGGTAGATCACTGTGACATTAAAAGCCTGTAGTTTCTAGATCAGTTTCAGAAAAGTCTTCTCAAACTCCATGAGAGTGCTTTCAATTCAGATCTTTCCTGGCTTCTTTCTTTCTGTTTCTTTGTATCTTGTTTCACAAATTAAAGTTTTCTGTTTTACGCTTTTAGATTATCACTTCCACTGTATCTAGGTGAATCTTTACACCTACCCCACGCAATGCTGAACACCATGGCTCCTCTCTCTTCTCACCACCCTATACAAAATGTACTTTCTGCACCATACATTCCTGTGCATTTCCATAGAAACTGCTACACGGTATTTTATTATTTATCTGCCATTTCTTATATAGCACCAACATAATCAGCAGTGCTGTACAGAGATTGCCACTATCCACATCAGTCCGTAACCCCAATGGGGCTTACACAATTATTTCTGAGACACAAACACACACATTTTTTACAGGAGTCAATTAGGGTGCCTCATATATAAGGAGTGTGATGTTTTTCGCTGCTGAAATACTGAATATAATGAAAATTTTGCTTTTTACATCTGGGATCACAATGGGATTTTTCATAGAGGCAGTTCTAAAACACTTCTTAGAAACCAGAAACATGGAAATCAGAAAAATCCTTGAGCCCACCAGAAGAAATTATTCTGGGGGCTCAACCACTATATCATCTATAAAGTCTAATTGATTCAAAACCTAAGATATAGACCCTAGTGGACAATGATTAGCTCAAAAAAACAATTACAAATGCATTTTTTTGCATGGACCTTTGGGACCCATTATGGTTTCATAGACTTGGTTCCCAGGGAGATCCTCTGGTACACTGGTAGGCCAGTCTGACCCTGGTCTTATCCATAATGGATATGGACCCTTTATGCAGTGGCTAGGTTTGGGGTGACCCCAAACTTACGCTGGGTCCCCAGACACCATCGAAGTGTCACCACGTATTGCTGCTCTCCGGAAGGAATGGTAAGGCGTGGTGCACCCCAATAGGATATAAGTCCAGAGAGTTAGGGGCTGCAGTTAAACGGTGTACTTCTTTACTTGAGGAAATTAAGTGTATAACAACACAGGCAAGGTACTGAGTTGGCTTCTCCAGTCTCCTCCATGGCAGAAGAAGGTTTCATGCTGAGGAAAGGCCTAAGCTAGCTGTCCTTCTCTCTCAGAAAGCTGACTCCCTGGCCAGGGGCATGGCTACAGACCCTGGTGCAAGAGTTCAGCTTGGGTCCCCCTTCTCTCAGTGTTTTGTGGCAAGGGGTAGGGATGCACCATAGCCTTTCTGCCACCTGTGGCAAAAATAGAAACAACACCACCCATGCCAAATTCTCAACCTAACCCCTTCCCTCCAGCCCTCCTGTTTAGACTTCCATGTCAGACCCCCACATTAGATCCTCAGATCAGATCCCCATATCAGACCTCAGATCAGACCCCCCATATCAGACCTCAGATCATACCCCCTTTAGACCCCTGTCAGACCCCATATTAGATCTCAGATCAAACCTCCATATCAGATCCTCAGACCACTTTATGAGATCCTCAGACCCCCATAAAAGATCCTCAGACCTCCATATCAGATCCTCAGACTTCAATATAAGATCCTCAGACCCCCTTATCTGATCCTCAGACCCCCATATCAGACCTCAGATCAGACCCACATATCAGATCCTCAAACCCCCATATCAGACCTGAGTTTGGATCCCCCATATCATACCCTCACTCTCCCATATCAAATCCTCAGACCCCCATATCAGCCCCCAGATCAAACCCAAGAAATAAATTCACTTACCTCTCCTGCTCTGCTGCTACATTTGAGGTCCGGTGTCCTCTCCTACAGTCCCCGCTCTCTGGTCTTCTCCGGGCCCACCCACCACTGCGACCTGACTGTCAGGTCCTCAGATCATAGTTCACGCCTATGTCCTGATGTTGTACACAGTGGGCCCGGGGAAGACCAGAAAGGAGGGGTGAGTACAGATCTTCACTCACTACTCCCCCTGACTCCTGCATACTAGTGAGCACTTCTATAATGGGCATAGGGGCCTGGTCACAATTGCAACTGCTGTGACCCCAATAGGCTGGTTGTCCAGGGTCTGTGGTTCAGTCATCCAGCTGGCTCCCTGGTCACAGAGCTGGTGACCCAGGATCTGTGGAAGAGTATCCCAGTCTTAGTTTCTTCTTCTGGTCACTCAAGCAGCCTGGCAGAGTCTTTCCTACTAAGCACTAGTGCCTATCGTCAAACAATTAGGGTCTCCGAATGCTCTCCTTATATACAGTTTCTATCTGAACTAAAACTTTCTAAAAAGAGGAATGCAGTGGAGAAGCACAGCCTAAATGGAAACATTGTTACAATCTCTGTCAGTCATAGACTTGTATAGAGCTTCGATTCAAGCCTATGGGAATGAATAAGTAGTGTTTCCAGACATAAACAAGTCTTCAGACATAAACAGCAGAGCTAAAGCAGGCAGTCAGAAGGTTAGTGCGCCTGGTTTTATCCCTTAAGGTAGAAAATCATAAAGTCTCTCAATATTAGCTAGCTAGTCTTAACTAGAGTTGAGCGAACCTGCCTTTAGGGAGGATCGAGTTTGGGTCCGGGGTTTAAGTGAATTACGTAATGGATTCCGTTCTCACGAATCATAACGTAATTCAATACAAGTGTATGGCCAGCAGGATGGAACCCTTGGAGCTCGCCATACACTTGTATTATGCGATTTGCCAGAATTTAATTCACTTAAACCCTGAACTTGAAACTTGAAACTGCCAAAAGGCAAGTTCACTGAACTTTAGTCTTAAACCTTTTCACAGAGAAGTGTAGCTATAGTGTCATAACAATTCAAATAGATAGGATACATTACAATAAACATATACAACATGTTTCAACAACATGAAACAGTATAAGGCCACACAACAGCATAAATCACACTGCAAGTTAACCCTTCAAAGTGTAATAAAGTAGTGAGATGATGGCTTTGCATAGTAGCAGTAGAGGCAAATGTCCACAAATGTCCGTAGTGTAAAGTACCTTTGCTCCAGGGGACTACAATTACCTCAATTTTCTTTTTTTTTCTTTTGTCTTGCCTTTTTGTTTGAAGGAGTTGCAGCACCCAGACATGTACTGTGGCCCTTCATAGACTACCAAGCATCTTGCCACACATTTTATAGTGGCTGTACTTGGTATTGCAGCTTGAACTGAGTTGCAATACCACTTCACTTGAAGGGGGCTAAGAGGTACACAAGCCATATAACTAATAGATAGTGATATAACTAGCCCAAAAAAAAGGACATTGCTTTGGAGTCACAACAGCTGATCCAAAGCAAGGTGGTGGTTCCTGGAGTCAGACCCTCACTGATTATATAGTAATGACCTGTCCTGGCAATAGGTCATCAATGTTGTCCTGGACAACCCTTTTAACCTATAAAACAAAAGGAAACAAAAAGTACCTATAAGACAACCATAAAGACTTGAGGAGAATATATTAATTTATATAGTCTTTTATATTGCAAAGGCACCAAGGGAAGACACAGTGAAGGGCTTGTGTGCACAGTATAACAGTATATGGACCACCGGCTCTTCAATGGTTAATCATAGACCCCTTTGTGTTTCTGTAATACTCCAACAGCAATTGTGAGCTATGTCATTGATTAGCTGAATTCTTGACTTGCAATCGAACAGTAGGAGGCTGTTTTTTTTTTTACTGCACAGGTTGCACAAATGGTATGAAAAGCACAGGAAACTTAACCAATTCACAATATAATTTTAAAACAATGAAGTTATTATATGATAATAATCCTTATTGATATAGCGGCAGCATATTTCGGGGGAACTTGAGAAGTCCTCCCTGCAGCTCCTCCTCCTCTCTCACAGCATGAGACTCCTACAGGCAAACAGACTTTTGCAACACTCGTTCCTCCCTCTCCTTTGCATCTTTCATCTTGTATCAGGACAAACAAGAAGGTGCCGCCGATCAAACCAGCAAAACGCTCTTTTTTCAGGTGATCACATTTTTCATAAGGCATCTAAAATGGTCCCCCTGTGTAAATAGCAGATGTGCTGCTGACACTATGCGAAGTGAATGAGGGACAAATGATTGTAATAACATACACGTTTCATTTAGCATCAGGCCTCATAAAAAGTACTTTATAGAAGTGCTGATTGACTTTATGTTATCATCAATTTGTGGTCATTTTTGGCCTATATGAGACGATCCCAAGTCCACTGAGTGCAAAAAATATGTATACAACATCATGTACAGTATCTTATAAATGTGTAATCTACAAATTGTCTACAGTCTGGTTAAACATGTATGACAGATTTTGTAGACTTTGTACTAAAGTTTGAATCTCATAAAAGGTGTAAAATGAGCGACAAATTAAATAAAAGAAGCGTAAATGAGCTTTCGACAGAATAAGGTAAGAAAGAGGTAATACAATGCATTTGGAAAGTCTTCCGATCCTTTCACTTTTTCACATTTTGTTATGTTGAGATCTTGTGCTAAAACAAAAAAATAAAGTTTTCCCATCAATCTGCACTCAATACCCCACAATTAGAAAGTGAAAACAGAATTTAAGGGTACAGCTATATGGCAACAAGAAAGTGGCGCTGGATTTTGTGTCACAAGTAGCACACAACTTTTACTGACTCTACTGACATTAATGTAAATCACTTACAACATTCGACTCACCTATGACTTGGTTGTGTTTTCACAGTCAAATCCTCTTCTAAAAAAAAGCGGAGCCACAGCAAGTTGCAGACAAGTTGAAGATATTTTTGTGCTGTGCAACTTTTCTGGGAATAGCCGTCATGCAAAACAAGGCGCCACTTAGTCATGTCGACATGTAGCCATACCCTTAGAAATGTTTACAAATTTATTAAAAAAAAGAAAAACTAATATCTTGGACATTAAGTATTAAGCATTAAGTATTAAGACCCTTTGCTATGACACTAGAAGTTTAGCTCTGGGGAGCTCCCATTTCTCTTAAACATCTTTGAGATGTTTCTACACCTTGATTGGAGTCACCTGTGGTAAGTTCAGTTGACTGAACATGATTTGGAAAGACACAGTCTTATCTATATAAATTCTCACAGCTGACAATGCATGTCAGAGCGAAAACCAAGCCATGAGGAGGAAAGAGCTGCCTGTAGAGCTCAGAGACAGAATTGTGTGGAGGGACAGATCTGGAGAAGGGGAAAAAATTATACTTCTCTGAAAGTTTCCAAGATCACAGTGGCCTCCATATTTCTTAAATGAAAGAACAGGAAAGGAACAACTAGAGCTGGCAACTACGTAAGTAATCAAGGCAAAAGAGCCTTGGTACGAGGGAGGCTTGCCATACTGACCAAACAGGATCTGTCAGCCTGACTGGAAACCGAGCCAATCAGGGTTCTGTTTCTGTCTAATTCTACAGCTTGGAGGAGGATTTACGTCAGCTGTTCCCTATCATCATTTCCTGTGATTGCCATTCTCTTCTATAGGCTCTCTACTGTGTGACTTACGACAGACTTCTCTGGGGTTTTTTTTCACTTCTGTCTTGTTTTGTGGATTATCCTTGTAGCTGATGATTCTGCTTACATCTACTCTCCTTGTATCGGCACTGGTCGGTATCTGTATTAAACATCTCTTGTAACTGCATTTATTGTGTATGTATCTCCTGGTTTTTTGACCCTGCTTGCTGACTGCTCCTCTTTTTTCCTCTCTGCTCATTTTGAAAGGTCTGCTACTAGTGTGCCTGCACCAGTATTCCGCTATCAAACTCCACTGATGTATCCTGAGTCCCTGGCAGCCAAGTCCATCCTGCCTCTCAATGGGCTCTGGTGATTACCAAGGGGTAGCTTTAGTTTCAATCTAACTGCAGAGATTTCAGAAGGCTGGTAGAAGATTTTGGGTTCACTGGCAGAGGTCTGGTGGTAACTTCTGGTGAGTAGGCAGAAAATCTGGCCAATACTGGGAGCTACTAGGTTAAAAAACGGACATGGTAAGAGCTTGGTATTTTATGTAGTTTGATAATAGGCAGAGAGCTGGTTTACTCACTCTCCATGGAAGAAATTGCACCTTTCAGTCTGTCTCTGTCATGGTAATACATTATTGAATGCCAACAGCTGTTATCGTGAGGTTTTATGCAGCAAACTTCCTTCATTGTTACTTCTTTGGCAGCAAAACTAAAACATGTTCTCTCCTCCGTTCCATCAATCTACTTTGTATCACCCTCTTCTCCAGCTCAGCATGTCTCTCATGAACAACTGATTGTTGGGTAAACATGGCTTTTCTGATTTGCCTTTGATAGTTGGGATTGTCGTCATTTATAGCTGGGTATCAAAGGCAGCCAAGCAGAGAAATCACCCTGCGACGAGCATGTGTTTTTCTCCCAGTCCAATCATATTGATAACTCCAGTCGGCTCTTTCTGTTCTTTCTATGCAGCTTTGTGCGCCTGTAAAGATGCACCAAAATCTACACAACAAACCCTTCTGGGTCCTAATTAAGATTCTCAACTGCTGTTCTCTGTATGATAACAACCTGAAGTGCTGACATGCTACCTGTCAACAGGCAAATGAAGACCAGCCATCTGTTCCTCTACAAATCGTCTCCATTACCCTCAACTCAGAAATTTACTTGAAACACTCTCTAAATATCTGGCAACCCAAATAATACAGAGTTACGTTAACACCGTCACAGACCGAGGGTGGGTAAGTATCGGAGATAGCTTAGGGGGCTTATCTTGCTAAACAACATTCTGTCGTCAAATCATTTATGGGATAAAACATATGATATAAAGGATATTTGCCATGTAAGGCTACTTTCACATCAGCGTTTTCTTTCTAGTTTTGAGATTCTGGGTACCAGGAAGGGAGAGTAAGACCTCTTCCACATGTTCGTATCCACGATGACATCCATGACGAGTTGATTCATGTCGGAGGAAGGAGACACTCCATCTCCGAAACTCGTCACATGTGTACTCATTGTATTTTAAATTAATAAATCATTTTATAATGGTAGCACCCCGGATCCTGCATTTTTCTCCAAGTCTACAGCAAACATACTTGCATAACATAGAACTGTTACCGCAACACAAGGAACCAGCAGCCGATACGTTGGATCTTCAAACGACACCCAGTGTACTGCAAAGCTGTGACTGATGTTGCACAATTTGCACAACTCGCTCCGGTAAGCGCCATTGGATCTTTTTTTTTATTCGTGTGAAAGTTACTACACTATGTAGCGCTGCATTGAGTCTTTTCTAAATCCATGACAAGATGGTTAATGGTTCATCTGTGAAGGTGAAGGATCCATGTTTGGTCCATGCGTTTCTGCTGTTTTTGCCCTCCTTGTGTCATAGGTATTCCATAGGCACTGCTAGGCTGAAAATTAGTTTCTTTTCCAACCTCTTTTTAAAGGAGTTTTCTAAGACTAGGGAAAAACTCACCTATCACTGTCATTCTGGTTTCCCTTCTGTTCTACTTCCGGTCCCTGCTGGCCTGGAAATGTGACATGTCGTCTACATGCATGTCACCAATGAAGTAGCCTTAACAGTGGCAGTGGTCTCATGCAGGCCTACAAACATCACCATTGAAGCTATTGATTAGCTGGCAGCAATGATATGAATGGCAATGGAGCCGGAGTGACTGTGATAGGTGAGTCTTTTCACCATAATCTAAAATTCCCTCCTTTTAAAAGATAACTTTTACTAGATAACTTAAAAAAATACAAAAAAAAACAAATATATATTTATAAATTCAACAATCCACAATTGATACTCCACAGACTGGGACATAGGAAATTGTTTAATCATTGGGGCAACATCATACATGGTCTAGTCCTACTTCCGACCAAGAGAGAGGAGGGGAGTCGACCAACAGGTTCAGAAAATGCAGCATTGGTTGTCAAACATGGTGAATGATGCAAATTAGGACACCAGAACTATCCCTGCCTACAGGCAGAGCACCCGCCCCGAATGTTTAATCACATGAAGGCGGAAGCCTTTCGTTCGCCATTTGTTCGTGAATTTTCGCACTGTGGAAGGAAGTTTATAGCACAGATGCATAAGATCAGATATTACTGAGAAGCTTTATGAGCTGGTGAAGCTGCAGGGATTCAATAATGGGAGCTGCCAATCACAGAAAAGTCAAGAGCAGAATGTATTTGAGATCACATATTGTTTCTATTATTGAGTGTGTTTGAAGTAGATAATGTGTAATACTTGTAGCATTGTTTTATATTACTAAATGCCAAAGTGACTGTAACTGCGTACGACTGGTAACGGTATTAACCACGAACGGCAGAAGTGTGATCGAAAATTGTTAGATTATTGATGTACATCAGTGGCGTAGCTACCGGGGGGGGCAGGGGGGGCGACGGCTCCGGGCCCAGTGACTCAAGGGGGCCCAGCAAGGATGAGGTTACCTACCATAAGGCGAATACAAGTGAGTGCTTCCATTATGGAAGCACTCACTTGTATTTAGGGACCCCCATCAGACCTCAGATCAGCCCACCCAGCCACATAAGATAAAAATAAAAAATCTTACTTACCTGTTCTGCACTGCGGCTGCCCTCCGGTCCGCGCTCTGCTCTCTTCCCTGGCGGCGCGCACTATGACCTGACGCTGCACGCAGCGTCAGGTCATAGTGTGCGCGGGCCAGGGAAGAGAGCGGAGCGCGGACCGGAGGGCAGCCGCAGCGCAGAACAGGTAAGAAAGGTTTTTTATTTTTATCTTATGTGGCTGGGTGGGCTGATCTGAGGTCTGATGGGGGCACAATACACTGATCTGAGGTCTGATGGGGGCACAATATGCAGATCTGAGGTTTGATGGGGCACAATACGCTGATCTGAGGTCTGATGGGGGCACATTAAGCTGATCTGAGGTCTGATGGGGGCACAATACGCTGATCTGAGGTCTGATGGGGGCACAATATGCAGATCTGAGGTTTGATGGGGCACAATACGCTGATCTGAGGTCTGATGGAGGCACATTAAGCTGATCTGAGGTCTGATGGGGGCACGATACGCTGATCTGAGGTCTGATGGGGGCACAATATGCTGATCTGAGGTCTGATGGGGGCACAATACGCTGATCTGAGGTCTGATGGGGGGCACAATAGGCTGATCTGAGGTTTGATGGGGCACAATACGCTGATCTGAGGTCTGATGGGGGCACATTAAGCTGATCTGAGGTCTGATGGGGGCACAATACGCTGATCTGAGGTCTGATGGGGGCACAATATGCAGATCTGAGGTTTGATGGGGCACAATACGCTGATCTGAGGTCTGATGGGGGCACATTAAGCTGATCTGAGGTCTGATGGGGCCACGATACGCTGATCTGAGGTCTGATGGGGGCACAATACGCTGATCTGAGGTCTGATGGGGGCACAATACGCTGATCTGAGGTCTGATGGGGGCACAATATGCAGATCTGAGGTTTGATGGGGCACAATATGCTGATCTGAGGTCTGATGGGGGCACAATACGCTGATCTGAGGTCTGATGGGGGCACAGTACGCTGATCTGAGGTCTGATGGGGGCACAGTAGGCTGATGTGAGGTCTGATGGGGGCACAGTAGGCTGATCTGAGGTCTGATGGGGCACAATACGCTAATCTGAGGTCTGATGGGGACACAGTAGGCTGATGTGAGGTCTGATGGGGCACAATACGCTGATCTGAGGTCTGATGGGGACACAGTAGGCTGATGTGAGGTCTGATGGGGGCACAGTAGGCTGATCTGAGGTCTGATGGGGCACAATATGCTAATCTGAGGTCTGATGGGGGCACAATACGCTGATCTGAGGTCTGATGGGGGCACAATACGCTGATCTGAGGTCTGATGGGGGGCACAATACGCTGATCTGAGGTCTGATGGGGCACAATACGCTGATGTGAGGTCTAATGGGGCACATTCTGCTGATCTGAGGTCTGATGGGGCACAATATGCTGATCTGAGGTCTGATGGGGCACAATATGCTGATCTGAGGTCTGATGGGGGCACAATACACTGATCTGAGGTCTGATGGGGACACAGTACGCTGATCTGAGGTCTGATGGGGGCACAATACGCTGATGTGAGGTCTGATGGGGGCACATTCTGCTGATCTGAGGTCTGATGGGGCACAATACGCTAATCTGAGGTCTGATGGGGACACAGTAGGCTGATGTGAGGTCTGATGGGGCACAATACGCTGATCTGAGGTCTGATGGGGACACAGTATGCTGATCTGAGGTCTGATGGGGGCACAGTAGGCTGATCTGAGGTCTGATGGGGGCACATTCTGCTGATCTGAGGTCTGATGGGGGCACAATACGCTGATCTGAGGTCTGATGGGGGCACATTAAGCTGATCTGAGGTCTGATGGGGGCACAATATGCTGATCTTAAGTCTGATGGGGCACAATACGCTGATCTGAGGTCTGATGGGGCACAATACGCTGATCTAAGGTCTGATGGGGCACAATACGCTGATCTGAGGTCTGATGGGGGCACATTAAGCTGATCTGAGGTCTGATGGGGGCACATTAAGCTGATCTGAGGTCTGATGGGGGCAGGGGAGTGATGTAAAAACTGGGGACACGTTTCCTTTAACATTGGAGTCCCCTTGTTTTTTACTCCTATTACTCCTATATTGTACTGCATTATGTGGTAGAGTATTTAGACTAGGGTATGTAGAAAGTCTATTGTACTGTACTTAGCAGCATAGACGATCTTGCAGTTTATACAGTCATCTTTCTAATACAATATTATAACCACAACTAGTAGTATGTGCCTGTGAAGTTGGAAACGTGCGTTTGGGAAGCCAATAAGTGGGGGGCCCAATCAAGTATGTTTCGCCCCCCCTGTGCTGAACCTCTAGCTACGCCTCTGATGTACATGTAAGTGAACCCTTTGGAATTACCCAGATTTCTGCATTGATTGCTAACACAATGTGGTCACAATTAAAGACAAACACAATGTAACTAAACTAATAATACACAAACAGTACTATCTATTATGTTTTTTTATTGAACAGTATGGGGCAGATTTACTAACTGTGTCTAAGATTTAGACTAGACCAGTGTTCCCCAACTCCACCTACCGGTCATGATTTGAGAATATCCCACAGAATGAATACCTGTGGTAAGTCTTGATGCATTGACACTAATTATATCATCTGCTCAATACTAAGGAAATCCTGAAAACATGACAGGCAGGTGGGCCCTGAGGACCGGAGTTGAAGACCACTGGACTAGACTGTCTGAAAATGTGCCTGATTTTATTAGTGTCTGATGCTGGATAATACATCTGATGCACCTTTAGACGTTCTACTCTAGGTTTGTACCACCAATTATTTACAATTTTGGTGCAGGGTAGTATCTTAAGCCACTTCCCGTTTCCCACTAAGTTGTTTGCATCAAGGTTGCATCATAGTTTACACTAAGCAAGAGACCAGACATCTTAGAAGGTCTAGAACCAACAAGGGGACAACAATGGGAGTTTTATACTGTGAGCGCCGCAACCTTATCTCAGTTCACCAAGCACAGTGCCGCACATTGTATAGCGGCTGTGCTTGGTATCACAGCTCAGCCCCATTCACTTCTATGGGTCTGAGCTGAGTCTAGGCCATGTGACTGATGAATGCGACCTAGGGAAAGCTGAGAGAAGGCCCCAGCGCTACTGAGAGTGCTGCTGCCTTCTCAAACAGCTGATCGGTTGAGATCTTGGGTGTCGGATCCCCACCAATCAGATACTTCCAAGAAAACCCCTTTGACAAAAACATCTTTGCATGCCTATGGTTCTGCTGAGAGACTGTAAAGGGTTCTTTAGAGAGACAGAGAGCAAGAGAATACTGCAATTACCATCATTGTTGCTCCTAAACTGCTATTGAAAGGGTATTGCACAGTGGTATACCTTGGAACAGGTACTACCACTACTCCTATCATCAAATAAGTAAGGAGGTTGGTAATTATTGCATCCAACATCCTGGACTCCACCATCCACTAGCTACTTTATTCACACTCCGGTCTTGCACCCAGACAAACACCTAACATCAAGGGCATCCCACCTACCACCAGGCAGGACCACCAACCATGGTGTGACCTGAGGGAACAAAGGGTGCGCACCTCTATCACTGCATGGCTTCAGGGAGCACCAGGAGGTAGATTTCCACTGCAAACTGTGAGTACAACTACCACCATTATAGCTACTACCACTCCTCCCATCCTAAGCTCCCCTCTCGTGTGATGTTCTGTGTGTTGTCTGGCACCTTTCTATCATAGCCAACAGGAAAGTTTCCAGGAATTTGTGCTACATTACTTCGTAGGGACTGGGCAGGATAGGATAGCCTTATGTGCTCAAGATACCTGCCACATCATTGGTTCACTCTTTGGTCTTTCCTAGACCAAATTTGATAGGTACTAACCACTACCAGGAACGTCCCATAACCCCTGTTATTTTGGAGATGCTCGAATGTAGTCATCTAACCATCACCATTTGGCCCTTGTCAGACCAACTCAGATCCTTGCCAATTTTCCTGCCTCCAGCACATCAACTTCAAGATCTGACTGTTTGCCTGTTGCCTACTATATCCTACTCCTGGACAGTCACAGTACAATCAATATTTTTCATGTCATCGACCAGTGGTCTTAATGCTATGACTTATAGGTCTATGTATTCAGAACCACTGGGTAAAATATTACATGAGTGTTGAGTTCCTCTACACATTTTATCTACCGATTCTCTCAAAAACCTATGACTACCCTATGACATGGCTTCCTCTGTTCTCCCATGACAGATTCTCTTTAAGAATATTGCTTCTTACTACAAAATACCCATGTGCTAAGTAACCTTTAAATTGGAGCTCCAATGTCCTGGAGACTTTTATCGGTGGATAAAAGTTATTAGTTGCTCTCTGCTAGGAGTTATACCTGCTGATGAACTCTGAGATAGAAGCAATAGAAATATCTTTGCTCCTCAAGGGAATGAAAGACCTTTTGAGATGTCAGCTCACATCAACAGGATAGCCTCTCTATGCTGACCGATGGGTTCAACAACTTACAAATGGACCTGCAGCGAGCCCCTTAGGGGCCGGTGTAGAAGATGGGAGTGGTAGTGACCCTGATGTATGATGTAGTCTAGCTGTGTCATGACGTCCTACCTCAGGCTGTCGCTCCCTGGCATTTGTTGCAGTGAAAGTTGTAGCACTGAAGAATGAATGCAATGTAGAACTTAAAAATACATACAGTAGCTGCAGGCTTTAGTGCAATTCTCTTCTGGCAGCACCAAGAATATTGAGAAAGGTTGATTGGTGGCAATGCAGCACTTAGGTGATATTGGCCTGGTGGTTGTTTGGTGATGAGGGTGTTTTTAGCCGTATTCCAGGGACGTAGATATAGGGGAAGCAGTGGAAGCGGCAGCCTTGTGGACAGTACTCAGAAGGGGCCCACCCCGGACGACGACTGAAAGATTTTAAAGTCAGGGCTCCCTCAACAGTATTCTAAAATTACTTTATATACATTAACCCTGTAGGAAATGGATGAAGTGGCTGCTGGACCTGGTCTGAGAGAATCATCTTGACTAGAAGCACGAGTGGGGGATGCACAGGAGGAGAGGGTTGCAAAGAAGTTGTTCAGGGTTGGACCCTGCTCAAAAATATGCTGTGTATAAGCTGAATATAGAAGATCACTCTGCTGTCTTTATCTTCTGAAGGCTTTACATGAGGCAATTTAGTAACAGTTCTCTCTGGAGAAATCTGTAAGAGGAGTAGTAGCAATGCAGGCTGCATCTTCTCCACTCTGTATCTGCACAGGAAGCAGGAGCAGCCCACTCCTACCAAGAGGGGCGGAACAGAGTGGTTAACCCTGTTCCTGACAACCTTTGCCATACCTACCTTCCTTGCTGGTAGTAATATCCAGGAAACAAACAGTGAAATACAATGCATAACAATAAAAAAAATTGTAGTACCTCCAGGTCTGGGCTAATACAGATCCCATTATATAGCAGTTAATGAATAGGATTGCTATAGGATTGTCCCCAACTGTCAACTTCCACATGGAGGGAGTGACATGTGGTGCTGCAGCCACTGACTGGCCTCAGCAGTGACTTATTTTACACTGTGCCTGGTGGACCAGGACAGGCTGGACCGTGGGCTGGAAGCCTAGGGGAGGCCTGGCATGACCGGTGGTTGGAGGGAGTGGAGCATTTGGGACCTATGGGGTTAATTTGGAAGAGTTGGAAAGGTGGACGGTTAGGGGAGGGGTTAAGGTTTTATAAGGGGCAGCAAGGGCGGGAAGAGGTGCCATTTTAGGTTTAAGAAGAGGTGCAGCAGTTCTGTCTGTCCTGCTGTGCTTACCTGTCCCTGGTCTTCATTTTGACATGTCGTCGGTGGAGAGTTTGCTGGCCCAGCTTAGGGCAGCGGCTGAGAGCAGAGGGAGCGATTGGTTGCAGGCCACGGTCCAGGGCCTGCTCCCGGGGTCTGAAGAGCCACCTGTCCCGGCTTCTTCATCACGCCGGCCGCGGAGGACTAGGCCTCCGGCGCGCCTAAGTCCAGAGGAGACCCCACGGGTCCGGCGTCGGGTACGGAGCCCCTCTCGGGACCCTCCGGCACGCACCGCGGGTAGGTGTTCTGGGGGCAGGCGGTCGCGTGCCGGGAGGAATCCGGCTACAAGACGGGACACGGTGAGGAGGGATCCGGATATCCCTTCTCAAGCTGCCGACTGCGGGGAGGCGGGACCTGGATCGGCAGGGACCTCAGGCCTGGGGTCTGCTGCCCGGCGTGGGAGAGCCTTTGGAGCCGTGGAGGAAGGACGGCGGGGTCAAGATGGCGGCCCTGAGCCAGGGAGAGAGAACGGGCAGCTGTGCAGAGCTGGCTCAGAAGACGTCTCCAATCGGGAAATGGCGGCATCTAGTGGCGGAGCTGCGGAATTGCAGGCTTCAAGGGCATCATCAGAAGGCAGTGGCACAACCAGTGCTGAAGATCTGGGACCAGAGGGGAGAAGATTCAGCGCCTGTCAAGTGCCACAAACTCGCGTTCCGGCTGGTGGAGTCACAGCGTCCACGCAGCCAGGTGAGATGAGTGGGGTTTCCCCGTTATCTGTCTCTTGTCCGGGGGGGTCTCCCGGGGTTGGGGGGGGCCCTGGGGTGGTGGCGTCGAGCGGTTTGGGTGAGTTGTTATTGGGGCTGCGGGATTTAGTGAAAGGGCTAGTGTGGGTAGGGCCGGGTGTTGGGTCGCCGTTGGCGGGTTGGGGGTTGCAAGGTGTGGAGGCTGTTACAGGTGGCCATGCGGTGGTTGGGGACGTTTTAGGGGTTTCTGGGGTAGCGGTTACAGGGTCTAGCGGATCGGCGGGGGTGGCGCCGCAAGGGTCGGTGGACAAAGGGGGGGAAAAGGGTAAGGAAGGGGAAAAGGAGAAATCAAAGGATGAGCCCAGGTTGGACGATGCGGCAAGAGGGGAAGTATATGTGTGCTTTGAGGGGCCGTTGGGGGCCCATTTGAAGCAGGAGGTTCGGGAAAAGATTTGGAAAGGGGAGTATGTGGATATTTTTTCCTTGCTCCCGCTTGAGCGATTTAATTTGGATAGGGATAGGAAGGAGGATAAGAAGAAGGAGGACGAGGATAAACGGAGATACCGTTTGATCCCAAGGACGTTCGCCAATTGGTTGCAGGCATTTGCGATTCTGGCGAGTGTCATTGGCGAAAAGGCTCCGGATAATTGTTCCGGCCTTTTTTGTTATCTAGATGCCATAGGAGAGGCATATAGAGTGTACGGGGGGCAGGGGTGGTTGAGGTACGACGAACAGTTTCGTCAGCGGAAGGCGGTGCGCCGAGTATCCGGTGGGATCACAAGGATATTGGGCTTTGGATGCGGGTGATGGCGCCGGTGCGGGCAGGGCAGTCCTTTCAGGGGGGCGCCGGGGGTTCTGGGCAATCAGAGCGCTCGGCGGCATCACAAAAGGGGTTGTGCTTCCTCTTTAATGAAGGAGGTTGTAAATACGGAGACAAGTGCAAGTTTCGGCATGAGTGCTCCTCGTGTGGAGGGAATCATGGAGCACAGAAGTGCTTTAAAGGAAGGAGAGGTAAGGGTTGGGGGGATGCAGCGGGAAAAGGGTCGGACGCCAATTCGGGTAACCGAGATGGCTCCCTTTCTAAGTAGTTATCCGGATGCGGAGGCGGCGGAGTTTTTGTTATTAGGTTTTTTGGAAGGTTTTCGGATACCGTTTGTCGAGGGGGATTTTAGGCGGGGGAGTAAGAATTTGAAATCGGCGGAGGAGTTTTCGGGGGTGGTGTCGGAAAAGCTACGGAAGGAAGTGGGAATTGGGGCGCATGGCAGGTCCCTTTGAGAGCTTGCCGATGCCGGGGTTGAGGGTGTCACCGTTGGGGGTCGTGCCAAAGAGGGAACCTAACAAATTTCGCCTGATTCATCATCTTTCGTTCCCGAAGGGTGGTTCGGTTAACGATGGGATAGACCCGGAATTGTGTTCCGTGGTATATACCTCGTTTGATGAGGCGGTTGGTTGGGTTCGTAAATACGGGAGGGGCGCGTTGTTGGCTAAGGTGGACATCGAATCGGCTTTTCGGCTGTTGCCTGTTCACCCGGATTGCCAACATTTGTTGGGTTGTGTTTGGGAGGGGGGGTTTTATGTTGACAGGTGTTTACCGATGGGCTGCTCAGTTTCATGTGCCTACTTTGAGAGGTTTAGCACTTTTTTGGAATGGGTGGCACGTGAGTGGTCGGGTTGGGGGTCAATCATCCACTATTTGGATGATTTTTTGTTTATTGGGCCTCCCGGTTCCAACGGGTGTTCAGTTATGTTGCGCTCATTTGAGGCTATGGCGTTTCGTTTTGGGGTTCCTTTAGCGGCGGCAAAGACGGAGGGTCCCACGACTGCTCTGAGTTTTCTGGGTATAGTGCTCGATTCTGCAGCAATGGAGTGCAGGTTGCCGGAGGAGAAGGTGGAGGATTTAAGAAGGACGGTGTTGGCAGTGGGTAGGCGGCGGAGGTTAGGCTGAGGGAGTTGCAGTCGTTGTTGGGGAAGTTGAATTTCGCGTGCCGCATTATGCCTATGGGAAGGATTTTCAGCAGACGTTTGGCCCAAGCGACAGCGGGAGTCCAGGCCCCCCATCATTTTGTGCGGCTTACTCAGGAGCTGCGGGATGATTTGGGGGTGTGGGCGTCCTTTTTGGATCAGTACAATGGGAGGTCCCTGTGGATGGAGGAAGTGGTAGAGGCGGAGGAGCTGGAGTTGTATACGGATGCAGCTGGCGGGTGCGGTTTTGGGGCTTATTTACAGGGCCGGTGGTGTGTTGGGGAATGGCCAATCGAATGGAGGGAGGAAGGTTGGGCCACGAACCTGGTTTTGCTGGAGCTTTTTCCTATAATAGTGGCGGTGTCAATTTGGGGGGAATTTTTCAGAAATAGGAAGGTGCGTTTTCGGTGCGACAATATGGGAGTGGTGGAGGCCATTAATCGGGTCTCGGCATCATCGCGTCCTGTAGTCCGTTTGTTACAGTATTTGGTTCTTCGTTGTTTATCGTTGAATGCGTGGTTTGTGGCATCGCATGTGCCCGGGGTGTGTAACTCAACTGCTGATGCTTTGTCTCGTTTCCAGTGGGACCGGTTTCGGGAGCTGGCGCCGGAGGCGGACGAGCGAGGAACGGGCTTTCCTATGGAGTTATGGCATCTGCCGTTCGGTCGGTAGCGGGGTTGGTGCAGGGTTCGATGGCATCTGGAACGTGGAACGCGTATGAAAGGGCTTGGGATTTGTGGGAGGATTGGAGGCAGCGTTTTGTAGGGACTGGTTTGGAAGATGGGGTAGTGCTGTTACTTTTGTGGGGCATAGCAGGGAGGAGGGTTGGTCAGTGTCCAGGATGGATAAGTTTTTAGCAGGGGTGGCGTTTGGGTGCAAAGGCAGAGGGCTAGTTGATGTTACTAAATCCTTTTGGGTACGGCTGGCTTTGAAGGGTTGGAGGAAGCAGGCTCCGGGGTTTGATCTACGGCGGCCTGTTTCCTTTGCGTTGCTGGTTGATTTGATTGGGCAGTTAGATAAGGTTTGTGTGGCAGTATGGGAAGTGAGATTGTTTAGGCTGGCTTTTTCGTTCGCTTTCTTTGGAGCGTTGCGGATCGGGGAGTTGGTCAGTCCGAGCAGGAACAGGGCTGGGGGTTTGTGTTGTGGGGACGTGGTGTTGTTGTCGGATAGGGTGGTTTTTTTGTATCAGGAGATCGAAGACTGACCAGGTGGGTAAGGGATGTAGGGTTGTTTTATATCAGGTGGAAGGCTCAGTCGCGTGCCCGGTACGGTGCTTACAGGAGTCCGGGTTGTGGGTGGGGCCGAGGGATCGGCCATTATTGGTTCACAAGGACGGTTCCTTTTTTGTCCCGTTTTCAGTTTGTGTCAGTTATGCGGGTGTGTTTGCAGGGGTTGGGGAAGGATCCGTCTGTGTTCGGTAGTCATTCTTTCCGGATCGGGGCGGCCACTGAGGCGGCCAGACATGGTATGAAGGATGACGTGATTCGGCAGATTGGTAGGTGGGAATCGATGCGGTTTAGGTCTTACGTGAGGACGGAATGGTTATGATTTTGTTGTCTGGTTTGTGCGGTATGTTAAGGGGGATTGCTTTGTTTGACGTTGTATTTTATTTTGTGTTACAGGAGGTTCGTCTTGCCTGGTGTGGATCCTGGGGCACTCATATGTGTTCTGGGGGGCTTTGCGGGCTGCGGTTAGGGAGGACGGTCGGCAGCTGGGTTTTGCGAGAGCGGAGGCGGTGATCCGGTGGTTGGGAGTGAGAGGCATGATGTGGAATCGAGTGTTGCCGGAATTTCATCGGTTCGTAAGGTTAGACGGGCCCCCGGGGGTTTTGGTTCTTCATGTGGGAGGGAACGACTTGGGGGTGCGCCCTTTTCGTGAGCTCACGAAGGACATTAAGTTCGATCTACTGCGGCTGTGGGCTCAGTTTCCAGGGGTGGTGACGGTATGGTCGGACATGGTTCCTCGGAAAAGTTGGAGGGATGCGAGGTCGGTGGAGAGAATTAATAAGGCCAGGATAAAGGTGAATAGGGCTGTAGGGCGTTTTGTGGTGAGGAACGGAGGTTTTTCAGTCCGACATAGGGATCTTGAGGGGGGCGAGGGGGCTTTTTGGAGGAGTGATGGCGTTCATTTGAACGCAATTGGTATTGATTTGTGGTGCTCGGGGCTGCAAGACGGGATTACAGTGGCGTTGAGGGTGTGGCGGGACTCAAGGAGGTGAGGTGTTCCCCTTCTTGAGTCGTGGGCGGTGGTGGGTCCTTGGAGTCGGTGGATATGGTGGCTCTGGCGGGTGGGGAGGGAGCCTAAGGGGGCTCTGGACTCCCCAGGTATTGAATTTAGGAGTTGGAAACGGCGGGGGGTCTGCCTACGTTTGTGGCTCATGGTTGCTGGATCTGCCTCTGAGCTGGCGGTTTATCGGCTAGAGGTAAGTGGAGTTAATTAAGTTAACCAGTGAGTCCGGGCAGATATTCCGTCGGGTTTTCGGGGCTCCAAGGACCCTCCCCGTGTTGTGGTTTATGGTTCAGGATAGGCCTTTGTGGGTTAAGGCCATGGTTTGGTTGGTGGTTATTTATGTTATTTATTGTATTTATGTTATTAATAAATGGCTGCTGTGGCCAATAAAATCCACTTAAGTGTTATGTCTTTATTGGTTTAGGGGGGGTGGGGTACCGAGTGGAGGGGGAGAAACGACTCGACAGTACACTGGTCATGCAAAATGACACCATTGAAACTAAATGTGTACCATGTTTGTAAAAGAAGCATAGAGGATCTCGCTGTGCATGCTCGACCAGCATTTACAGAGCTACGGGGTGGACATGCAGTGACCCAGTAGATCACTTCTAAGAGTTAATTTGGCACTAAAAGAGTTAATGCCTTGTGTTATGCTTTGCATGTGTTCCCAAGTGCTGTCTATAGGTGACGCAGCTTAGGTATCATGCCCTACTCAGGTGGAGGAAGGCTTGTTTATCCCCCCTCTGAGGGAGGAATTTAATAGTATTGTGTATTGCATCAGCCAGTGGTGTCTTGCTCTGCCTGTTGTTGAGGGCAAATTCCTTTAGAATCTGGCTGATGGCAAAGAAAGAGGTTATTTTTCTCAAGGGAAAACACCATTCCTGTGGAGGGAGAATCTGCCAGAACAAAAGCAACTGCCGGAAGAGTAACCCTGAGGGAAAGCAGGCTATCTTTAACCTAGTTTGTATTGGCTATAATATATCGGTTCTGGATGCCCTTTGATAAATGAATGCCAAGTTATTTGGTCCTTTCCTTTCCCACGTAATCAGCCACCATACCTCCTTATCCAGTGACAGAAACTGCACCTGGCACCCACTATTGCTGGATTTATCAAGGGTTATATTTTTCACTAAGTAAAAAGAGATTTTTATACTTTTACTTCTGGCCCGATTCCTTAAACCCCTTTTCCATTGCACCGATCCCCAGGGAGCAACAGCCTGAGGGAGTACACCATGACACAATATCTCATCTGGACCACTACCACTCCCATCCTCTGCACAGGCTCCTCAGGTCGCTCGTTGCATACCTTTACTCTATGACGTTTCCTCTTAACTCACAACAGAAAAAATATGACGACTGTGCCTTATCCTGAGCACATCCATTTCGCCTCTAAGAAATAATCCCTACATACCATCACAATCAATAAGCACCTATAGATTTATTTCATATATGATGTCATTTGTAGTTGTCACAAGCTCGCTCAAACTGGGAATTCATCTTAATGTCAAGCGCAACCCTTCCCCCCTCTGTATTTTATTAAATTTCTACGTTCCCCAGATAGGTTTTCATCTGAAACTCAGCTCTGCGCCACTGACATATGGACAAATGATTAGGATTAAGAGAACTGTGAGCTGGTGACCCATCATCCTCGCCCTTTACAGTCACAGAAGTTATTACTGTCTAACGACCTTCATGTGACACCGTCTTCTGGAATGACCAATGCGTTTGGGATTCCGAGCATGTAGCGGCAGCTGTCTCCCCCTCCACCTGACCTCGGCAGGTTTCCCTTCACTCTTTCGTGGGCCTAGATAGACTTGCACAGAGATATTGCACATGGTAAATAATAAATATTGCTCTTTTTCATGGTCTTTTGTTTTTTGACCCTGTCGACTCGCTCCGGCCCTTCGACCGCATTGAGGTCCCATAGAGCAAGCGATGAAATAAACAGCAACGCGGCGGATGGCTTTGAAAAGATAAAAAATTGGAACTCATTTGTGGATGGCACTTGTAATTAGGCGTTTTCTGTGAAAAATGACTGTGTTTGTATTTTCTCCGGGTCCTGCGGAGTTCTTTTCATTTAATTATTGTTCGCTCTGTTTAGATAATGACGGCATCAAAGGCGAGCTAATTTGACACGGTAAAGGGATGACAGATTTCTTTATCATTGCAAAATATTTGAGCCATTCCAATGTTTAGTCACTTAAAATTCGGTTGAAAGTTCATTTCCAAAGTGTTTTCCACTGATGTTAATAATCTCGGGTTTTGAGAATTAAAAAGGAAGTCAATATAAAAAATGTAATTAAATATAACATATTCTGGTTAAAAAATAAAAAAAATTACAAACACTATTAGGGAATACTGTGTTAAAACAGGGGGATCCATTGTGCATTCCCTCTAGTATGCCTCCTAAAATTGCATGGCTTGGAGGGTTAGGCAGTATTGGGGATCGCCTAGGGCACCATTATGAAGGTTATGAAGGGATGCAATTTATGGAGTTGCCTTGAACTCCTTAAAAGGGTTGTCTCATCTGAGATATTGGATGTATATCACTAGGAGGTGGGACCCACACCTATCTCCAGAACAGGACCCCCGAAGTGAGCAGAGAGCAGCTTCACATGCGTGGCTGCCCTCCATCATTTCTATAGGAGTCTATAGAGCTCAGGTATTTCCAGCAGTCCCAGGTAAATGGAGCAGTAGCCGCACTTAGCCACACTTGTGCACTGCGTTCTTCATTCATTTTTATGGGGCTTCCAAAAATATCCGAGTGTGCTTGCTCAGCTTTTTTTTTTTTTTTTTTACTCCCATAGGTATGCATGGAGGGCACGCACTTCACTTTTGGGGGCCCGTTTTTCCATTCACATAGTTATATGTGGGCTTATTTTTTGCAGGGGAAGTTGTGTTTTTTAGTGGCACCACTTACTTTACCATATCTTGTATTTTTTTTAAATGGGGATTGACAAAAATCTACAACTCAATTGCTGCAATACTAAAATTATATTGTTTTTATTTGGTTTTACTGCTTTGCATCGCCATATTCTGACACCTAGAACTTTTTTGTTTGCATCTACAGAGCTGTTTGAGGATTTTTTAGGTACATATAAGTTACACTTTCTATTCACTTTTTTGTGTGTGGGTGCAGGGGGAGCAAAGTGACCAAAAAATGACAAACTGTATTTTTTGTTTTTTATTTTTTTCCAATACAGCATTCACCATTCAGAGTGAATATTTTAATCATTGAGACAATGATATTTATTCTTTTATTGTCTATTTATTTTTTAAATATGTAAAATTGGAAAAGGGGGTGATTTGAATTTTGATTTTTTTGTTTTTTGAATTAAAAAACACATTTTTACTGTAATTTTTGTACCCTTAGGGGACTTGAATTTAGCAATCCTCTGATTGTTTATACAAGGGATGCTCAACCTGCGGCCCTCCAGCTGTTGTAAAACTACAACTGCCACCATGCCCTGCTGTAGGCTGTCCAGGTATGCTGGGAGCTGTATTTTTGCAACAGCTGGATGGCCACAGGTTGGGCATCCCTGGTTTATACCATAGACTGCAGAATGGTATACTGTTGTAATCTATGTGATTTTTACTGCCTGCCTATTAAGCCCTGGCACAGGCAAGGCTTAACAAGCAGTTTGCTATGCATCAGGCTGCCAGAGGAACTGATCAGAACCCCACAATTTTTCAGCAGGGGCTCTAAAGAGAGAGCCCTCCGTCTGTCCTCTTAGTTGACTTGGTCATTATGGACCACAACATCTGAGAAATTAAATGATGAAGATCGGAGTTATCTCTGATCTTGGTCATTGCAGTTAAGTGTCAGCTATCAGACATAGCACAGCCATGTGCATGAGGCCTAAAAAGAGCCCATTTAAAGTGCATTAGAGTATTGCCCTGGTATCCTTTTTCTCTTTTTGAATTGCTATTTAACCAATACTCTATAAATTAAGACCAAACTGGAGCCTCACTCTCCAGCTGCCCCCTCCAGAACCAGGGAACACAGTGCAGTGAGAAAAAAAACATGTTCTGCTGCTCGGGATTACTGTACACTACCCAAGAGTGAATCCAACTTAGCAAGTACCTTGGGACCTGTAATACGGGGAGTGCAAGCCAAGCAGAAAAACTCTGCAGCAATAAAAAAATCAGCTTAAAAATAATTAAACAGCAAAGCAGCCACCCATAATGATACTCATCTACGTACATGAGGGAGTGCAAGCCGCATATGCACAAGACACTCCAGTTGTTTAATTAAACACTGAAACAGTGGTTCCACCAGAACTAAGAAATACTGTTAATTTACGAGGCCCTTAATGATGCTCATTTAAATACTGTCAGTTTTCTAGCAGCCATATATTCATGATTCTTCAGCATTATGGCACATTTCTTATCCAAGCAGGGCAAGTAAAATGAGTGGATATGGAAATCGCAAAGAAAAATATAGAACGTAGGTTCCTGAAATTGCACTAAGGTGCTGCAAAGGGTTAACTGGTGTCATGTAATATTGTTAATTGTTGTGATTTGTTACATTTGTGGACCTAATGGCACTGTATGGACAATTAAGGGTTAAGATTTGCTTTTACAGGTTGGGTTGCTGGGGAGATGGACCCTGGGTCCTCTCCCAGAGGAGTCTAGTCTTAGCCGAGGAAAAGGATAGACGTGTGTGTGTGAAAGCTCTGCAGACCTTAAAAGCCTCAAGTCCCAGAGAACCAACATCGCTGAGACTTTGACAGTTAAAGAACATCTGCTACACCACTACTACTCCAGACAGAGAGAAGGAAGTTAGAAGGCCCAGAATCTACAAGGCCATATATTGGAGTCAGTCAGCAAGGCATTATGCACGTTTATAGCAGAGAGACTTTACTGCTGTGAGAGGGAACGTCGCTGGTGCACTTTTCCACACTTTGAGATGGTTTGGAGAGCCATATCTAATATCTGCAACCCTTAGCCCGGGAATTTGTAGAAGCATTTAACAAGAACCTCATTACCTGCCTAAGGTTCTGTTGAGAGGCTTTAGAGAGACAGAGAGAAGGAGCACTACAACCTCCATCATTGCTGTTGTCCATACGCCTTCTATCCAGGTCTCTGCATGAATTGTACAATATATTGTGTACCATTTAAGTAAACCCATCACCTACCCTGACATACTTGCATACCCCATGGGCCATTTTATCTTCTATGTTTGCATTGTGCTGTTCCCCTGTTATTCCTCCCAGAAATATATGAATACATTGACAATTGGGTGTTACCATTCGACATGTTAAAGGGATGTGTCTTTACGCAGTCTGAAAATGGCAATTCTGATTGGACAGTGTAGGGACATGTCCTCCTAAGGCCTCTTGCTTGCGGATGAAATGCGTTTTTCACGCAGCCTCATTCACGTCTATGGGGCCAGGGCTGCATGAAAAATGCAGGATATAGAACATGCTGCGATTTTCACACAACGCAGAAGTGATGCGTGAAAAAAAATGCTCATGTACACAGACCCATTGAAATGAATGGGTCAGGATTCAGTGCCGGTGCTATGTGTTCATGTCACGCATTGCACCTGCGTGGAAAACTTGCTCGTGTGAAAGGGGCCTAATGGTAACACCCAGTTGTCAATTTTTAGCTACATTTCTAGGAGGAGTAGCAGAGGAACAATACAATGTAAAGATGTAAGATCTGAAATTTCCAGAATTGCTATATCCTGGGGAATAAGTTATTACTAAAACAGACATAGGAGAGATGACAGATCATCTTTAAAGGGGTTGTCCAGAATTAGAAAAACATGGCTGCTTTCTTCCAAAAACAACACCACCTCGGTCCATATGTTTTGTCTGGTATTGCAGCTTAACTTCATTAGAGTCATTGGGGCACAGCTGCAATGCTGTACACTTTTTTGTCCCTGTTGGAAAATTCAGAGCACCACTGAAACCAAAAAAAGGGATGAAGGTGGTGGATGGAGCCAGGAGATGAGCAGGAAGGAGGGAGAGAACAGGAGTTGATTCAATTAATCATTATGTATACAACAGATATTATACTTAACATTAAAGGCTATGTACACCTTCGGAGGCAATTTTTGTTTATGATTGCATTTTACACATTTTTGGCAAAAAATCATATTTTCAATTGGCCTTTATTAAAAATATTGAGCTATTCTGTCACAAAGGATTAACTGTTTTTCTAACTGTGTGACTGGTAATTTCACTTTGTGCTGGTCATCTAATAAACCTAATAAAAGTGCTGAGCTATAATGAATGTTTATAATGTCAGAGAGCAGAGATACCGTCCCCAACTGATGGAAAAGAGAGATAATCTAGAGTCTACTAGTGGAGCATCTCAGCTATGTAAAGAAAAAAAGATTCCATATTTTTTAATAAAGACTAATTGAAAAATATGATTTTAGCTCAAAATGAGTACAATGTGATAATGATAAAAATAATTGGCCCCAAAGGTGTACATAGTCTTTAAAATTTGGGCTAAAAATCTTTTTTTTTCAATTGGCATTTACTAGAACAGTTCAGCTGTTTCTGAGTACAAGTGTTAAAAAATCAGTCAGTTTGCAGGCTGTGTCAGCTCATGTGTAGCTCTTATCTCTAATCTCCTGACCTCATAAACACATATTTAAGCCATATTCTTATCAGTTTGTTAAGACTTGAGCTACAATGAATGTTTAGGAGGTCAAGAGATCAGAGATCACAGCTCTTCATCAGCTGATGGGATTCGAAGAAAACAGAAAGATGTGTTGGATGTGCCCCAAGTTATATTTTGCACTAAGTAAAGAGAGACTTTTATATGTTTACTTCTGATTCTTTAACCCACCTTTGCTCTGCATCTGTCACGGCGAGCCGGCGACGCGCCTCATCCTTACTGCACCGCCAGTCTCCTGTGTCTAAGTCTGAACAGGTTGTTTCCCCTAGAAACCAGGGTACTGGAGGACCCAGCAACATCTGCTTCATAAGCACGGCCAGCTTCCTCCATCCCCTGGACAACAAGCAGCAGGGGAGCTGAGCGCCGACGCCCATTAGTCAGTGCTCATGTGTTTTTAGTTTCTGAGTTGGGTTACATGACACTGGCCACGTCACATGACCCATCTTCTGGGCCTATTTAAGCAGGCAGCCTGCTGGCCACAGGTTGCCTGTTATTGGTCTTTCCAGCAGTGCTAACGTGTTTTGTGAGTAGTTGTTTCAGCGTGTGTCGGACTTCAGCTTTTGTACTTTGGACTTCGCTTTCTGTTTAATCCCTGTATTTATGTGACCTCTTGATACGACCCTTTGGCTTGGCTGACCCTTCTATATTGTGTTGTGTGTGTTCTGTCTGTGTTAGTTTGTCCCTTTGTTTTCCCTTTACGTCCCTGCACTTACATAGGTCAGGGCCTGTCGACCAGTTACGCGCCATTGTTTAGGACGGGCCGTGTAAGTAGGCAGGGACAGCGGTTGGGGCTACAGATAGGGCTCACTACTTCCCCACCTCTCATGACAGCATCGGTCCCTAGGGAGCAATGGAATGAGGGAGTACGTAGTGACATAACATCTTAACAGGGCCACTATCACTCCCATCTTCTTCACCAGCTCCTCAGGGGCTCGCTGCATCTGCAATCAAGGTCAATTGGGTGTCACCAGTTGAGGATGTGTTGCTTCACAGCCTATCATTATCCAATCAGTGCTGTCAGTGTCAGACTGTGCAGGGACACACCCCCAGTTGGTAACACCCATCTGGACCTTTATTGCAAACCGCTAGCAAGTCATTCATAACTTCTATCAAGAATAATAAAGGAATGACACAACATAGAGTTATGAGAATAAATGATGCAGAACTGGTATTACATGGGGAATGCAAGTACTTACAAAAATAGACATGTCAGGGAGGTGACAGATCCTCTAAATACACAAATTCCACAGACATGCATCTACATGTATTTCCTATCTCCTATCTGTCTATTTAGCAGCTACTGTCACTTAAAAGGCGGCATTGCTCGCGACATACCAAATAGTATTTTAGGTGAATTAATGATGAGCATCTATTGCCAATTACTTCCATGGCTGAATGCTTCAATAAGGAGAAAATCTCCTACAAAGTAGTGAAGAATGTTCGGAGAAGTGCTAGAGAGGTTCCAGAGGGACCAGCCACATCCTCTTAAAGGCTTTGTCTTGCAAGAAGCATCCTCCCAATTAGTTCCCCCTCTCCCAGGCAAGATAAGAGTTCAGTTTCTGTTTGCTATCCGTCTGTGCTTGAGAGGTTTCCTCCTCGTAACAGTCAGGTGAAATAAGACCCCCACTTATATCAAGAAGAAAAGAACAATTTAACAGTCTCCCTAAAGACATCTACTCTAACAGGAGTCATTGAAGAGACGTAATTACAATATTAAGGCATATCTCAACCATGGCGGCCATTTTGTGTTTTCTTAATTCTACTTCCTCCTTATGGGCAAGTAACATCTCAGAGACATGAGGTGCAAAGTACCTCACTGGAACCAATTTTTGTCAGACTGAGATATGACTATTGGACAGCTGCTTAAACAATGCATAGTTGGCGCAAATAGCACTTCAATGGCTACAAGGTCAGAGTGGCCCACTAGAGTACCAGAGATTCCTTCGGTGGGCCGAGTCCGAGTCGGTGGGCTGAAGACATAGTGGGCCCCAAATGCCCATGAGAAAAAAAGACATTTGGAGCTGCTTTTGGAGCCAATCACTTGCCACTAGGGTCTATTTGATTCAAAACCTTTTAGATATTATTGATCATATAGGGTTTGGACCCCAAGAATAATTTACTCTGGTGGGACAAGGAACCCTAGTCTGACATGGGAACTTGTCTACTTTGGAAAACCCTTTATTTTTAGCAGGTCCCCCTGTGACTAGAAGATTATAGATGGGTCCTGCTGTTTTGAAACCCAAGGCCCCATGAAATAAACTTATCACTAGTGGACAGGACGGCACCACACATGAGGCAGGATAAGAACTTCAGAAGTAACCCAACTCCTGTTCTTGCCCTTCAGACCTTATATCTACCGATGCTAGCCACAATACCCACCCACTAACTTCCACAACCACCATGCTCAGACAAAATGCCCCTCAAGTACCAGCCACTGTAGTCCCCAAGACGAATTATACTTAACTCCTCCCTCTTCCAATGTCATGATCCTTCTCATAACATGATATTATGTCACAAGATGCCTACCCATGGATACTCAGATGTATTCACTGTTCCTATGCCACAAGCCTGAACAGGAAGAATAACTCCAGGCAGGAGTTGTGAAATTGTATACAATGAGCAAAGTTATACTGTTTTCCCACAGAATACCAGAGGATCCTCTGATGGGTCCAGTGTCTGATACAAAACCTATTAGATGATGATACAGGGGTTGGGCCTTGATTATAATTTCCTCTGGTAGGCCCAAGGAACCCCAGTCTGACACTGGGTGCATGACGTCTATATAATTCATTTACAAAGTACAAAAATTATGATTTACAAAACACAAAAATGATGAGATATTTGCAATGAACCTTCCATGAGTAACAGGATAATGCTGCCAGAGGGTCCCATAGTCTAAAGCAACGTGAAAAATCTGATTTTGCACACAACCAGCTGAAAATCCTGCAAAACAAACCGCGTATTTGTCAGCCGGCCAGTAATATAGAACAGAGTCATACACAAGGAACTGGAGCACCGCTCTGAATTCTGCCAACACACCTGGCGCCCCACACAAACAGGTGGCTTATTGAGGATGACTTCTAAATTAGCCAATAATTGGCTCATTCATACTTGTGTGGAGTAAATCGGTTCAGTAGAAATGCTGGACGGCAGTATCACAGGATGGGGATAAACAGCAGGCTAAAAAAAACATGAGCAAGCAGAGGCAAAATAATATACAAAGGTATGGAGGTCGCCCAAGGATCAATGATGCCATCTTAAAAACAAAGCTCCACCCATAATCAATATTAAGCCCTTAAAGAGCATCTGTCAGCAGCTTTGTACCTATGAAACTGGCTGAACGGTTACATGTGTACTTGGCAGCTGAAGACATCTGTGTTGGTCCCATGTTCATATGTGCCCGCATTACTGAGAAAAAATTATGTTTTTATTGTTTATTTGTTTTGACTTTAATTCTGGGGAAATTATTTAAATTTTGGTATTTTTTTAGACTTTTTTTTTACTATTTTTTTACCACCCTTAGGCTAGAATATGCCATTTATTGATCACTTTTAGCTTACACTAGTTCAACAGAACTACAATCTAAGCTCCATTTGTGGTTATCCTACGGAGGCTTGACACACATAGCCCGTGGCTATGCAGGGCGAGCAGACGCCATATTTAACCACTTCAAGAACGGGCCATTTACCCCCTTCCTGACCAGGCCTAATTTTGCATGTATCACTTTATGTGGTAATAACTTTAGAACGCTTTTACTTATCCAAGCCATTCTGAGATTGTTTTCTCGTGACACGTTGTATGTCATGACAGTGGTAAATTTGAGTCGATATGTTTTTTCTTTGTTTATAAAAAAAATCCAAAAGTTAATGAAAATTTGAAAAAATTCACTGTTTTCTAAATTTGAATCTCTCTGCTTTTAAGACAGATAGTGATACCCCATAAAATACTCATTAATTGACTTTCCCCATATGTCTACTTTATGTTGGCATCATTTTGGTAGTGTAGTTTTATTTTTTTAGGACGTTAGAAGGTTTAGAATTTTAGAAGCAATTTTTGAAAATTTGCTAAATGAACTTTTTTAAGGACCAGTTCAGTTCTGAAGTCACTTTGTGGACTTACATAATAGAAACCACCCATGAATGACCCCATTTTCGAAACTGCACCCCTCAAACTATTCAAAACTGGTTTTAGAAATGTTGTTAACCCTTTAAGTATTACACAGGAAATAAAGCAAAATAGATGTGAAATTTTTAAATTTTCACTTTTTTTGCAGATTTTCCATTTTAATCAATTTTTTCCTGTAACACATCAAGGGTTAACAACAAAACTCAATATTTATTACCCCGATTTCTGTCATGGTTTTAAGAGCGATAACTTTTTAATTTTTTTGTGGACTGAGCTGCGTGAGGGCTTATTTTTTGCAGGACAAGCTGTGCTTTATATTTGCACCATTTTGGGGTACATCCAGCTTTCAGATCACTTTTTAATCTCATTTTTGGGAGGTTAAGTCACAAAAAAAGCAGTTTAGGGTTTTTTTTACACCGTTCACTTGATGGGGTAGATCATGTGATATTTTTATAGACCCAGTTGTTACGGACGCAACGATACCAAATATGTATATTTTTTATTATTTTTTTATGTTTTACACAATAAAAGTATTTTTAGGAAAAAAATCATGTTTTTGTGTTGCAATTTTTTAAGAGCCATATTTTTTTCATTTTTCTGGCTATGATCTTGGGTGGGGGCTCATTTTTTGCGGCATGAGGTGACGTTTTTATTTCTACCATTTTGGGATACATACGACTTTTTGATTGTTTGATATTATGTTTTTTGGTAGGTGAAGCGACAAAAAAGCTGTTTTGGCATAATTTTTATTAGTTTTTTTATGCAGTTCACTTGATGGGGTAGATCATGTGATATTTCTGTAGAGCCAGTTGTTACGGATGCAACGATACCAAATATGTCTATTTTTTATTATTATTTTTTTTACGTTTTACAGAATAAGAGCATTTTTAGAAAACAAAATCATGTTTTTGTGTTGCAATATTTTAAGAGTCATATTTTTTTTTCATTTTTCTGGCTATTATCTTGTGTGGGGGCTCATTTTTTGCGGAATGAGCTGACTTTTTTATTTCTACCATTTTGGGATACATGCGACTTTTTGATTAATTGATATTATGTTTTTTGAGAGGTGAGGTAATTAAAAAATCTGTTTTGACATAATGTTTATTTTTTAATTCCAAAAAGTATTTATTAGATTGATTGCAAAAATGGAGAAATCTTAATTACATTACAGGGAGGCATATATAAAGCAAATATATTTCTCCTATGAGTACATTTGCATGCAAAATACAAAGTATACATAAATCTATTGTATGAACAGAACAATTAATTAACAATAAGATGTTATCAAAAGACATGAGTTGTCTAAGGCTACTTTCACACTAGCGTTTTAAAATTCCGGTATTGAGTTCCGTCATAGGGGCTCAATACCGGAATAAAACGCTTCAGTTTTGTCCCCATTCATTGTCAATGGGGACAAAACTGAACTGAAGACAACGGAATGCTCCTGAAAGCATTCCGTTCCGTCTTCAGACCGGAGAACAAACCGCAGCATGCTGCGGTTTGCTCTCCGGTCCAGGCATCCGCACCAAGACGGATCTGTCATGACCCCCAATGAAAGTCAATGGGGACGGATCCGTTTGGCATGACACAATGGTGAACGGATCCGTCCTCCATTGACTTTCAATGGAGTTCATGACGGATCCGTCACTTGCACACATACACACAATACACACAATACACACATACAGACATAGACATAAACATACACAGACAAATACACATACATACTTACATGCTCCCCGGCAGGTCTCCAGAGCGCAGGAGGAACAGGACGGCGCGCACAGATGACGATTCCACCAGGCGCCCAGCAGAGGGCGCTGTGGGGAATCGTCTGTCACGCTCTGGTGTGGGGGGAAAGGCCACACCGAGCGTAAGAAGGATGGGAACAGACAAAACCAGGGAACTGGTCACCTCCTGCAGGGGACCCTAAGACTAGGCCCTAGCTGGCTACCAGTATGAGCTAACCCGGGTGGTAGGAAAGCCCATACGCAGGAACCTAATCTTGATATACCCTAGATCACCCTGCAGTCTAGTGACACAAGAGAGTAACCCGTTCCTCCAAGCATAAGGAGGAACAAGAGACTCAAAACGGGAATAACCAAAGGAAGGGAAAACACTTAACTTTAAGTAGAACTCAGCAACTGGATCTCAGCCGAGATCCACACCACTCTCAATCAGGGATGTAGAAGATATAACCCGCAAGGGATACTGGGAGAGGAAGAGGTAAATAGCAGAAAGCTAATTGCCAAGCGGCAACAGCTGAGGGGAAGGGGTGTGGAGAACAGCACCCAAACCACAGGGAAGCCTGTCAAACATGTCACTTAGAAAGCCGCGCAGAGCGTCTGATTCCAGGCGCAAGCCCACTCGTGACATTACCCCCCCTTTTACGGGTGACCACCGGGCACCCAGGACCAACTTTATCAGGGTGACACCTGTGAAAGGCTTTTATCAAACGACCGGCATTCACGTCAGATGCCGGTACCCATGACCTCTCCTCAGGACCATAACCCTTCCAATGAACCAGATATTGAAGGGTACCACGAAGAACTCGAGAATCAATGATCTTGACAATCTGAAATTCCAAATTACCATCCACCAAGACAGGCACGGGTGGCAAGGGAGATGGCTCCAGAGGTTCAACATACCTCTTCAACAAAGATCTGTGAAACACATTATGTATTTTCAGGGCCTGAGGAAGTTCAAGACGAAATGCTACAGGATTAATAATGGCCGTGATTTTATATGGGCCAATAAATCTTGGACCCAGCTTCCAAGAAGGAACTTTCAACTTAATGTTCCTAGTAGACAGCCACACAGAATCACCCACATTTAGGTCCGGACCATTCATGCGTCTCCTGTCAGCCACACGTTTGTACTTGTTACCCATATTTATCAAGTTATTTTGAATTTTTCGCCATATGGAAGACAATGATGACGAAAAACGTTCTTCCTCAGGAATACCAGAAGAAGTATCAGAACCAGAAAATGTGCCAAACTGCGGGTGAAAGCCATATGCACCAAAAAATGGTGACTTACCAGTGGAGTCCTGTCTGCGATTATTTATGGCAAACTCAGCCAGAGACAAAAACGAGGACCACTCCTCCTGGTTCTCAGAGACAAAGCATCTCAAATAAGTCTCTAGATTCTGATTGGTACGCTCAGTCTGTCCATTCGTCTGGGGATGAAAGGCAGAGGAGAAAGACAGTTGTACCCCGAGCCGGGTACAGAACGCCCTCCAGAATCTGGACACAAACTGAGTCCCACGATCAGAGACCACGTCAGTGGGAATGCCATGAAGTTTCACAATGTTGTCAACAAACACTTGTGCAAGAGTTTTAGCATTGGGGAGTCCGGGTAATGCAATAAAGTGCGCCATTTTACTAAAACGATCTACAACCACCAGAATAACTGTCTTACCAGACGACTCAGGCAGATCAGTGATGAAGTCCATGGATAGGTGAGTCCATGGTCTGGACGGGATGGGTAATGGAAGTAGGGGTCCAGAGGGACGAGTATGTGTCACCTTAGAGCGTGCGCAGACACTACAGGCTGACACATATTCCTCAACACACTTACGCAGACCTGGCCACCAGAATCTACGAGAGATGAGGTCGACAGTGGATTTACTCCCAGGGTGTCCCGCAAGCACCGAAGAATGATGCTCCTCAAACACCTTATAACGCAAATCAGAAGGAACAAACAACTTCCCGGAAGGGCAAGACTCCGGCGCATCTCCCTGGGCCTCAAGCACTTTAGCCTCAAGATCAGGGTAAAGAGCGGATATCACCACTCCTTCAGACAGTATAGGGCTAGGATCTTCAAAATCACCACCTCCGGGAAAACTACGTGACAAGGCATCCGCCTTCACATTCTTAACCCCAGGACGGTATGTGACAATGAAATTGAATCTGGTGAAGAACAAAGACCATCTGGCCTGCCTCGGATTAAGTCGTCTAGCCGACTCCAGGTAAGCCAGATTTTTGTGATCAGTGAATACCGTGATTGGATGAATCGCCCCTTCCAACCAATGACGCCATTCCTCAAAAGCCAACTTAATGGCCAGTAACTCTCTGTTACCCACATCATAATTTCTCTCCGCCGCAGAGAGTTTTTTCGAAAAAAAAGCACATGGGCGCCATTTACCAGGTGACGGGCCCTGTGATAACACAGCTCCTACCCCCACATCGGATGCGTCAACCTCCACAATGAAAGGTTGTGACACATCTGGCTGCACCAATATAGGGGCAGAGGAAAAGCACTCCTTTACAGCAGAGAAGGCTTGCAATGCTGCATCAGACCACACAGAGACATCCGTCCCTTTCTTAGTCATGTCAGTTAAGGGTTTAACTATAGTCGAATAGTTCTTAATAAATTTTCGGTAATAGTTGGTGAACCCCAAAAATCGCATAAGAGCCTTCAGATTTTCAGGTCGGTCCCAGTTCAGAACAGCACCGACTTTCTCTGGATCCATACGAAAACCTGAAGATGAAAGCAGGTATCCTAAGAATTGCACCTCATGTACCGCAAAAGCACACTTCTCTAATTTTGCATACAACTTATTATCTCTTAAGATCTGTAACACCTGCCTCACGTGATCCTGATGTGTCACAATATCTGGAGAATAGATTAGTATGTCATCCAAATACACGACTACAAACCTCCCCACAAGATGATGAAAAATGTCATTAACAAAATGCTGGAAGACAGCAGGAGCATTGGTCAACCCAAAAGGCATGACCAGGTTCTCAAAGTGGCCCTCAGGAGTGTTAAAGGCCGTCTTCCATTCATCCCCTTCCTTGATCCTGACCAGATTATATGCCCCCCTTAAGTCCAACTTGGAGAACACCTTGGCATCCACAATCTGGTTAAACAAGTCAGGAATCAAAGGAAGGGGGTACGGATCACGGACAGTAATCCTATTGAGTTCACGGAAATCCAGACATGGCCTAAGGGATCCGTCCTTTTTTTTAACAAAAAGAACCCTGCTGCCACAGGAGATTTGGAAGGCCTAATATGTCCTTTGGCCAAACTCTCAGCAATATATTCCTTCATGGCCGTTCTCTCAGGTCCAGAAAGGTTATACAGCCGAGATTTAGGCAATTTTGTTCCAGGGATAAGATTGATAGGACAATCGTATTCCCGGTGAGGGGGTAAATCCTGACATCCACCTTCAGAAAAAACATCAGAGAAATCCGATATAAAAGAAGGAAGAGTCTTAGTGGTTTAAAGCAGAAAAAGATGTATTAAGGCAATTGTCAACACAATAATCGCCCCAATCCACAATTTGTCTAGTATGCCAGTCAATGGACGGATTATGTTTGCTTAACCACGGTAAACCTAGAACCACAGGAGCAGGAAGACCTTCCAACACAAAACATGAAATAAGCTCCTGATGAAGTTCACCCACTCTTAATTTGATATCATGCACCATCTGAGACAAACACTTCTGAGAGAGAGGTGCAGAATCAATGGCAAACACAGAAATCCTCTTATCCAAAGAACTTGGTGACAATCCATGCATACGGACAAACTGAGCATCAATCAAGTTCACCCCTGCCCCGCTGTCAATAAACACCTCAATTTTCACAACCTTTGACTCTAGCGCCACCTCGGCAGTCAGGAGAAAACGGGTACTGCAGGATGAAGACAAATGCACATTTTCAGTCTCCCTACTCACTCCACCAAGAGTGAGATGAGAATTCAACGCCCCCTTTTCTTTTCTCTCTTTTAGAGATAGAAAGCATGGACATACATTGATAAAGTGTCCTTTCTGACCACAGAAAAAACACACACCCTTTTTATTACCAAGATGATTGCGGGTGGCTACAGGAGTGGCTCCCCCTAATTGCATAGGTTCATCCCCAGACATCAACCTAGGGGAATATTCACCCAAAGTGTCATAAGAAGCCGGTACACTATGTGATAGTATGTCCTGAGAGCGGGGCCCCTAGATCGCTCTCTCAGGCGCCTATCCATGCGTACAGCCAGAGACATAGCGGCCTCCAAAGACACAGGAGTTTCCTGAAAGGCCAAAGCGTCCTTCAGCCTCTCAGACAAACCTTGACAGAATTGGCTACGTAAACCGGATCGTTCCATTCAGTATTGGTCGCCCACCTCCGAAACTCAGAGCAATAAGTCTCAACCGGCCGCTTACCCTGACAAAGGTCACGTATCTGGGTCTCAGCCAGGGAGATACGATCCGGGTCATCATAGATAATCCCTAAAGCCTTGAAAAATTCATCTACTGACCGGAGAGACTGCGATCCGGTCGGCAGAGAAAAGGCCCATGACTGCGCATCCCCTTTAAGCAACGAGATGACCACACCAACCTTCTGTTCCTCATTACCAGAAGAACGTGGCCGCAGTCTGAAATACAATTTGCACGCCTCCCTAAATAGAACAAAATTATCACATTCCCCAGAAAATCTATCCGGGAGGGGGACCTTAGGCTCCAAACAGGCCTGACACTCAGCACCCCCAGAACCACCAGCTGGTGGTCTCTGAATCTGGTTGCGGATGTCCGCCACCTCCAAGCAGAGTCCCTGCAGCCGTTCAGCCAGTGCAGCAATAGCATCCATGTCAGCACAAAAATGACATAAATTTTTGTTTGTAGGCGGGTTATAATGTCACGCTCTGGTGTGGGGGGAAAGGCCACACCGAGCGTAAGAAGGATGGGAACAGACAAAACCAGGGAACTGGTCACCTCCTGCAGGGGACCCTAAGACTAGGCCCTAGCTGGCTACCAGTATGAGCTAACCCGGGTGGTAGGAAAGCCCATACGCAGGAACCTAATCTTGATATACCCTAGATCACCCTGCAGTCTAGTGACACAAGAGAGTAACCCGTTCCTCCAAGCATAAGGAGGAACAAGAGACTCAAAACGGGAATAACCAAAGGAAGGGAAAACACTTAACTTTAAGTAGAACTCAGCAACTGGATCTCAGCCGAGATCCACACCACTCTCAATCAGGGATGTAGAAGATATAACCCGCAAGGGATACTGGGAGAGGAAGAGGTAAATAGCAGAAAGCTAATTGCCAAGCGGCAACAGCTGAGGGGAAGGGGTGTGGAGAACAGCACCCAAACCACAGGGAAGCCTGTCAAACATGTCACTTAGAAAGCCGCGCAGAGCGTCTGATTCCAGGCGCAAGCCCACTCGTGACATCGTCCTATGTGTTCGCCGTCCTGCTCCTCCGGCGCTCTGGAGACCTGCCGGGAGCATGTAAGTATGTATGTGTATATGTGTGTGTGTGTCTGTGTGTATGTATGTACTGTGTGACATGTGTGGGGCCGGAGCGCGGTTCCGGCTCCACACATGTCGCTGTGGCAGTCCGGATCAGGCAGCACCCTTCACCTGCCGGATCCGGACTGCCGCTAGTGTGAAAGAGGCCTAACTCTGTCTAAACTATACCAAAAAGAGAGGGTCTCCTGGACTCCCCTGGTCAGGGGCAAGGGAGGGTGAAAAGGGGGTAGGAGTATATTGAATGGTCCCCCACAGTCTAGATTGTCTAGTTATAAAGATAAGTAATATTGTAAATTAGGAGAGTTGGAGCAATTCAGCCAGGAGTTCCATACTTGCGAATAACGTTCCTTGGTATCATTTAGCGTACCGTAGTTTCTCATACAGTGCAATAGTATTAACCCTATGAATAACTGCTGACATTGAGAGAGAAGGTGTACGCCACTTGGAAGCTATGTGAATCCTGGCTGACATCAGAATAAATTGAAGGAGTTTATATTCTGTATAATTGAATGCCGGTGGTTTAAGGCCTAATAGATATATAGGAGCTGACAGGGGAAGATCCTTCCCGAATACCTCATATAACCCTCTTTTAATATTAGTCCAGAACCTACGGACCACCGGGCAGGTCCACCATATATGAATGGTGTTTCCTATGGTCAAGCAACCTCTAAAGCAGAAGGGGGAGACTGTTGGATAGATAGTATGTAGTCTAGAGGGAACAAAATAGGTCCTATGAAGATTTTTTTTTTTTTACGGCGTTTAACTGATGGGGTAGATCATGTGATATTTTTATAGAGCCGGTTGTTGCGGATGCGGTGATACCATATATGTCTATTTTATTTTTTTATTTTTTTTTGTAACATTTTTTTAATTACATATTTGGAGGAAATGGAGGATACACATGCCTGTAGGAGTGCATTAAGTGGGCAGCTTGGTTGCTCAGTTGTTGCAGTGCTGGGGTCCTAGGTTTGAATCTGACCATGGACAACATCTGCATGGAGTTTGTATGTTCTCCCCGTGTTTGCATGGGTGTTCTCCGATTTCCTCCCACACTCCAAAGACATATTGATAAGGAGCTTAGATTGTGAGCCCCATTGGGGACTGTGTGATGCTAATGTCTGTAAAACGCTGTGGAATATAGTAGCGCTATATAAGTGCATAAAATAAATCAATAAAAATTTAAGTGCAACTCAAAAGCTTTGCAAAACTTCATGTTGAGGCTCGGTTTTTGCATGGTTGTGATTTTGCCAACTCTTTTTTTGGACTTGCAGGTGACATAAAGTCACCATGTAATCCGAGCCTTAGATTCACAAGCTGCAGGCTAACCTCCCATAATGCCTCTAACCTCTAATACCAATTCTTTATCCATAAGAAACATTTATGACCAATATTACAATAAAATAATTGCTCTGCTGCTCCCTCTAGTGAATTATCCGTAGGTGAATCCATAATACTGGATATTTGTGGATCCTGTTCTACTCCAATATCAGATATGAATGTGAACACAAATTGTGCTTCATTTCAAGTGAATGGGACTAAAAAAAAAAGAAAAAAAGGCACAATGGGCATAATGAAATCCACAGCAGGGACTATTTGATTGTCAAATCTACAAAAATAAAAAGATTACATTATCAAATAGGACATTAAAATGTAACTTTTAGTCATCAGGTTAAAAATGTCATACATATGGTACAAGTAAGGCCAGGTCCACCTCACTGTGTAGTTTTTCATTCTTCTCATCCATCAGAAGAACAGAAAATACCACGCAAAAAAAATAATACTGTATTTGAAGCATACGTTTTGCTCAGTTATGCACATTTTGCATCAGTTTTAGCCATTTCTGTATGAGATCCGTTATTTTAGAAGGAAAAAAAGTCCTGCACTAAGTCATTTTTTCCGTCTGAAAAAACGTATCTCATGCGAAAATGGCTAAAACTGATTTTTTTATTTATTTTTTTTTGGCGCCCATTTTTATGGTATTCTTATTGTATTTTTCATTTCCATGGTTTTAACAACTATTCTTTATTAATAATAAATATTTTATATAATATAAATTAAGCTTTGGATATTTCTGCTACATTATTACATATACATATTTGAAAATTCAACTAATTCTCCATACAAACCTAATGCAAAATGAGTGCTCATCATTAATTTATTTATTTCATCCATTGCATCTTTTAAGGCTAAGGGTTAAGCCAAGTGATTAGAAGCACCTACAATCTATTATTAGCAGACAGGTGAGCCACTACTCATATTTTACCATGTCCTATTCTTGTCCGCAATAGCGGACAAGAATAGGCATTTTGGATGGAGTGCTTGGCCGTGTGTGTCCGCAACAGTTGGCATCCGTGGTATTGCAGATCCGCATTTTTGTAGCCGTCTGAACGGCCCCTAACACTGCATCTTGTGTGGACATGGAAGTCAGTTTCTCTGTGTATTCCTATGGGAGCCTCAATCGGTCTTATAGGAATGAATTGAGAAGTAACTGACTTCCTGTCCTGTGTCAGTTGGAGATCACAGAGTTGGTCACATGACATGTTCAGCTGAGGATCAGAAGAGAAGTTATAGCTCACAAATACAGTGACTGGTCAGAAGATTACCTTCACTGACGGAAAAATAAATATTTTTGCGGGAGTGCTTGTTTAATGGGAAGAATGGAAAATCAGCCATTATATATTACATGACAATATATTTCAAAACAGCTAGAACCAGCCCTACACCTCACATAGATCCAGAACTATCCCAATTCATTGCTCCAATTGATCTGCTAGATTTATTTCAAGCTGGCAGATCAAGGGCATGTCCTTTCTTATGCAGCCCTCTCCCTATCACAGCTCAGAGGTCTGTCGTCTCTGCTGCAGCTCTCTCCATGTAACTGTCACAGCTTCTAACAGTACTAAACCTGGTGGCAGTTGAAGGATGGAACTGAGCATGTGCGACCATCTCAGTGATGTTTCTGAGGGGGACCCAGAAATAAGAAGAATAAACAGCAAGTGGTGCTACAGATAGATTTGAGATGGTTTGAAAAATAAAGATTTTTTTTTGTGTGGTACAACCCCTTTAATGGCAAGGTCACGTTGAAAGCTTCTCATATAATGAATGTGTGACACACCAGTTAGTGCAAGTCTCAAAGCATTTTCCTTTAACTTCATAATTAAAAGTGGGTGATGTCAGCCTGTGGACTTGGCCAATGCCTTATGAGCTATCAGCCCATAGAAGAATCCCATTGTGTTCAACCATCCGGTAGAAGTGAAAAGGCTTTTATAATGTTACATTGTATTTAACCTTTAGGTTTGCTGTTCATTCCCGGTCACGGGTCTCTAATAGGATTTCTATTCACACTACATAAAAGCTGACCAGCTATCCTGACCCATGTGATTACAGGATCAGACCGGCGGAATTACTTTTTCTTCTGACCATTGGCTATGGCCGTATATTCTTCAGTCTACTGGATTCTAAAATTGAAATCTAGTTTTTCTTTTTACTTGTAAAAGAAATTAATTACCTAGAATATTCCCAGGTTCTAAGTCAATATCATCAAGGTTTTGTCTAGAACTGAAGACAAGTGAATGTCACATATTTGAATGACGTAATATTCAAAAAGTCATAATAGTAGGTAAAAGCTAAGATCCAGACCACAACGTACAATGACCACTGGGCTCCTATTGTGCAGGCAATAATTCCACATTTCAGACTTAGAGGTCATCATAGAAACCCAACAATAGAGCCTTTAATTCACCAAAAGTTAAGGAACGACCATCTAGCTACTTAGTATTAATAAATAAAAAGAAAAAGGAAGGGGAGACAAAAATTGTGTCTCCTGTTGGTCAGCTTTTTACAGCTTCTGTTATGGGACCTATGGCTTAGGCAGGGCACTGAATCTTCTTAAAGAGAAATGTCCTGTATGGAGACTTATTGGCAGTGCCGGGCTGGGGTGCCTAGGGCCCATCAGTAAAATTTATTTTGGGGGCCTACCATACGGATTCGTTCAAATATTATCTGCTCACACAGCAGCAAGATACTACCAAATGATTGAATATGGGGGCCCCTGCTGCAACTTTGAGAAGGTAGGACCTGGGGAGGTAGAATAGCTTTCTGAGCAGATCTCAGTGTGGTAAAGCTATAGTATATAGAGTATATGATCAGAGCCGACGTCAGCACCTGGCATACCAGGGCCCACTGTGCAGCTGCGCTCAGCTCCGATCCTCCGGGACTCCAGAGTGGGGAGTTTCCCTGCTCTGACTCCATATATGGCTATGTCCATATATGGAGTTAGTGTTATAAACCTGAAAGGGGTGTTCCCAAGCATGGTCATCATGCTTGGGGACACCCTGTATATATATAAATCTAATTTAAACTCTATTTTTTAAATGTTTTATGGGGATTTGTACTCACAACCACCAACAGCAAAGGCAGGAACATTAACCTGCCTTCACAAAAGAGCTGTTCTATCACAGGGTTGAACAACCTCATAGAAATTTCTGTTGTATAATACAAGTGAAACTGCTGTGAGTTGTTTCTTATAGAAGAAACTTATATGGGGTTTTTCAGCAGTGCCTTAACATTAAGCTCTATAGCCCAGTGGATAAGGTTCTTGCCTTTAATGTCAATGGTTGTGAGTTTGAATCCCCGTAGGAAGATTTTAAAAATAGAAGCTAAATAAAACTTAAATACACTGGGTGTCCCTAACAGTGAAATGTTTACTTTTTTGGAGAAAAAAATGGCGCAAAAGGTTGCCATGTGGACTAACTTTTTAAAATATTTTAATAGTATGGGAGGTTTTTTTGTTTTTTTTTATTTTGGAGTATGGGGATAATTTTAAGTGGACCACAACTTCAGTCATCATATGTACATTGCTACATTAGGTTTCATTCACACGACCGTATTTTGTTTCAATGTCCATCCCATTGTTTTTTTTCAATGGGTCCACAAAAAAAACGGAAGGTACTCTGTGTGCATTCCATTTCCGTATGTCCGTATTTCTGTTCCGCAAAAGGATAGCCATTGTTACATGCTGACAAGGATAGGCATTGTTACAATGGATCTGCAAGAAAAAGGAAACACAGATGCCATACGGAACGTCATTCGTTTTTTGTGCGGTTCCGCAATTTGCGGACCACAAAACACATACGGACGTGTGAATGAAGCCTTAATTTGTATAGAAATCATTATATCACAGTTCAGTGCTGTAATCTAGTGGCCTGAACTGGGATATACTGACAATGAGCTTGGAAGCCTAGTACAGGCTTATTTGTAGAACAGGGCGCTCTCCCCAATCTCCGCTGGGGGAAAGCGCGCCTGAAGAGGAAGCCTGCGCTTCCAGTTTTTAACACTCTCAGATGCAGTGAGTGAGGGGAACTCATTGTGTGAGGGAAGGGGGCATGTGGCGTATTCTGGGGCCATGAGGGTGAAGAACTGTGAGGAGCTTTATGGGGTGTAAATCGACAGAACGTAACTGTGTTTTTAGTACATTATTAAAAGATTTGGTGCCCACTTTTGATTTTGCCCAGGGCCACATTTTGTCTAAAACTGGCCCTGACTACCGCATTATCATCACTAGTGTTATCTGTGGTTTTACATGGGACTGCAGGTAATACTACCACATTATCAGCAAAAGCGTTATCTGTAGTGTTGAGCGAGCACCTCTGTGCTCATATGCTTGGGTGCTCTGGCCGAGTACTAGGGGTTGCTCGAGTGCTCGGCCGAGCACCCGAGCATAATGTTAGTCAATGGGACTAAACCAGGCAGCCCCCACTCGGAAGAGGGGAGGGTATCTGGTTAATAGAAAAAGGTCAGAATCGCGACTTCTCCTCTTTTAATCCTTTCACTCGTAAAAGTATGCTAATTAACTGAATTGGTATGCATTAGCGCACAATGCATACGCATTAGCATACAAATTCGGACGCATTAGCGAACAAATCAACATTACAGTGCAGGGAAGAGACTCGAGCCGAACACCGAGCGGACCCGAGCGTAGGCAGCGAGTTCGGCCGAGCATGCTCCCTCAACACTAGCTATCTGTGGTTTTACATAGGACTGCAGGTGACACTACTACATTTTCTCTACACAGATAGCCATCACTATGTTATCCATGCTGTTACAGTTAGGACTGCAGAAGACATCTACTATATTACCTGTACTCAGAGATTTATCACTCTGTAAGGGGGCCCACTGAGACTGTATCGCCTAAGGTCCCACATGAACTTGGAGCCGGCCCTGTATATGATATGTCGATGCTAGGACACAGTTTTGCCCTCAGCATTTCCAGCCCTGTTAATCAAGGGGAGGGGGTTTGCAGCGCAAAGGGGGTGTTACAAAGAAGTGCTCCAAGGATTCAGCCCCCTCTCTTGGTGCTTAAACTTCTCATTTGCATATGAATAAAATGCAGATTTATCTGGAGTTGTTTAGCATAAAGACAAAAGAAAGGTATAGTTTCATGATGAAAGGTATAGTTTCAGCATGATGAGACCAACCGGGTAGTATGTCTGATTTAATAGGGTTCATCCTGGTGACAAAGCCTCTTTAAAGAGTCCTGTATGAAGACTTTATGGAGGGACTCCAAGGTATGGAGATTTATTGGCAATGCTCCAAGGGGAAACAAATATGCAAAGAGGTACCTCCCAACAAAAAGAACCATCTCGCCAGCACCACCTATTGGAAGTGGACCTCTATGAGTTCCGACTTTCCAGAAAGCTTTGGGATGTTTCAGGGTGCCACAAAGCCTTAGGACTTAAACACACAGCTCTATCACACCTCTGTTATTGCTTGGCCATAGGGGTGTTTGAGCCCTTGCTGTACATCTACGTGCCTGTGACATCGCACAGAGACATGTGGAGATTTGCTTGTTCTAGAAACTGTATGGCAGTGCATGGAGGCTGTAATAGTCTGAACTCAATGACAATGAAAAATGACAGTGATACATCAGAAGGAAAATGCAGGATGGGTGAAGGCGCTGTTCCTCAGGGGTTAAAACAACAAGTCTAATGAAGAAGGGAGCCCCCTTCAAAACGTGTTACACAAGGATTTTAATATATATGATTCTAACAAATAAACCACCATGTTTTAACTCCTGAGGAACAGTGGTCCGAACCATCCTTCTTTTTTCTTCTGGTATATCATTCCATGTAGGGATCTCCAGGGTTCCACCTAGGACCATGTCAAGATGATCGTCCCAGTGGCTGATTTAGTACATGTTCATATTATTTTACATCTGGTAAGCGGCTACTTGTCGGGATTTATGGTCCTTTCATAAACAGTTTTACACTGTGGAGAACCTTGTGGTTTTCTTCTTATCACTGACAAATGACAAACATTTGTAATGTGCTTTTTCTCACAGGAACGGCTGGGGCAACTCCCTAGGAAATCAGTGGAGTTGCCCCCAACCCACACTAGGAGAACATCCATACTCCATGCAGTAGTTGTTCTTGGTCAGATTCCAACCCAGGATCCTAGCGCTGCAAGGCACCAAAGCTAACCACTTAGCCACCTTGTTATCCTACTTTTCTTATAATCTTAAATAATTTTACAGTCCAGTGAATCTCATTTGGCAACTCATACTACATCCTGATATCTCTTTCAAGCATCTGGACTCACATGCCGACTCATGAAGCTATGCCAGGAATGTGAAGTAGTTGTTTAGGCTAAGCCACAAGGTTGATTTCCAGTAGCAGAGTCACATCACTATGTCAACTATGATCAGTCAAGCTCTTTAACAAAATTTTACTTAGGGAGAGTTCACATCTCCGTTTCATTTTCTCTTCTTCTGATCCATCAGAAGAACAGAAATAAAAACAGGATCCTGTAAAAAAAAAAAAAAAGATGTGCATCCTGTGCATCCGCCTGAGCCATTTCCATCTGAGATCCGTTCTTTTAGGCAGAAAAAAGTACTACATGCAGGATCTCAGATAGAAATGGCTCAAACTGATGTCAAATGTGCATAACTGATGCACAGGATCCGTGGCTTTTTGTTACAAGTAGGGATGAGCGAATTTCATATTTTGAAGTTTGTGTGCTGCGGTATATACTGAATTGCGTTATGGATTCTGTTACCATGGACCATAATGCATTTCTATGATGGAATGCATAACGGAATGCCTTTAGAGGCATTCCGTTGTTTTTTCCGTCATAATAGAAGTCTATGGCCTGCATAACAGATCCGTCCGGTTTGCGTTATGCTGGAGTCAAAATATGAAATTCGCTCATCCCTAGTTACAAGATGCTTTTTGGGGTTTTTTATGTTCTTCTGACGGATCAGAAGAATGTTAAATAAAACAGAGGTGTGAATTCTCCTTTACTCCGTTAGACCAATTTTTATTTTTGGATATTGGATTCACAAGAATTAAAGGGACACGATCTCAGGACAGACATCAACGGCATATGCCACTGATGTGCAACTGAAATGAAGGTCAACACTGACCAAGCTACTGTAGGGCTGCCAAGCGGAAGCTTCCGCCCAGCAGTAAGCCCGGTGACGTCACTGGCACTGATGGGCGGGATTTAGCACTGCCCTAGCCTGTAAAACGGCTAGGGCAGCACTAAAGCCGGCCCATCAGAGCCGATGAAGTCAACGAACACACTGCTGGGCGGAAGCTTACGCCCAGCAGTGTGTGCAGGTAAACAAACACCCACCTGCCCTGCGCAATCCAGCGCAGGGCAAGGAAGCGCATAGGAGCATGATATGCTCCGATGCTATCATCAGGGGGGATTCAGATCTGAACCTGGACAACCTCTTTAAAGGGCATCTGTCAGCAGATTTGTACCTATGAAACTGGCTGACCTGTTACATGTGCACGTGGCAGCTGAAGGTATCTGTTTTGGTCCCATGTTCATATGTGTCCACATTCCTGAGAAAAATTATGTTTTAATATATGCCCGAAGCTGTTAGATTGTATAGAATTTGGACCGAATATCCTTGTTCGCGAGACTTCTCGTGCCATCTGTAGTCTGTAACCATGGAGACACAAAGGTCTGCACAGAACTTGTATACGCATAAGAGTGGGATTTTGTTTTCAATCACGTCTTCATAATATATGCCCTAAGCTGTTAGATTGTATAGAATTTGGACCAAATATCCTTGTTCGCACTAGAGGAAATCATTCTGAGGGCCAACCCTCTATGTTTCCAGGACATATACATTTCACTTTTAGGTAAATATTCTTATCATAGCACATTCAGGACGTATCATCAATAAGGTTTAAAGGGATGAGTTATGATTCCAAGGTCAGCTCTAAATTATCTTGTGCTAGATCTTAGGGAACCTGTTTTATAAGTGTCCAACTATTGACTCAAAGCTTGGGCCCACTGGAGGATCCTCTAGTACTCTGGTTGGCCACTCCAACCCTGACTATAATGAAGTTACAGCAGCTCTAGTAAAGATACATGGTACTTCATGCTTAGCTTTAACCAAGTGGCCCAATGACCAGCCATTGATTATAATGGGTTGACCATGCAGCTTCTGAACAAAACTATGGTCACATGGTTTCTTATATCGATTACAAGGGGTCACAAGGGTCAAACTCCCACTTATCAAACATTGTTGGTATAACCTTGCCATGTGCCAACATAGCCTATCCTGAGACTACCCATTTAATGATCTAAGCAGGTTTTAAACAGTGTCCAATGGCATGAAAATATCCCAATCCGTACTCCTACATTTCCATTTCTCACGTGAAATGGAGACCCGTAACCTTTTCCGCATTGCTTGTGCCAGCAGCTCTTTGCTCTGATATTACCATTATCACTTTAATGGATAATGCTTTTTGAGGGGGAAGGGCATATTTTTAGCCGTGAGCGTAATAGGTTCCTTAAATGCAAATTAAACCGGTAGCAAAATAAATTACAGCAAATGTATTTGACACGAAAATGAATTTGCTTAAAACGTGTTTTGTTTCTGCACATTCTGCAATCACCGACATTGGTTTCTTATTAACCGTCGGGTCTTCTGTACCTGTGTAATGTAATGCATGGAATAATGGGAAAAAAAAAACCTTATCGGCTGCCTTAAATCAGCAATCTCCCCCTAGCTGGGGAGCACGGGCTGAAAGCGGTAAAGGATGTTGATATTCTCTGGCTGACCTACCTTGCCTTCTCCAGCCACTCTCCTAGAGATAAGTTTTTTTGTTTCTGAGGAAGAAAGAAGAAAATTACTGTGAGCCATAATAAATTAGGCTCGAATGCGTTAGTTCTCTTTTTTATGATACGGGAGAGACAGAACACAGCATCCTGCACTGATTCCTGGAAAAGATTAACCCTGAAAGAACAACCCTACATCATACGCTGAAAGCATGTCCATCATGCTCAACGTTCCTCTGACCTACTGAAGCTTTTTGATCCAAAGGAAAGCAAAACAGACCCCTCAGGGCAAATGTGACTTCTCGTGCCATCTGTAGTCTGTAACCATGGAGACACAAAGGTCTGCACAGAACTTGTATACGCATAACAGTAGGATTTTGTTTTCAATCACGTCTTCATTTTTATTTTAGATGAACGATGACAGCAATAAAAATTGGCTTCAAAAGTGCTTTTGCGTTGCTTTCAAAGGAAATGTGTTCTCAGAAGATGACCAGTTGTTTACATCAGTTGTTAAATATATTTTCTATGAATTTTTGGTGGTTATTTTACATTTTCCATGTCAATCTATATTGCTTACAGAATCTGTTCCATGGTGAACAAAAACCCCTTCACCACATCTACCCAAGGGAAGAACATGCTCCAGGAAGTAGGTGTATCAGTATATAAGTCTACCATAAAGAGAAGACTTCATGAGAGCAAATACAGATGGGTCACCACAAGAGACAAATCATCACTAGAAAGACCAGGTTACACTTTGCCAAAGAAAAAACACTTAAACAACCTATACAAAAACGATGGGAGGAAACAAGTATGGAGAAGGCGTGGAACGGCTTGTGATCCAAAGCATACCACATCCTCTGTAAAACATGGTGGAGGCAGTGTGATGGTATGGGCATGCATGGCTTCCAATGAACTAGTGTTTATTGATGATGAAGGCAGAAGCAGCCTGATGAAATGTACAGGGATAGACTTTCTGCTCAGATTCACCCAAGTGCAGCAAGGTTGATTGGACAACGCTTTACAGATGGACAATGACCCAAAACATGCTGTGAAAGCAACCCAGGAGTTTTTAAGTCAAAAAGTGGAATATTCTGTAATGGCCTAGTCTATCACTAAATCTCAACCCAATTGAGCAGGCATTTCATTTGCTTAAGACACAACTTAAAGCAGAAAGATCAACAAGGAAGCAACAACTGAAGAAAGGCCTGGCCAAGAATCACAAGGAGGAAACCCAGCGTTTGGTGATGTCCATGGGTTACAGACTTCAGGCAGTCATTGCCGGCAAAGGTTTCTCTGCAAAGTATTAAATGAACATGAACAGTGTCCAATTACTTTTGAGCCTCTGAAATGAGCAGGTTTCGGAGAAAAATGGTTGCCATTCCTAAACGTTTCACAGGATAATTTTGTTCAACCCCTTGAATTAATCCTGAAAGTCTATGTAGTTAGTTGGGTGGGAGGAATTATAAACTACCTGGGTGTTGTTAGGGGCAGTGATAGGGGAGTGTCTATGTAACTAGCTGGGTGGGAGGAGCTATAAACTAGCTGGGTGTTGTTAGGGGCTGTGATAGAGGAGTGTCTATGTAACTAGCTGGGTGGGAGGAGCTATAAACTAGCTGGGTGTTGTTAGGGGCAGTGATAGGGGAGTGTCTATGTAACTAGCTGGGTGGGAGGAGCTATAAACTAGCTGGGTGTTGTTAGGGGCAGTGATAGAGGAGTGTCTATGTAACTAGCTGGGTGGGAGGAGCTATAAACTAGCTTGGTGTTGTTAGGGGCTGTGATAGAGGAGTGTCTATGTAGCTGGTGGGAGGAGCTATAAACTAGCTGGGCATGGTTAGGGGCAGTGCTGGAGCCGTGGCAGAGGAAGCAGAAGTGCATCATGGGCTTGGTTGGTTTCATCAACAGGAAATGCTACCTACAGGATGGAAAGAGGGATTGGTTTACATGGTGAAAACAGGTCAGGAGAGGCTAAACTGGAAAAAGAAAGATGTACATGAGGTAAGCAACTACATGAGCACACCTGTTAAAAACCATAGTAATCCTTGAAAATCCCTTTAAAACAACATGGGCCTCCAAAGCAAGTATATAATAGAGCCCCCCCACACACACACCATGTGCCATTTAGAATATAGAGGTGGCAGAGAGGTGTTTGGGACGCCCCAGACTACTTCTGTACACCCTATAACTACTCTCCTGTGTCTCTGAAGCAGAAGGCAGCAGTCTGCCCATAAGTGAAGATTATTTTGCAGCTGTATTGCTCCCTTTCTTGTAAATGGGGATCAGTGTGTAGGGCACAATAGACCATAGAGCTGGGCAATAAAATAAGGTAAGGAACCCAATGACAGATAACCTTTAGCCACTTCGCTGATGGGCAGGAGTGTTGGCGTTAGTTGTAGGAGAATTACAGTGTCGCTGACTGACAGGCGCCGTTTCTTTGACGTGAAGGTCACTGAATGATATTGAATTCAGTAACATTTTCAGCCAGTCAAAAATCTATGAGACAGTGTCTAATTTGAGGAGTGCGAATGGTTAAGGCTTCGAGCCAAGTACCTGTTTTGTTCTCCACTGCAAGTACGCCAGTTGCATTCAATCAGCCTGAAAACCTGCAAACTATAAACCTTTCCGTGCAGCCACTGAGAGGAGGAATAAAGGCAGGGCCATAAAAATTCATCAGGATAATGTAGAGAGGAGGCAGGATGGAGCCAGCATCCCTGCAATAAGCTCATCATTCATCCACTGGCATTTACTGCACAACCCATCCTGCTCTTTCTTAAGGACAATTGATGTTCCTTATGCCATTAGCATAATGACTGCAGTGCAATATTTCTAGAAACTTCCTACAAGTGTGCTTTGTGCTGTAGCATGCCTCAACATAGCGGCGTGGACGGCTCTTTGTGCATTTAGCCGCCGTCACGCTCCATTATGTCGTTACAGTCACTTCTTTTGATTAGGTGCATGGCGAATGCTATGGCCCTCGGGCAGGGGTTGGGTTAACGGAAGGTGCAATACCTATGATTTATTATGGATCTTATTTCACTTGCTGTATTTTGTTGCATAGAAATCATTAGATGAAATTAAAAAATTGCATCCTATATGCTATTCCAGTAATCATACGATACAATACAACACACTTAATTGATCCCGAGTGTGATACTGAAATTTAAAAAAAAAATCATATAGTATGATTACTGCCTTAAAGCAGTAAAAATGGATATTCACCTAAACAATCTCCCACCGCTCACCGATCCCCTCTCGGTCAATCACCCACCTCAGCCAGTGATTGGCTGGGAAGCCATTTCCTGTGTGTCAAAATGGGAGAAGGAAGAAGACCCTGGGCAGTATTGGAACAGCATTGGCAGGGGTTTGTGTGGTGAGTATTGATTTTTTTATGTATTTAAGACACTCTGCCACCATGTTTTCTCAGACTGGAAAACCCCTTTAAGGGAATGTGAAGCTGACCTACTGCATGGCTCCCTCATTACCTACGGGATCTCCAAGGACTGAACATCAGGAAAGCCTGTGAGTGCAACAGACAAACCTTCATTGCCCTAGAACACTAGGTATTTTACCTTTAAAGGGGTATTCCAGCCTGAAGTATTTGTCACCTATCCACACTGTTCGTCTGTTTTTGAGAGTACCATAGATTGTAAAAGAACCAACACGCTGCAGTGGAGCAGCTCACCGCCAAAATGAACCAGGGGCTACCAGGCATGTGTCTAAAACAACATTTCAGTGAACCCGACTGTGTATGGGACTCCAAAACAGACAGATGGTCACTGTACCTCTGCTAACCAAGTTGCATCAGCAGAAAAGGCTTCTGTTTTCGCAGCAGTATCGGAATGGGACCTCCACTGATTGGTAAAGGGTTGTCTTCTCCAATGAGTCATGTTTTCTGATTCATCTAACGGGTGGACGTTCAGGTGTGTCAAGCGAGAAAGATCAGAGAACAAACATCTTTCAACCATTGCTGGAAGAACACAAGCTGGTGGTGGCAGTGTTATGGTCTGGGGAGTGTTTTTGTGGCATTCTTTGGTCCCACTCATCTATGTTTGAAGGCATCTCAACCAATTTGGGTATAAATCCATCTTTGTAGGTCATGTACATGCTGATTGTCTTCCCTGGGGGGGATGGGCTCTTCCAGCAAGATAAAGCAACATGTCACATGGCTAGAAATGTCTGACATTGGTTGGAAGAACATGTCCAAGACTTCCAAGTACTACACTGGCCTCCTAATTTGCCAGACATGGCATCTGTGAGATCACCTCGATGGTTATGTTCACCCTATGGATCCTCTTCCAGAAGCTGTGGGATGCACTGCAGTCAGCATGGCTCCAGATACCTGTGACAACCTATCAGGATCTTATTGAGTCACCCCCAGTCCGTCTAGCTGCTGTCCATGTTGAACATGGCCATTACTCTAGATATTAGCTGGTGGTGATAATAATGTGAATGGACTATGTATATGTATAATATACAATATATACGGTATTTTCTATGAAACAGTTCATGGATGACTGCAGAGCACTAGCCTTGACCTTATTCTAGGCAATATTAGAAATCTGTCAACGTATGCATCAAATTGTCAGCATGACAAGTATTACTGTTATATATAGGAATAGAGGTCAAGGGATGATTTCACGTCATTTGGGAGCTGAGTATAAATAACATCAGCAAGATCTGTCAGCTGTATCCAGACCAGACCCATTCACTGAAGGATTTGTAGGGATGAGAGAATGACTAGGGTACCCTATGGCTTGTGGTAACGTATATGGAGACTCAACGAAAGTGCATAATTAAATAGTAATAAATGTCCATGGGGGGTTTTGGATTTTCATGTCATTCAAACCCTGTTTCGTCCACCCAGACAGATTTCACTCCGTGCATTTTCTGTCGCTGACTTTGTTGCAAATTTATGATAAAAAATGCAGCAAATCCATAGAAAATCTGCATAGCTCTTGTGCGGATTTTATCATGGATTTTGCAGGTTTTCTGTGGATTTCACCCCCAGCAGGTTGTGCAGAAATGACTGACCTGCTGTTGCCTTAAAATCTGCATAGATTTTTTTTTTCACATCATATGAATGAGATTTTTTTTGCCCACATATCCAGATGGAAAATCCACATGTGAACGTACCCTTAGGGCTATAAGATGATATGAATAGGTCATAATTGAGTAATTAGGCATTTGAGAATCTAAGGAACCGTGAGTAATTTGAATGTGCAGGTTGTAGATTTACGGTAAAAGTGAAGTGAACTTTTTTGGTGTAGTTATTCAATAATTTTTCACATTTTATTTCTATTTTTTTAATGTGCAGAATGTGCAACTAAAATGTTAAATCGTCACCCTTTTTTCTACTTAAAGGGACACTATCGCGAAGAAAAAATTTTTGATATGTTTTACAACATAACAAAAGCAGGTTTTAACATAATGTATTTTTCAAATTGTGTAAATGTTTTTTTTTTTAATTCAGTTTTCTTGCCTTACATGGGGGCTGCCATGTTGGAAGTAAAGTGTGACAGTCTGGATTTACAACACAATGGCACCTCAGGCATGTACATAGGCTTCCTCAGTCGCTGCTGACCCTATAGAGAATGAATGGAAGATGTGAGCCCGCCCCTGTGATGACACCAGTAACACACAGCCAGGTCCTCCCTCCTTGCTGCTGGGGACTCAGAAACAGAGTAGATGGAGGTTCTTGGGGCTGTAGGACCTTAGTGATGTAATCGGCCATGTGACCAGTGGGGGAGGAGACTGAGGAGCAGAGATCTGTGTTTTTGTAATGAAGCCATTGTCTCATCTTATCTTGCTGAAGCAGTGATGTCACCGCTGAAGGTGTGAATTGGTGATGTCATTGGTACCACCCACTTTTTTGCAGCATGCCTACTTACAGGTTGCTCAAAGCCTCATTTGGCCAGCAGAGCTCCCCCTGGTGACCAAAGATGGTAAATATGGTAAAATCTAATATTTATTTATAATATTTCACACATTGGAATTTTTATTTATTTATTTATTATTTCTTACAAATATATAATAGATTTTTTAGCATAAATAAAATATAGAACAGGTTTTTGTGATAGATTCCCTTTAAGGGGTTTTCTGAGATAGGATAGGTCATCAATATCAGATCAGCGGGGGTCTGGCATTCCTGCCAATCAGCTGTTTGAGCCTTCCCTTCGACATCGCAGCGGTGAACAGGTGTAATTACAAGAAGCCGTCCTATTCACTTCTATGGGACAGCTCGTTCCTATACACTTGAATGGGAACGAGCCGTCCCATTGAAGTCAATGGGTGGGCTTGTAATTACACCTGTTCACTGCTGCAATGTCGACGGCGAGCAGGTAAACAACGAATGGAAGGATGTGCTTGCACTGAGCGTGGCCTTCTCTTCAACCAGCTGAACGACGGGGGTGCCGGGACCCACCCCAATCTTTTGTAGCTAGGCACCAAATTTATCATCCAACATGGGCCACTGTGATAAATTTGGTGTACGTCTAGACAGCGTAAGTTTACACCATCTACAAAATTAGTAAATCTGCCCCAGTGTGGCTTGATCTGGAGCCCTGATCTCAGCCCTTGTGGGAAACATTTAATTCTTTAAGAAATGCCTCATTTCTTCTGTGGTGGTACCACTGAGAAATTAAACAATTTGCTGCTAGATTTCCCTAGGAAAGTACAACAGATCACTAGTTGTGGGACTGTCTGTGATCAGCTTTTGGGGACCGGTCCATCAAAAAGTGATGGTGCAAACTGGACAAATCCTTCAAGATACTTGTTGGGATATATTGGTATTGCAAGTGTTTCTTAGTCTTGATTCCTACTCTCAAAGTAATATTGTAGGCAGTGTCAGTCTGGGCTTCCTGGGGCCCACCAAAAAAAATATTCTCAAGGCCCAACTCCTGTACAGTCATGGCCAAAAGTTTTGAGAATGACACAAATATTATATTTTCACATGATCTGCTGCCCTCTGGTTTTTATTTGTGTTTGTCAGATGTTTTTATCACATACAGAAATATAATTGCAATCATATTATGAGTAACAAAAGCTTATATTGACAGTTAGAATGAGTTAATGCAGCAAGTCAATATTTGCAGTGTTGACCCTTCTTCTTCAGGACCTCTGCAATTCTCCCTGGCATGCTCTCAATCAACTTCTGGACCAAATCCTGACTGATAGCAGTCCATTCTTGCACAATCAATGCTTGCATTTTGTCAGAATTTGTAGGTTTTTGTTTGTCCACCCGTCTCTTGATGATTGACCACAAGTTCTCAATGGGATTAAGATCTGGGGAGTTTCCAGGCCATGGACCCAAAATCTCTATGTTTTGTTCCCTGAGCCATTTAGTTATCACCTTTGCTTTATGGCAAGGTGCTCCATCATGCTGGAAAAGGCATTGTTGATCGCCAAACTGAACTGCTCTTGGACGGTTGGGAGAAGTTGCTCTCGGAGGAAATTCTGGTACCATTCTTTATTCATGGTTGTGTTTTTAGGCAAGACTGTGAGAGAGCCGATTCCCTTGGCTGAGAAGCAACCCCACACATGAATGGTTTCAGGATGCTTTACAGTTGGCATGAGACAAGACTGGTGGTAGCGCTCACCTCGTCTTCTCCGAATAAGCTGTTTTCCAGAGGTCCCAAACAATCGAAAAGGGGATTCATCAGAGAAAATGACTTTACCCCAGTCCTCAGCAGTCCACTCCCTGTACCTTTTGCAGAATATCAGTCTGTCCCTGATGTTTTTTCTGGAGAGAAGTGGCTTCTTTGCTGCCCTCCTTGAGACCAGGCCTTGCTCCAAGAGTCTCCACCTCACAGTGCATGCAGATGCACTCACACCTGCCTGCTGCCATTCCTGAGCAAGCTCTGCACTGCTGGTAGCCCGATCCCGCAGCTGAAACACTTTTAAGAGATGGTCCTGGCGCTTGCTGGTCTTTCTTGGGCACCCTGGAGCCTTTTTGGCAACAATGGAACCTCTCTCCTTGAAGTTCTTGATGATGCGATAGATTGTTGACTGAGGTGCAATCTTTCTCGCTGCGATACTCTTCCCTGTTAGGCCATTTTTGTGCAGTGCAATGATGACTGCACGTGTTTCTTTAGAGATAACCATGGTTAACAGAAGAGAAACAATGATGCCAAGCACCAGCCTCCTTTAAAGTGTCCAGTGGTGTCATTCTTACTTAATCATGACAGATTGATCTCCAGCCCTGTCCTCATCAACACCCACACCTGTGTTAATGGAGCAATCACTGAAACGATGTTAGCTGGTCCTTTTAAGGCAGGGCTGCAATGATGTTGAAATGTGTTTTGGGGGATAAAGTTCATTTTCTAGGCAAATATTGACTTTGCAAGTAATTGCTGTTAAGCTGATCACTCTTTATAACATTCTGGAGTATATGCAAATTGCCATTATAAAAACTGAAGCAGTAGACTTTGTAAAAATTAATATTTGTATCATTCTCAAAACTTTTGGCCATGAGTGTACTATCAATAATGTTTAATAGGTTTCGGATCAAAGAAATAGACCCTAAAGACAAGTGATTGGCCACAGTGTTTTTTTCTCCTGGATCTTTGGGGCCCTCTGTAGCATTAGTGTCACGAGTGGGCTTGCGTCTGGTATCAGACGTTCTGCGTGGCTTTCAAAAGTGACATAATTTGACATGTTTTCCCCTTGGTTTGGTTGCTGTTTACCACACCCCTTCCCCTCAGCTGTTGTAGGTGTGGTCATTTTCTCTCCTCTATTTATTCCTTCATTTCCCAGTATTCACTGTGGTTTATACTTTCTGATGACTTAGTTGTTTGGAGCTGTTCTTGGCTGAGATCCAGTTGCTGCTATTTCTGCATAAAGATAAGTGTCATTTTCCCTATTGTGTTTATCCGTCGTTTGGAGTCTCTTATTCCTTTGTCCTGTTGGAGGAACGGGTTGACTCCTTCCCCTATCACTAACTACAGGGTCAGTTAGAAATTAAGTTCCTGTGTATGAACTCTCCTACCACTAAGGCCTGTTCATACTGGTAGTCAGCCAGGGCCTAGTCTCAGGGATTCCTGCAGGAGGTGACCATTTCCCTTCTCCGGTCTGTTCCCTTCCCTCTTACGCTTGGTGTGGCTATACCCTCCACACCAGAGCGTGACAATTACAGCCCGGGCCTGCCAGAGGATCGTCTGATACTTGGGTGGGCCAGTCAGACCTTAATTGTGATTAGCATCTTAATATTCCTATGTTCCTATAAGTGTTGTAGAATCAATTTGACAAGCCCATACTCCATAAACCTTGTATCAAGCAGAGCTTTTGTTTTAAACTAAGGAGAACCCCAGGAGATTAAACACAACTTCTCTTAAAAGTTCATTCATCAGAGATAAAATCTCCAAGATAGTAACCATATTAATATTAATTGCCTTCTGCTACTTTTATGATGTTCATATATTTGCCCAATAAAGCCTAAATGAATATTACATCTCCAGCAGAAATTGCAAAAAAAAAGAAAAAATGCTGCCTTATACATATTTCAAGGCCAAGGAGAAACCGAGTAAGGTCATTTTTAATTACATTAAAAAGATAACATTTATCTACTGACCCTATGAATGATTACCACCATGGCTATAAAGTGGCCACCACACAGAATCAGTTTCTATCAGAGGAAAAAAAAAAAAAGTTGTCACGGTGAGAGATCATTTACTCTGTGGTTATAATACAATCATAAACTTTTGACAATTTTCTGTTTTATTCAGTAATACTCAAGGGATTCGGGGGAAAAAATGTCTGGCTATATTATATTAAAGAATAATTTAACAGCAATATCATACAAGTATCAACAAGCAGAATCCACAGAAAGTTTCCATAGCAACCACACTCAGGATTTCTCTATAATGCGATGCATGGGTTCTGGGGCTAGGATACATGTAGGGCTTTACTTTAACATTCTCCCCAAGCCCCTCTGCAAGTCACAATGATTTAATGTAGATCCTTTCATTATGACCAGTATCCCAACATAGCAATTTTACTGCAGATTTTTCTGCATCAAATCTGCTTTTCTTCAAAGGAAATCCAAAGTAGCAAAGTGTACACCAAGTCTTGGTTCAGATTTGCTTGTGGATTCAACGGTGCAGAATTTTTTTCCTTTGGATTTTCCATTTCTTTGGAATCACAATGATGCTGACAGTACTGGACTGGACTTCCTTGGACCCACCTGTGGAAATTATTCTGAGGGCCCACCCTCTGTGAATGTGCACATTCACTTTTAACAGGAAGCTGTCGCCTGTACCGTGCTGCCCTCAACGAGTAGTAACAGACCCGCTGATTTCTCCAGTATATCACTTCTCCATTGCTCGTCGCTGCCCCCACCAGGGGCGGATTGGTCAGAGTCCTTACAGGGGGGGGGGGCGATGCCCAGTAGGCCGCCCAAGCCTCCATCTCTGTCGCTGGCTGGGTACATAATAAACTATCAATGGGAATTACCTCTTTGAGAATTATGTACTCATGTACCCGGCCAGCGACATGCCCTCCTGAATTCAACTATGTCCCATATCTCACCTCCTAAGGCTACTTTCACATTGGCAGCACGGGTGTCCGGCTGGCTGCTCCGGCGGGTGAACAGCCTGCTGGATCCATGCTGCCGCTAGTGCAGATGTGTGGCAGGAACTACTCTCCATCCCCATTCACTATAATGGGGGCGGGCCGGAGTTCCGGCCACTGCACGGCAAACATGCCGAGAAGCGGCCGGACTAAAATTTAAAAAAAAATGGAATTCATAACGCTGATGCGAACTGGCCCTAAGTATGACATACCAAATTACTGACCAAAAGCAAAGTGACCTGGTACAAACATATTAGAAACCATGTAAAAATATTGCTTCATAAGTAAATCTTACTAACCAGGGCCCTAATGCTTCATAATTTAACCACATTTCCATTTCTGACACTTGCATAAAAACAACATTTATGTCAATGGAAGATTATTGTTCCAATCCAAAGGAGAATTCCTTTACATACAAACAAGCAAAGCTCAAACAATGTTATGTAAATGAATGGTAATTTATGCACAAAGTGCAGATAACAATAAAACTGGATAAATACTATTACAAACTTTATGCACCTGAAAATATGTGTGAATATTTGCTTAACAAAAACAAATCCGCTAAAATAATCACACAATGAAAAGACAAATAAAATGTAATTTCTTGTTCCTCAGGAAGGTAAACAGCAGAACCCAGGGCTCCGAATGAGAGAAAATATTTTTAATGTCCTTTTTTAACCTGCAGTTACAACCTTGCTTAAGGATTTCATTAATCTTTATTTCTAAGAAGGGACATATTGTACAGTTTCATTATAAATGAATTGCTAAATGGCTTGCTGTGCATCGTGGCATCTACCTGCCTTCTGCTATCAGTCATAGATGGGATCATTTTAGAAATTTGGGGCAACTGGGGCCTTCGACCATAATGGACACATGCAAGCTTTCTTTCTGGACACGCATCATTCCAAGCCTCTAATGAAGTTTCTTCTGACCGCAGCCAGGTCCCTCCCAGGGGCGGATTGGCCATAGACCTTACAGGGAATTTTTTCCGGTGGGCCGATGCCCAGGGGGCCTCCTGACCCCTCCTCAGCGCTGGCCAGTGGAAGTTTTTAGGAATGTATTTTGTGCTGCTGGCAGTTTTTTGTGATGGACTGTGGTATTTGGCTCTGTTGGGGTGGTATAATGTGCTACAATATGGTATTTCTGGCCTGGCCTTCCATCAATTTGGACCCAACTAGAAAACAGGGCCACTTTAAGTTCCCAGTCCGCCCCTGGTCCCTCCGATAGAACATATTAACCCCAATGATGCAACATCTTGACCTCATCCAGGAAAGGGCAATGTGCAGCTGCTACATCTGAATAGGAAAGTTATATTATGCAGAGAGAATTAAAGGGGTTATCCCATCATTAATGTACAAAATGACATCATATAGGGCATGATGACCTCTTTCAAACAAAGCTAGAGCCAGCCCTGTACCTCACATGGATCCAGAGATCTCCTCATTCATTGCTCTGCTAGATTTATATCAAGCTGACACCTCAAGGGGAGTGTCTTTTCTTATGCGGCTAAGGAGGCATGTCCATGCCTATCACAACTCAGAAGGCAGATGAAGGTTGAAACTGAGCATGTGAGGCCATCTCAGTGAGTAGGTCAAAGAAATAAAAAAAGAACAAACAACAGGTGGCGCTATACAGATACATTGATAGAATAACTCAGTGGCTATGCTAAATTTTTTAATTACATGCAGTTACAAAAGTATTCAGATATAGGTGATGGTTTGAAAACTGCTCAGATCAATGGGGGTCCATCTCCTGGGATCCCCACTGATTAGCTATTAGAAAAGACTGTGAGACTCGGACAAGCACTACTGCCACATGTTCATAATCAGTATGGTCTCACCTCCGGAACCCTCACTCATCCTGAGAATGAAGGAACTGCAATGTTAATTCTGGGGCCACAAACAATCCAGAGAATGAAGGGGCAGCAGTGCTGATTCATAGCTGTGGCCCCTTCACAGTCATTGCCTGCACTCAAGTAAATAGAACTGTCTGCCTTTTCCTACACAGACAGGTTTCCAGTAGCGCTGCTGTGCAGGAAAAGGTTGTGAAAGGACCACAATGATGAATCAGTGCTACTGCCCCTTCTTTCTCAGCGTGGCCACCCGCCAATCATTTCTATGGGAGTGACAAAAATAGCCGAGCAGTGTCCCATAGAAATTAATGGGAAGCACATTGTGCTCCATTCAGTTCTATGGGGCTGACAGAAATAGCCAAGCCAGCGCTTGACAGTCTCATAGAATTGGGCAATCTACAGTCCTTCATTTTGCAGGCTCCATTCTAAGGATCCTAGAGGTGGGAACCGCACCTATCAACATTGGTTGGTGCTTAAGATGACACAACCGCTTTAAATATTATTGGACCTCTGAATGTAGTCTATGATTTGATAGCTTAAAGGGGTTCTCCGGGAATTAAGAAAATGAAAATACGTAAATATTACTTCATTATAAATATATTCCCAGATACCTTTCATTAGTTAATATGGCTCTTTTTGTCTAGGGAGCAATGATTAGGAGAAACAAAATGGCCGCTGTCCTATTAGTACACACAGAACTTGTCCTAATCACACAGGAAGAGAAGTTAATTCACTGAGGTAAGGAGCTGCCTCTTCCTTCATTCATGCCAGGGATTATGATCCTGAATACAGTTTAATGTGATATTTAGCTGAATCTTTGTGGGAATGGAGTCCATGAAGAGTCATGAAGTACAGAGAGGAGATGGGGATGTGGCTGTGTCCTGCTGTGTGATTAGGACAGGTTTTGTGTGTACTAATAAGAGAGCGGTCATTTTGTTTCTCCTGATGATTGCTCCCTAGACAAAACGAGCCATTATAAGTAATGTAAGGTATTTGGGAATATATTTATAATGAAGTAACATTTACGTATTTTCATTTTCTTAATTCCCGGAGAACCCCTTTTAAGAGCACTTATGTACTGCGCTATGGAACATGTTGGCCCTACTCAAGCAATAGGAAATAAATGTAGCATTCTTGTTTAACTTAAGAGGAGAAGGTCATCACAAAAATGTCCTGATCGTCTGATATTCCTCAGCCCTTTTCCATTCACATATTGCTAGTTCCTAGCGTTCAAAATCCTCAAGGGTGTAGCAATAAGGTTTGCAGAGGTAATAGTCTGAGGGGTCCAAAAAATGGTCATCAGATGAGCAAATCGGTTCTGTAGAATCAGAGTGCCACCCAAAATTTTGGAAAAAATTGAATTCTATAGAATCAGAATTTTATTTAGATGATTTGATTTTGGAGAATTTTTGGAAGGAGAAATTATGATTCAGGTCCAAATCTAATTTATAGGAACTGCCTCACCTCTAGATACCAGCGCTATAAATGACACATTAGGTGGGGTGGGGGGATGTCTGTTAAAAATTTGCATGGGACCAAGGAGCTTGTAGATGCTCCCCTAAAGCCTTATATGTTGTTCCCCATAAATCCATGAGTTGTTTTCTTGAAGACGACCTCGTCCCTCACGATGGCCGCCTCTGTGTCATCCAACTGACCTTTTTTGTCTAATGGTGTTGGTAGTACCTAGCACTTTCGTGTGTAGATTGGTAACTTTTTGAAGGTGCCACTTTCGCTAACCCTGATCTTAAAAGGTGTCTTAAGAGGTTTTTTTTTACTGCTGTCAAGACAATGTGTAATGCTCACATGCAGCCTGAGCTCAGTGGACGCAATTGGCTCTTGCAGAGAAAACAACCAGGGGGAGAAGAGTGTCTGAGATGCAGCTCAGCCGAGGCGCCGAGGCTCTCTCTTGTGACTTCATTGTATACAGAATAATTGGAACGCAGGCAGACACAACACAAAGTCCCAAGACACCATGCTGTAATGCTCTTCTCCTGAGATCACCTGGTAAGACACATAACACGCTTCACTGGGAGCAGAAAGATCCACAACTTGCATAGGCCTCTGATAGAAGTCCCCACAGGCAGTGCATTACCTCCATTATCCACTTCCCCGAATAAAGCAAATATTGAAATCCTGAACAATTATTTTAATTAGTGACCTGTTCTATAGTCTTCCAGGTTTAGAACATTTTTCTGTAAATCTTTTTTAGCTTGAGTTTGTATAAGGTTTTCAGAACATCTAACCTGAGTGCTAACAGTTTTTCACAAAAAAAAACCACAAACGATTAGAAGTTTTTGGATCACCCCCTGGATCATTTCTTAATAACCAAGTGTCCTATAAACAGGTGAGGTCTTGTGAGGCCAAAACATTTCCAGCCTTTAACCTACTGTATACTTTCCTGTAGGCTGGGCCTCAATAGGGGAAGTGGCCCCTGAGCTCGTTTTTTATGACCATCCAGCTCCATCTTGTATCCTGTTAAAAGGGTTAACCAAACCTAAAAAAAAGCCCCCCCAGCCCCATATGCCTGGCCCCTCATGCTGAATATACTTACCTGGGTCCCGACTCCCTGCGCTGTTCCTGGTCCTCGCACCACCGCTGCTTCTTCCCGTGCCCGGATGAAAACATTCGGTATCGGGGGGTGGGCAGCCAATGGCAGGCGGTGATGGGGACGAGCCTTTCTAGCATTGCAGGTGACACTAGGAAAGCTCGTCCTCATCACCGTCTGCCATTGGCTGCTCCCTCCGACACCGGATGTTTTCATTTGGACACGGGGAGAAGCAGCAGAGGTGTTGCGGGGACCAGGAGTGGCACTGGGAGCGGGGAGCCGAGTAAGTATATTCAGCGTGGGGGGCCAGGCATATGGAGGGGGTCTTTTTTTGGATAACCCCTTTAAGTACAGTGGGTGGGTACCTGAGGAAGAGTGTTCTTCTGCTTTACAATTTGGAAATGAAAGAAAGAAAAATAACAGATGAATGCCACTAGGACAAAATAGATAGATAGATAGATAGATAGATAGATAGATAGATAGATAGATAGATAGATAGATAGATTTTTCTGTCTGGCCTCACATCTTATCACTTTAAAATTCCTTGACATCTTGATAAACAGATGAGATGTATTTGCTCCTGAAGAGGTTAAACCTTGCGTTTCAGTAAGAGATGTCACTTGTTATTATAAATGACTTCTCACTTAATTGCCTGTTTTGGTGACTAGATGGTGAGGTCACAGCTGCTCCTAGAGGAGCTCTACCTCCCCCCACCACAGCAATGAATAATAGATTGAATGCCACCCAGACAGGCAGACAGCGGTGGTGTCATCCTCCCTTGGGGACACTCTTTCCTGTCTACCATTTGCAGAGGGGAGCATGTGGTAGCAGAGACAGAATTAGATAAAAGATACTGCAACTTTTTTTTAACTCTTTGATGACAGACTACTACACAGATAAAAAAAAATCATACAATCTAAAAACAAAATAAAATAAACTGATGAGAGGGAATCTATTCCTTGGCCAATAAGAATACATTTCAGCATTTTATTTTGTATTTATGTTTATTTATGCATTTATTATGTATTTATTTATTTATTTTTAGATTGGTTAATTAGTTCCCAAATAGCACCAACAAGTTCTGCTGCACATTATAGAGATTACCAATTATCCTGTATTGTGTTTTAAGTTATTTAAAGGCGTTTTCTGGGCTGGGGTATTTTTTTTAAAAAATTCCACAAAGGGATATAAAAAAATAAGCATTATTTACCATCATGGTCACCACTGCTCTCCACATCTTGGTCCCAGCTCTACACAGAGGAAGTAGCCACTCAGCCAATCACTAGCTAAGGCAAGTCACCACTGCTCTCCACATCTTGGTCCCAACTCTACACAGAGGAAGTAGCCACTCAGCCAATCACCACTGCAGCCAGCTGTTGACTGACTGGACACTTCCAATCATTTCTGTGTGTGAAACCAGGACTAGGAAGTGGAGAGTAGCAGGGACAGTAGAAGCATAGAATGGCAGTGGGGAAATGACTTATGATTTTTTAACACTTTCTGTATCTTCTGTTAAGAAGAATTTCCACTCTGGCACTTTTGACTGACCAGATTGCTAACCCAAGAAACCATAACATTTAAGTAAAATGAGCCAAAGAGTGGCGTACATTGTATGCGTCAAATTCACTATGATTTTTTTTAGATACTTTTTACCCCCACCATCACTACCTCAAAAGCTTTGAAAAGTGTCTAAAGAAAGGGTTGCGCCATAAAAAACATAATATTTATCAAAAATCTGCACCAGTTTGCACCATATCACCAACATCTCCCTAAATAATTTTAAATTTTTGTCATCCTACATATAAGAAAGTAAGAAGATATATAACTTAGTAAAACATGCTGGACACAATGTGAAAAAGTACAGATGTAGCAGAACCGAATGCTTTAAGCGCTTCTTTTTGAATTGACTCCATGCAGTGTAGGCAGCTGCCTTGGCCACCATAGTGAAAGGGTAAAATTAATAGATTAAAAAAACACTCTTCCTTGAAATTTCTTTGTACAACTAGTTGAAAGCTTATCTGGACAGCTGATGATGCTACACATGCTGGAGTCCTGTGAGTCCACAGAAATTAAATGGACCTTGCCATGCAGATATTTGATAGGGTGGTCTTCCATCCCAATATTAGGGAAGGGGAGAAAGGTAATGTTGAGCATATATTAGAAATAAGAATGCTATGGATTGATGAGGAAAGAGGGGGGAGGGTAATTCAATAATGGTCCATCCCACAACTACCATGCTGAGCTTCAGGGACGTTGGAGAATGCATTCTGAAACCTTTACCTTGAGTACCAGAAGAGCTTGTCACACCCCCAGGGCTCAAGCATGTGGCCGTATTGCGGCCCGCATATGCCGGGTCTGCAATACACGGGCACCGGCCGTGTGCAACCCGCATCACGGATCGCGGACCCATTCACTTCAATGGGTCTGCGATTACGGAGATGCGGAACGGAGGCACGGATCGGAACACCACGGAAGCACTACAGTGTGCTTCCATGGTGTTTCTGACCGTGCCTCCGCATGCACTACTTTTTTGCGGTGCGGACCGTCGGATTCAAGTGAATGGGTCCGCGATCCAAATGCGTCGGCCCCACTGTCAGGGCCCATACATTGTGGACCACAAATTGTGGTCCACAGCAAGGGCACTGACCGCACACGTTCGCGTGCATGAGCCCTTACTTCAGTCAATAGATGTACCTTCAGACCTACGGGAAACCACAGATAATATACTTTGATATCCAAACAAGGCTAGGTATACATCACGTGTCATGTATGTTTAGCATGTGCAGTGGCCAGGTTTGGGGTGGCCCCAACGCTATGCTGGGTCCCCTGGATACCATCAAGGTGTCACCACATGTTGCTGATTCGGAGGGCATGGTAAGGCATCCAGAGCACTACACATGTATGACGGGAAAGCTCCCAAAGTAAATGCTAAATGTGTCCATAAGGTAATATTAGCATGAAAGAGGTCTTTTTGGCCTCGTCTGGCTGAGATAGATCAATAAGCCAACAATAGGCTGCGCTATTTTATATAGTTGTATACCTCAGAAACAGTATACTGCATGTTTTTTTCTTCACAGTGGGATCCAGTGGGATCCTATGTCAATGTTTCTTAATCTTTACTCATCAAGTACCCCATATCGACAAGAAGTTTCAACAGAGTAGCCCTAAGGAAACGATCAGCAATAAACGTTAATATAAGGGTATTCTTGTGTAGCTCTTTGAGGCTGCCTGTCAGCAGTTACTTCAGATTTGATGAAAGATTATTGCACTAATACAGCACTAATCTTCTCAAAATGACAGACACCACATTTACATCCATGATGGATAACTATTACTTTTTAAATTACATTCTGCACTACCAAACAGTCAGGAAAACACAGGACTAAATGAGTATTACTTACAGTGATGTCTCCTCTAATGCAAATATTCTCTTTCTCTTATCCACTTGGCCCGGACCACCACAATGAATTCCTTCAGTCATATCTTGTCTGTGTGTGTTATCCACACACACCTCTTAAGTTTCTCACTTTACATTCTCTTTCCCACCTTCTCAGCACAAACTCCTCATCCTGGTGCCCCACAGTCATCATGCTGCCATACTGTCAACTCTGTGCTCCCCAATGCCCTAAATACTTTACTGCAGAAGCAGAATGCCCCCTTGAAAATGACATAACTACACAAATAGTGCCTCATTCCATAATCGTTCTCAAACATAATTGTGCCCCTGGCAGTAATAGTGCCCCAAACATAGTGCCCTCAAAAAATAATTGTGCCAAGCGGATACTGTGCCAGGGTGCACGCAACATTATTAGTTCTCCAAAAAGTCCCACCAACAGTAATAATTCTCTCCCAAAATGTGTTATTAATAGCGCCCCCTACACTGCCCCCAGTATTAATAATGCCCCTATAGTGCCCATACAAGTAATAATGTTCCCTATAGTTCCCCAGTAGAAATAATTATGGTCAGGGGCGAACTAGGAACTTAAAGTGGCCCTGGAAAAAATACTAGAAGTGGCCCCGTTTTGTAGTTGGGTCCAAATTGATGGCAGGGCAATACCATATTGTGGCACATTATACCACCCCAACATAGCCAAATACCACAGTCTATCACAAAATACTGCCACCAACAGCACCAAACACATCCCCAAAAACTTCCACTGGCCAGCCATGAGGAGGGCCCAGTCGGCCCCCTGGGCATCAGCCCACCAGGAAATTTCCCTGTAAGTTCTATGCCGTATCCGCCCCTGATTATGGTGTCATGGTACATATAGCGCCTATGTACTACAATAAGATTGTACCTTTTTATTCTATAATCTCTTTTCCTTTAGTCTTACTATTCTGAAAATTTTGTTATGTTTGTATGTGACGTCATGCATAATTTCAATAAAAATACAGTTAAACAAAAAGAAATAATTATGAATGCTAGAGCTTTTTCGGGTACCCCCTTACCCTGTGGTGTGTACCCCTTGAAGTACACTTAGTGCAGGTTGAGAAACAGTGTCGCATTTGAGGTGTCTGTTCAACATATGTATCCTGGCCTATTGGCCTATACCTACAGGCTAAGCTACGGAATCTCAGCTCTGCTATACCTCACATACACAGCTCTGCGGTTCTGCTGTTAGTTGCCATGAACCCAGATGCTTCCCTTGTACACAGTCAGTAATGTGATGACAACTATTCCTATCATCTGGTTAAGCTACTGTACATAGAGTAATTAGCCCCATTACATAAATACATGAATCTCTATGAGAGTGAGTGTAATTAGCCGCCGCTCCGCACCCCCCCTCCCCCCTGCATTTATCTGCAGAGGCCCCATTCAGAGAATAAACCCGTTGCAGTGGACATGCCGCATGGTAGAGCATTTTCTTTCTCCAAATGCAGGTTGCTAAGTGAAATTTCTGGAATGGGGCACGGTGAATGAGAACATTGTGGCACATTATGTGCCGGAGAAGATACGAGAGGCCATGCACTAATAGCGTTATTGGGGTTAGCTAAGCAGGTGGATTAGCGCTTACAATAGTCGCTGCACACACGAGATAAGAATTCCTCGCCGCTCCTTTGTGAAATAGCTGCTTCCATCATGTTTTGAAATAATGAACTCGACTGTAAAAACTGTAATCCTGGCAGATTCTCTAAGGGGCAAGGGAGGAGTTGGCAGCCATGTTCCTCCTTCTAAGAAAAAAAGTCTTAAATTATATCAGATATTTTCAGGGTCCTTCAGCGAAGGGGGAAAAAAAAAAGCACAGTGTTATCAGGACTATGAGGACAAAACTGTTCCGGCGAGATACCTGTTTAACTGTTCAGTCACTTTCCTTCTGGCAATGGACATGTGTTCTGGCTTAAAGGGCATGTAAAACCGCTATCTGACATGAATAGAAGTCAAAGGAAGTGCATTATTGAGCCTAATAATAGAGTATGAAAAATTGTCTGATCTTATTTTGGTGTTTGAAAGCAGTGTTACCACCGGGACGGATGTTATAAATTACCAATAAGTGCTGGACCATCTCAGGAACCTCGCCTCGCGCCACCATGAACGAAGAGGTAACTGCGCATGCGCATCTCTCTCCATTCACTTCTACGGGAGTCAAGCGTGAATAGGGAGGTGTGCACCTGAGCAGCCACTATTGGGTGTATATGATATAATTCAGTGAGGGCAAACCTCCAGCGCTCCAGCTGTGGTGAAACTAGGACTCCCAGTATGCTCTATCCATTTCTATGGAGTTCTGAGAACAGCCAAGCAAGTGTACATCTTAGGAGTTGGTAGTTTTACAACAGCTGGAGTGCAGGAGGATAGCAATCCCAGGGATATATCCTCTGGCTATGCCATAGATGCCAGAGGGGAATACCCCTTTAAAAACCAATATAGCCTATAATATAACACAACAACCCAGCTTTCCTCGTTTCCTAAGGGTAGGACCACACTGTCAGGTTTCCTGATGCAGTTTTGGAAGCCTAATCCAGGAGTGGATTGTAAAAAGGGAGAAAATGGAAAGGACAGATACGACTTCTGCTCTTTTTTGAATTCACTCCTGGTGTTTGCTTCCAAAACTCCATCACATAACCTGACCATGTTGCCGTACCCTGAGAGATAAATCTGGCATACAGAGTCGTCCACCATTAAAAAAACATAACAGCGCACCCCATGCATTTCAATGGAATTTAACTGCAATACCGGACACAACCCATAGACAGGTGTGGCGCTGTTTGTAGAAGAAAGCAGCCATGTCTCCCTAATTTCCACAGTGATGATCATACACAAAGGCGCTCTGCTTCATATTGACATCAGCAGCCTGCAATGTCTTACAGGGAGACAAAATCTAAGCATTTACATCTTATTCCGGGTTAGATTTCCCATCACGACAAAGCTATGAAATAACCGTGTTGAATGTGTCTTCTGTAGTTCTATGCATTATGATATGTCAATAAAGTAACAATTTTATCAAAAAACTGTTTAATACATTTGCATGTTGCACTTTATAGGGGATCTATCATTAGACTGCTGGTTATTGGATTTGTTTTGTATCGAGAAATTGCTGCCACCCAGATATGTCCCCTGTTCCCCTACATAGACATTAAAGTCAATGGATTCCTGCGATTACATGTAGCTGTAATACATGTTCTTATATTCAGCCAAGACAAGGCATCCTGACTCTGGAGGATTACCTGTTTAACTCAATGTACCGAAGGTCCGCATCCCTTATGCTTCTGTGGCTAACTCTTTAAGCTAATATACTTAAAGGAGTTCTTTACTTTTTCTATATTGATGACCTATCCTCAGGATAGGTCATCAATATAAGATTGGCAGGGGTCCGACTACCAGCATCCCCGCCAATCAGCTGCATGAAGAGAAGGGAGTGCTTGTATGAGCTCTCACCTTTCTTTACTGTTTGCCTGCTCGCCGTCTACATCACAGTGGCGAGCAGGTGTAATTACAACTTCTCCATGATATTGTATTGTTCATGTGTTGGTAATTACTACCAGTAAGGTAATTGTTGGCAAGGGTTGGCAAGGAACAGGGCTAACCACCCTTTAACTCCACTCTTGGCAGAGTTGGGTTGGTCCAGTTCCCGGCAGGAGGGAGAGTTCCTGTCCAGAGAGAGGAAGCACACTACAGAGCTCCTGCTCTTGAAAGGGATTCTCATGAGGGAACAACTAAAATCATGTCCTCAAGTAAATCCTTGAAAAGTCACAGCAGAGGGACCAGCTAACACCTACTGCTGGAAGGGGAGGGACTACAGCTAAGATATCCATCACCCAAACCACCAGTAGGCCAGTAAACATCTGGATCTGATAGTGGACATCTACGCTTACAAGAGCTAAATTGCAGCCATCTATATACTGAGGGTCCACTTCCCTCATGCTTCTGCAGCGGAAGCGGCTAACTCTTTAAGCCAATATACTTAAAGGAGTTCTCTGCTTTTCGTATATTGATGACCTATCCTCAAATAAGGTCATCAATATAAGATTAGCGGGGGTTTGACTACCAGTACCCCCGCCGATCAGCTTTATGAAGAGAAGGCAGTGCTTGTATGAGCACTCACTTCTCTTTACTGTTTGACTGCTCGTCATCGACATTGCAGTGGGGAGCAGTGTAATTGCTGCTACTCCATCCCATTCACTTCAATAGGACGGCTCTACTTCAAGTTAATAGGACAGAGCATTCCCATTGAAGTGAATAGGATGGAGTAGGTGCAATTACACTGCTTGCCACTGCAATGTTGACAGCGAGCAGGTAAGCAGTGAAGAGAACGTATGATACCTATCTATAGAAAACACTGCTTCAGGGTTCTTGGCCCTCATCAGTACTGAGCAGGATTTTGTATGGTTGGATAAGATACCTTAGATGCAACTCTGGGTGAGTTACTGGTTCTCACTGAAGAGAGTCAAAGATGTATGGAGACTTATTTGTCAGGCAATGATCCATAGGAAAGAATATGTAAATTAGCCCATACACTGTTGAAATCTTTTGCTACTCATCAGTACAGAGCAGCATACTGTATGGCTGGGTGAGATGCTTTTGATGCAACTCAGGCTGGGTTTTGGTATTTCATTGAAGAGGTACATTGGTGCAATCCTCCATGGGAAAGAACATGTAAATTAGTCCATACCAGAGGCACCACTATTTCAGGGCTTTTGCCACTCATCAGTACAGTGCAGGATACTGTATAGCTGGATGAGATGTCTTAGATGCAACTCTGGGTGGGTTACTGTTTCTCACTGAAGAGAAGGGGACGTGTATGGAGACCTTTTTTCAGGCAGCGCTCCATAGGAAAGTATATGTAAATTAGCCCATACCAAAGTCACCACTTGTTCAGGGCTTTTTCCACTCATCAGTGCAGAGCAGGGTATTGTATGACTGGACAAGTTGCCTTCGATGCAGCTCAGGCTGAGTTTTGGTTTTTGATGTAAGAAGCACAGTGGTGTATGGAGACATATTATTCAGGCAATGCTCCATGGGAAAGAACATGTAAATTAGTCCATACCAGAGGCACCACTGTTTCAGGGCTTTTGCCACTCATCAGTATAGAGCAGGGTACTGTATGGCTGGATAAGATGCCTTAGATCTAACTCTGGGTGGGTTAATGTTTCTCATTAAAGATATGGAGAGGTATATGGAGACTTTTTTTATGTAGCACTCCATAGGATAGTATATTTAAATTAGTCCATCCCAGAGACACTATTGTTTCAATGCTTTTGCCACTCATCAGTACAGAGAGTGACACTGTAGAGCTGGATAAGATGCCTTAGATGCAGCTCAGGCTGGGTTTTAGTTTCTCATTGAAGAAGGACAGCAGTGTATGAAGACATATTTGTTAGGCAGTGTTCCATGGGGAAGAACATGTAAATTAGTCCATACCAGAGGCACCACTGTTTCAGGACTTTTGCCACTCATTCATACAGAGCCGGATACTGTATGGCTGGATAAGTTGCCTTCGATCCAGCTCAGGCTGAGTTTGGTTCTTCATGGAACAGGCACAGTGGCGTATGGAGACATATTTTTCAGGCAATGCTCCATGGGAAATAACATGTAAATTAGTCTATACAAGAGGCACCACTATTTCAGGGCTTTTGTCACTCATCAGTACAGTGCAGGATACTGGCTGGCTGGAGGGGGGTGGTACTGTTTCTCAATGAAGAGATGTAGTGCTGTTTATTTTTTAGGCAATGACCCATGGAAGTGGATAAGTCAACTATCTGAGACCAACTACACTGAAGACAGCCATGTAAATGACAGTTTCGGATTGTTGCTCTTCATCAGTACAGAGCAGGATACTGGATGGAGGACATGCCTTAGATGTAGCTCAGAAGGGCTACTTTTTTCGTTAAAGAGGCGCTGTGGTATATGGAGATTTATTTTCCAGGCAACGGTCTGATTAGCCTATGTAATAATCTATTTCTGGCCATTTAAGTAACTGCAATGGTACAATCCCTTTAGGCTCCACGACAGCATATGTATCCATCGAATGCCTAACCTATCCAATTCTGATGATGGTTCCCTCAGAAGATAGGTTTTCACTTGAGATGATGCTCCTAACCAGAACATGGAGGAAGACGCCTCCTACGTGCCGCAGCGAGCTTTGTACTTTGTTGAATAACCAGAATTCTCATCGTAAAATAAGGCAATGTTTCCAGGTTTAGACTCTTTCTTCCCCGCGTTTGTAATGACGATGGTTTGTATAAATACGTGTTGATTTTATTATTTTTCCGTCTGCATTCAGTTAAGGTCACCTTCAGACTGATTCCGGCAGGGGTTTTCGAAGGCGCTTCTCCCACTGTCTCACGACGCCATGATTTATTACCGTTCACTTCTTGCTACTGTTCACTGCACAATCCAATCTTACAGACACACATATTTCTCAATCTGGAGCAGGCGCTCTCCTGAATGTGCAAGGGAAAGAGCCTGCTGATCATTTCCCTCAGATCTCTTATTTCTTGCTTTCTTGCCTGTTCTCTGCTGCTTTAATATTCCAACCGGCTGAAAACAGAAACATAATAATAGAAGTGATGAAATGGAAAATAAAAATGCAGCTTCCAGAACTCCGATTTGTATTCAAGCCGGTAATACTGCGGTTTCCCGACGCACATCACCTTCCTCTCTGAAAATGACTGTTCTCTCCTCTAGCAGATTATGCCGTCTCAGAGAGGTCAACTAGCCTCCAATTAACCCATGCAATAATCCCCACCTGAAAGCCTATGGAAATCTAAAAGTGCGAGAAAAACTGCGCCGTAGAATTGTAACATGGAGATGAGCTGTGGGGGTCATTTAAAAAAGTAGACTTTTCATTTCAAAATTGCACAGGCATCACTGTTTAATGTGCCATAGGCAAGGCCTCTTCCACATGTCAGTGAATCGCGGATGCCTGCTGTCCATGTTCTCCACAGACAGCACGTGTACGCATTGATTTTAATGTGTTTATTCGCACATCAATGATTTTCCACTGACGGTGGGTCAGCAATAAAACCAAGGAGACATCCAGTACTTGGGTCCGTGATGTAGACTAAACACATCCATTGAAGTCTGTGGGTTCATGAAAACCATTCACAGAATGTGGATCAGGGAGGTAACTACCATAGCGGCAGACCATGGGACTGCTATGGGGCCCAGGGCAAGAGGGGGCCCAGTCTTAGTTGGGATCATCTCCTCTTCTACTGGAGGTGAAAACTTGGTCAGGACTCTACCCTCTAAAGGAACAACTTTTAGCAAATGAGGCAGTGGAAAAATGGGCCCAAGGGTCATTGAAAAGGGTTTAGGCGGAAACCCTTCTGTCCTGTGTGGGGGCCCTGGTTTGATCCTTGCTATGGGGCCCTTACTTCTCTATGTACGCCACTGACATGGATGGCATACTTTTTCTGTCAGTGGTCTTCACAGACCATCGGTAGGAGATGCTCTGGAAACACAGAAAGGAAAAACGGGGCCCACGGACCAAACATTGACATCCTTCAATGACATCTTCACACAGGGGCATAGCTAAAGGCTTGTGGGCCCTGGTGCAAGAGTTCAGCTTGGGCCCCCTCCCTCAGTGCTTTGTGGCCAGGGGCAGGAGAGCACATAGCCTTTGTGGAACCTGAGGCAAAAATTGAAACGGCACGCCACCCCCCATGACAAATTCTTGACCTGACCCCTTCCGTCCAGCTAGAGGTGTAACTTGACCAGAATGAACTTTCTATAATACCAGTGTCTTCTTATGTGGCACAAGGTCTTTGGGCCCCCTCAGGCTCCTGGGCCCTGTAGCGACTGCTATCTCTGCACCCCCTATAGCTATACTCTTGTCTTCACAGATATCATCACGGACATGTTGGACATCACGGATGATATGTAGGCATAAAATATTGGACTGTACATGTCCAACTGTCCAACATATCGCTTTCTGCACAGTTACTGATGGAACACTTTTCTGTCTGTACAAAATACAGACTTGTTGTACTGGAACATAAGGCAATGTCCTCACACAGTCCGATAAGCCTTCCCTAACAGGGGGTTGAGGATACGTTCCATGTTCTGGTTTCTTTATGCCTTTTTGGAAGGCAAAACCAGGAGTGAATTCAGAAAGTTGTATCTGTCCTTCATACTTTCTCTCCTTTCACGATCCACTTCTAATTTCGGCTTCCAAAACTTCATCAAGAAATCTGAACATGTGGCCATACCCTAACTCTTATTTTTGGTCTCATGCACACAGCTGTAGAGCCCCTCTAATTTTGAGCCTCCATGCACTGTTGTAAGGTTTGCACTATTCCGATCTTTTCACCAGGAACAGACTGGGAACTTAAGGTGGCCCTGAAAAAACTAAAAGTGGCCTCAAATTGACGGCAAATTAACACAAGTTGGAGCAACACAACTAGATATGGCCAGCATAAAGTAGACAAGAGAAGTAGGCAGGGCCAATAATATCATAGTGCAGCACAAAATGCTGATAAGCCAATAACTCCATATCAGCATGGCTTCATGAGGGATCGGTCATGTCAAACCAATTTAATCAGTTTCTATAAGGAGGTAAGTTCTAGACTTGACCGTGGCGAATCAATGGATGTCGTATATCTGGACTTCTCCAAAGCTTTTGGCACGGTACCACATAAAAGCTTAGTATATAAAATGAGAATGCTTGGACTGGGAGAAAATGGCTGTGTGTGGGTAAGTAACTGGATCAATGATAGAAAACAAAGGGTGGTTATTAACAGCACATTCTCAGATTGGGTCACTGTCAGTAGTGGGGTACCACAGGGGTCAGTATTGGGCCCTATTCTCTTCAATATATTAATTAATGATCTTGTAGAAAGCTTGCACAGTAAAATATCAATTTTTGCAGATGACACTAAACTGTGTAAAGTTATTAACACAGAAGAGGACAGTACACTGCTACAGATGGATCTGGATAGTCTGGAGGCTTGGGCAGAGAAGTGGCAGATGAGGGTTAACACTGAAAAATGTAAGGTTATGCACATAGGAAGGAATAATGCAAGTCACCAATACATACTGAATGGTAAAACATTGACTAACTCTGACATGGAAAAGGACCTAGGAATTTTAGTGAACAGCAAACTAAGCGGTAGAAACCAGTGTCAGACAGCTGCTGCCAAGGCCAATAAGATAATGGGTTGCATCAAAAGAGGCATAGATGCCCGTGATGAGAACATAGTCCTGCCACTTTACAAATCACTAGTCAGACCACACATGGAGTACTGTGTACAGTTCTGGGCTCCTGTGAACAAGGCAGACATAGCAGAGCTGGAGAGGGTTCAGAGGAGGGCAACTAAAGTAAATAACTGGAATGGGTGGACTACAGTACCCAGAAAGATTATCAAAATTAGGGTTATTTACTTTAGAAAAAAGACGACTGAGGGGAGATCTAATAACTATGTATAAATATATCAGGGGTCAGTACAGAGATCTCTCCCATGATCTTTTTATCCCCAGGACTGTGACTGTGACGAGGGGACATCCTCTGTGCCTGGAGGAAAGAAGGTTTGTACACAAACATAGAAGAGGATTCTTTATGGTAAGAGCAGTGAGACTATGGAACTCTCTGCCTGAGGAGGTGGTGATGGTAAGTTCAGTAAAAGAGTTCAGGAGAGGCCTGGATGTATTTCTGGAGGGTAATAATATTACAGGTTATAGTTACTAGAGATGGGTCGTTGATCCAGGGAGTTATTCTGATGTCTGATTGGAGTCGGGAAGGAATTTTTTTTCCCCCTAAAGTGAGGAATATTGGCTTCTACCTCACAGGGGTTTTTTGCCTTCCTCTGGATCAACTTGCAGGATAACGGGCCAAACTGGATGGACAGATGTCTTTTTTCGGCCTTATAAACTATGTTACTAACTATGTAAAATACCGCCCCAACAGAACCAAATGTCACAGTTCTGCACAAAATATTGCCAATTTCGCCACAGTATTCAACTGTATCACTGTCTTGAGGATGGTGATACAGTTGAATTCAGAAGGGCACCTGTGACCTGTGGTGGTTAGTCAGGTGCATAAGTACCTGATGCTTCTATATTACTTAATGCTGAGAGCATCAGATCATTAAGTACTCAGCCGGCAGCCATGAGGAGGGGTTTGGCGGCCCTGTGGACAACGGCCCACTGGGAAATTTCCCTGTTGGGTCTATGGCCAGTCCACCCCAGCTTTTCAACCCTGTGTTCAGCTTTGCATTGAGAGTAGCTGACACAATATAGCTAGATCCAATGACTGGTGCCTATTGGACCATATTTAAAGGGAACATTTCATCATGAAAATGCAGTGCAGTCTGCATGCAGCATAGTATAGACCAGGAGGAACTGAGCAGACTGATATCTGTAAAACTTGTATTTCATTCATTTAAACCTCTGCTCCTTTTATGCATGGGGCGGTGGTCCTATTCAGTTGAATGAAGAGACCATTTGACTGCTTATTGGTTCTCTTAAATCACGTGGTTGGGGCGATAGTAGAAACCCATCAGCTGTCCTGGTCTGTACGAAATTATGAATGAATCCATATTGGAATGTTATTGATCCCCCCCAGTCACGTGACTCAGGAGGGTAATGAACCGTGAATTTTAAAGTTAAAAAAAATAAATAAATTTTAAATCATGAAAGGTCCGGTTCATAATATAGAAGGGTCACGTAAAGGGGGATAACTTTAACCCTATATGGTATAAACAGGAAGGTATAACATCTACCTGGAAAGAATATAAAAACAATCGAAATAAGTGTGTGATAAAAACACAATGTGTGTGTTGGGCCTTTATAATTTTTGGAATATTGTCTATTTTTTAAATTTTAAGTTTATTCTTAATGTATGTATATTGTTTTTAGATTGATAATGCAAGAAGACTTTTTAAGGGATTTTTGTAGGTTATTAATTGTGAAAAGTGAATGTGTGTTATTTTATATCGAGGTTCCTTTAATGGGATGGGACTATAAATAAACTACTGAGCAGCAGTAAAGCTACAGCTCCTGACGAAGCGAAGGCGAAACCCGGGTCGGGTGTTTGCAGGAAGGCAGAGACGCCTTCTTGGGAGAGCCTATTTGATATATGTTTTTATTCTGCCTATGTCTGTGAGTATAATAAATACTAAAATCTGAACCTGTCTTGGAGGTACTTTCACTATTGTGGATCCACTTCCTATTAAACAGGAATATTTGGGAAAGACGTGCTTGCCGATCTCACTGCAGTGGCTATATCGTCTGACTCTGGATTAATTGATATCGGGTTCCACATCTGAAGCAGCACGGTCAAGATGTTTTTATATTGAATTTTCTATTCAGTGGCTGACCTGTCAATCACTGAGTGGCACCTCCCACATAAGAGCCTGCCACTAGTTTTCCTGTTACAGAAGAATAATACCACTGTGAAGACAAGACAGACTAAGTTACAGAAACATCCACAAACATGGTTCCATAATAGGAACAAAAAAGGAAAACTGCCAACTGGCAAACTCTATGCCAGGGCTGAGTGGAGAGAAAAAAGTTGCGGTGCAGACACTGGCATGAAGTCACCCCTCCTCTGAAAGACTGAAGAACAATGATTTCATCACAAATACCAAAAGCAAAGAGTTTGCTCCCCGTTTCAGTATAAAGAGCAGGACCATGTCAATCATTCCATTTCGCCTTTTTGGGCTCATTGGTTGCATGAGCATCCATCAAGGATGTTTCTAGTTTTTTTTCATCCAGCATAGAATGGTGGCTTCCTCCTGAAAATTGTAGATGGCAAAGTGCAGGGATGAACTTTGCAAGTCTTTAGCTCATGAATGGCGCCCCTCGGAGCCAAGGACGGACTGGCCATAGACCCTACAGGGAAACTTCATGGTGGGCTGTTGCCAAGGGGGCTCTTTGAGGCCTCATTATGGCCACCAGCCTTGGTAAGTAATGATCTGATTCCCCCCACCCCCGAATCCTGAATTCAACTGTATTGCCATCCTAAGGCAACAGGAATAGGAATGTGGCAGTTGGAGCAGACCACCACAGAGGGGCAGTGTTTAGGGAGATATTTTGTGCTGATGGGGCAGTATGTTGTGATACAAAATAGAGCCACTTTTTCTCCAGGGCCACTGTAAGTTCCCAGTCCTCCCCTGCTTGGAGCCCATTAAAAATGTATCCAGTTCATTTCTGAATGAGGAGTTACTGAGTAATGTTTTTGTACCATGGTTTTTCCACATTAACCTCTTCATTTTTCTATTTTTCCATTTTTCTTTGGTAACCAAGTTTACAGGGAGGACACGTTCTTTGTATTTCCTGCATTTCTTCTATATACACAATCAAAGGGAACAGAGGCCCAAGTGCAACTGGTATCAAATAAATGTTAAAATTAATTTGAATGCAAATGCCTAATTTCCTCCTCTTCCACAGGAAATCCCATGACTTTGTTAATGTTAGGGATTTCCTTGAAATATGGAAACAAGAAATGGCTCCTTCATTTGGGAATAGAGCTGTGATCTTTAACTTTAGTGACAGGGAGATGATTATTCCAGTTATTTCTAATTTCTATGACAGCCTGGATCTGTACAAGAGCATGTTCTGCAGTCAAGGGCTCATGACTGTAATTTAATGGAGCAGAGACCCTTCCATGCTAAGCTAACATTCATTTCTGCCTTGAGGTTCCTTTGGTGCCCTGGGAAGCCGGGGAACTCAGTGCTAAAGAGATTATCACAGCTTCCTCTGCAGACAATAGTAACTGTAAAAACTCTTATGCACTGAGCTCCCCCTAGAGGTGGCTGCAGGCAGCTGGTTTTGTAATATATTATCTGAAGGGAAGCAGGAGTCATAAATCTGCATGTGGTAGATTTATCAATGTATTTATGTCAGTTTTCTGGTGTGAATATCTTCAGATATCTGCTGTTCAGACTGAGTACCATATTTCTGAAGCTCCTGTTCCATTCCTTTTTCTGTCATAGAAGTCAAATAAAATTAGGAAGGTGAGGGGTTTTTTTAATTGCAATTGTATTAACTTTTCTTCTACATAATAAAAATCGTACATTGTGTTTTCCATTCCGTATTGCCTGGGAATGTTTCAGACATGCATACTGGGAAACTGGGTGGGGCAGGGAGTCCCACATTAAGTTTTGCTATGGGGACCCATGAGATCAGTATATGCCCCTTGTTTAATTCTATTTGTGGGAACTTTATAATGGGACTGCAATGGCCATGACCTTGACCTATGCATTGATAATGGTGAAGAACTTGAATATCAGCTCTGGCAAGTTTTGCATTGACACAATACAGACCGGTGTTTTCTGGGCTTCAGGTCCATGCTTACAACAAGCAGTACATTTGGATTCTCTTCAATGCACAAGAGGAAATCTTCAGGAGATCTGCTGCAAAATCATCAGATGTTTCAGAGAAAAATAGAAAAATCTGTCCCAAAATGTTTCCAGTTTTGTTCTGATAGTATGCACTCCTGATTTTATTGCGATACTTCTACATTCTTCTGGGGGGTCGACTCCCATTTATATTTTAATATACATAAAATGTACAAATGTACATGGACTGAACATACGGTAAATCATTTACAGTTTCAATTTTAACTCTCCATGCTAACCCTGGTTCACCCCAGGAATCTGAGTGTGCAGTGTGTAGCACTGACATGAAGCAGCTCTCCCACAATTCCCCAGTGCACTATGCTTTCAGCAAACTTTGCATTAATCATTAGTACAGTGTGTGTACATGAGGAATCACACTATTTCTGGCATTTATATCACTTGTATCTGGCATTTTATGGAAGTTTTCCTGTGCTTTCTGTATATCTGGTTTGCAGCTCTCTTAGACATGGTGGGTGGAGACTAGCTGCCATCCACTGTGCACACAGACAGTAGAGGAGAATCTCCTTCCTAACTGTCCCATAGTCACTCAGAAGCAACCCCAGGACATTACAGAGAAATACTGAACTGTAATTTTGTGAATGATGCACTTGTGAGGAGCTATAAACTTCCTATGTAGCTGTATACAGGTGTATATTACAAATAAGTTTATTTTTTAAGAAATGTGTCCATTTAGTGCTATTCCCCTTAATAGGGAAAATTCTTTAATTTAAAGGTCTGATTAATTTAAGAGTGTGATCTGGGATCTGACCAATATAGTGATCTGATATGGAAGCAGATTCATTTACGGGTCTTATTTGGGGTCTGAGCTAATTTTAAGAATACATTTTAGCATCTGGTCAGGGGTCTGCTATCGGGGTCTGGTCTGAGGTTTGAATTAAACTGTGTATCTGAATTAACCTAGGAGTTGGTGTGGTGATTTAGGCGTCTGGTCTAGGATCTGAGTTTTGGGTTACAAGTAGAGTTGAGCGAACCCGAACTGCAAAGTTCGGGTTCGTACCAAACTTTGTGAGTTCGGGTCCCGGGACTTTTTCACTAAAGTTCAGGTTTGAGTTCGGTGTTAGAGTGATTTTATTATTTTCCATTATAAAATGGTTATATATAATTCTAAGACAGAATGCTAAATAAAATAGCTGCAGATATGTTGCTTGAAGAGGGTCCATGTGCTGTAGGTACACGGGAGTTCTCCATTATCTATTTCGGACCTCATCAGTATCCAAATTTTGGAACCATGTTAAAATCGATGTGATGAGAAAATTTGAGGAAATCAGTTGCAAAGCTGTGAGCATGGAAACAGTTAAGTATAAACCGAGAAACTGCATCTTAAAAAGTTGTCTCTTTTACCTGCCGTGTGGCAGCAGATATTGAACTGACTTCATTAGCTGCCTAATGTCCCAGTAAATGACTGTCAGAATGTTTGACAGTTCAGCTGTATACAGGGAGACCTGCATACCTGATGCTTAATGAGCCAAAAGCAGGGCAACCTTGTGTGAAGAAACTTCAAGCACCTTAGTCAGTGACTTGATCTCCCAACAATACTCTTCTGTTACCTGCATCGCCCATAGACCGCTACCTAAAATCTTTGGAGTATTTTCAAGAAAAAGGTGTGCGCTGAACCATTAATGCAAACCGCTTGCTGCACTAACCCAAATATATATCATTTTCCAGGTACTTGTTGCAAAATTATTATTACCAGGTCTGAGATGCACTAGCAGCAAAAGGTGAAAATACGGTATAAGGGGATAATGCATAATTGAAGCAATCAAGACTGACACCTACAGGTGGGCAGAGGAACTGCACACACATTAGATGACTATGGCTTTGTTCAGCCAGGATATTTAACAGCTTTAAAAAAAATCACTCATGTGGTATGTGCACTATTAGAATATTCATAAGCAGACACCAGAAATAAACTCCTTACTTCAGGTGTATGATTTATACACAACTGGTGCAGGATGTTGTCGCTCCATGAGGCCGTGAAGATGTTGAATGCCCTAAATGCAGGAGACACCTGCCCATTAGGCTGGCGCCAGAACTGCTCAGTCAGAGACTAAACAGACCAGAGCAACTACATGTGGTGTCCCAGCAGGAGATCCAGCGCATTGGATCCCTCAGGGACCTCTCCACCACTCCCTGAAATTTCATGCCTCCCTTAACAAATGTGTGCTGATGTCATTCCGTTCTGAGTAACGCTTCCCGTGCTGAGAAATAAAAAATCAAGATGAAATATATTAGGCTGGAGATGGACGGCTTTTGTTAGGCCTTTTACGTGTGCCATCCGTGGTCTCACATATGTATTGACTTTAAAGGGCATCTGTCAACAGTGAAACTGGCCTGTTACATGTGCACTTGGCAGCTGAAGACATCTGTGTTGGTCCCATGTTCATATGTGCCCGCATCGCTGAGAAAAATTATGTTTCAGTATATGCAAATGAGCCTCTAGGAGCAATGGGGTGTTGCCATTACACCTAGGGGATCTGCTCTCTCTGTAACTGCTGCGCCCTCTCCACTTTGATTGACAGGACCAGACGTGATGGTTTTTATGCTGCCTGGTCCTGTCAACCAAAATGCATAGGGCGTGGCTGGAGATGATTACCGTACAGCCATCATGTTATCCTTGTTTTCCTGAGTGGTGGGACTCCTAAAGGTGATTTCCAAAGAAAAACTAGAAAATGATAGAGAAAGGGTCGGTGTTGGAAGCTTCAAAGGACACCAAGGTGGTGGAGGTCCAGTAGCACATGCCTCTTGTGCCCTCCTTATTATCCTGCTCTGGACATTGAGTTAAAGGGGTCATCTCACCATTTATTATGTAGAGAAAGTTAATACAAGGCACTTACTAATGTATTGTGATTGTCCATATTGCTTCCTTTACTGGCTGGATTCATTTTTCCATCACATTATACACTGCTCATTTCCAGCGGTTACGACCACCCAGCAATCCAACAGCGGTGGTCGTACTTGCACACTAAAGGAAAAAGCGCTGGACTATGTGTACTGTCACGGTCCCAACAACCAGGGAGGCCAGCGCCTTTTCCTATAGTGTGGACATAATCCTTGAATACGAGCAGTGTATAATGTGATGGAAAAATGAATCCAGCCAGCAAAGGAGGTAATATGGACAATCAAAATACATTAGTAAGGGCCTTTATTAACTTTCTCTACTTGATAAATGTCATTTGTTGAAGTGAGACAACTTCTTTAAAACTCTTTGTTTAGTAACTAACTTGGAAGCAGTGGCCTAGCTAGAAATGACTGGGCCACACTGCAACCCCCACCTCCCCAGCAACCCCCACTCCTGTAGCTAGCCAAGATCGCTCTCTCACACGAGGCCCAGCAGCCGCTTCATATGTTTCCTATAGTATTTCTATATATTATGTCATTGTATAATACTGTTGAGAGGGCCCTGACAATAAAATCTTTAGTCCTCCTCCGGGGTGGTCCCCAAAGCAGCTGCCTCCCCTGCTTGCCCTATAGCTACGCCCCTTATTGGAAGACTTTCTTACCTTTCTGTGGGTGGGCAGCAGCTTAAACCAGATAGTCAAGCACCTGCATGTCCCAGGATACATTGGAATTAGTTCTTGTCCACCTCAGAGATACATATGGTGTGTAATGCCCCATAATTTCCATCTCCACTGTCTAGAGAGAGATAAAGCTATATATTTCCAGGAATTTAGAAGTAGGGATGAATGAATGAAAGGTGTCTGGACCTCTTCATCTGCTTCTCTATGAGATCAGTACACCAGCACAGAGAGGAGGAGAACAGAGCAGGGAAGACACTGAGCATGTCTGTCCACCTGGAGAAAGTGGACCATAAGGATAAACAACAGGGGGCGCTACCAGAGAGGAAAATGTAATGTACATAAAAAACAAACAATATTTTTATTGTAATAATAACTTATCAAAAATGCCATGTTCGTCGCATAGTAATACTTGTCATGGGATAACCCCTTTATCCCAACACTAAATTATTTCACACAAGGTATGGAAAAGGTTAAAATGAACGAGAATACAAAGCAGAGAAATTAAAAGTATTGACCTAAAATGCTTTTCGGTTTCTACATTTTTCTCCATTACAATCCTGAGATCAATTTCACTGAGCAAAGGACCTGCCCTGTGTTTTCTGTAGTTGGCAACTGAAATCTGGTTTAGCTACATTAACATGGGCAGGACACAGAAGCTACGCGGCCACCGAGACATCGTCTGGTCCAGAGAAAATAACTACTGACACTTCCCCCCTGATTCTGTGCTGGGCCGGCACGCTCTTCAGTATTTTCTACCATATTTAATGTGATATATACTTCATCCATATTTAGCAGGGAATTCTATTTGGCAAACTGGCATCGTCTGGAGGAGAGGAGACGCAAAATTTAGCAGGAAAGCAAAATCAAAACCTCTTAAGAATGAGTCACAATTCTATGAGATATTATAGCTGTGGTTGACAAGTGCAAGGTTACATTCACTCAGGGTAGCGGAAGCACTGCTGCCTGGCATATGTGATGGACGGAACTGAACTACAAGGGACATCTCCTGGAAAAACTGCAGAAGACTGTGACATTACCATTAGCAGAAGGAGGAGGGTCCAAGAAAGGTGCAACACTGCCCCCTATGGCAGGGCAGGAAATACAAATTTGTATGAAATAGAATGTAAACTAGATAAATAATCCACAATATGTTAGTAATGTAAATCGAATGATACTACAGCCCTTCAATATACTGTGGGACCCAATTTAGGTTATTTCTGTCCCCAAATTTTTACAAATTCATTTACATGCTAGAAAGAAGGCAACCAGCTTGACAGTCATAGCATCCATCTCTTCTACAAGGTAATAAAAGCAGTCTGCCTTATTTAAGGGCAATGACATGATCCTGCACCGGAATGGGGTTAAATAGTCTGTCACCAGGAAATTCACTGTTAGACCCAGCACAGTGCCTTGTAGAGCTAGCTCTGCTGAATGTGATTATACCTTTCACTTGACATAGTAACATAGTAACATTGTTTATAAGGCCGAAAAAAAGACATCTGTCCATCCAGTTCAGCCTGTTTTCTTACAAGTTGATCCAGAGGAAGGCAAAAAACCCCTGTGAGGTAGAAGCCAATTTTCCCAACTTTAGGGAAAAAATTCCTTCCCGACTCCAATCAGGCATCAGAATTACTCCCTGGATCAACGACCCCTCTCTAGTAACTATAACCTGTAATAGTATTACACTCCAGAAATACATCCAGGCCCCTCCTGATCTCTTATAGTGAACTTACCATCACCACCTCCTCAGGCAGAGAGTTCCATAGTCTTACTTCTCTTACCTTAAAGAATCCTCTTCTATGTTTGTCACAGTCCTGACGATCCATTTCTTTATTCTGGAGAAAAAGGACTTTTAATCCATATGCAAATGAGTTGTTAAGTGCACAAAGGGTGGGCCCAAGCCACTCTGTGCACCCTTGCTCCTCCTGTTTCCAGTGTCAACCCTTCCTCTGCTCCTTTATTGACAGGGCCAGGTGAGATGATTATGCAGGAACCTTTACCTTTTTTAATGACATGTATGTCGAAAAATATTTAGGGGTTAAGGATTTTTCTAATAATACAATTGCTCTCTTTCTGGTGATAGGTCCCCATTAAAGGGGTTGTGCCACAAAATATATTCTACATTTTTCAAACCAGCCCCTGGATCTGAACACTTTTGTAACTGCATGTAATTAAAAATGTATTATAGCCAGTGAGCTACTCAGTAAAATGTATCTGTATAGGGCCACCTGCTGTTTGTTCTTTTCCTTATATTTTTGCCCATCTCACTGAGCTGGTCGAACATGCTCAGTTTAAATCTTCAACTGCCACCAGTCATATATTCTGTTAGAGGCTGTGGTAGTTACAGGAAGAGAGCTGCAGCAGAAAGGACATGCCCCCTGAGGATAATCCAGAAGAATAATAAGAACAGTGATGTGGATATCTCTGGATCCATGTCAGGTACAGGCCTGGTTCTAGCTTTGTTTGAAAGGTATTGTGCTGCACTGTATGATGTCTGATTTTTAACATCAATCATGGAATAACCTCTTTAAGGGGAGTAGCAAGAAAGAGGAGAGGAGAGAACAGGGGCTATGCAGTTTTATGACAACAGGATAACTCTGTGACTAAAGGATAGCTTCATGGTGCTTTGACTAATTCCTGTACCCTGCTACAAGGAGATGGGCCAGGCACACAACTGTCTAAACAGCAAGAAGAAAAACATAGCAAACAGTAGAATAAGTGTTCTCAGCACTGAGAAGATGTAGACTACATCCCACCAGCCCCTACATGAAGGCTCTCATAATCTGTTCTCGGAGATTCATCCTTGGCTGAACATGTGCTGTTAGGTGGCAGCTGTCTTTTCCCTTCAATTAAAATCCTCCATAAATAATATACTCGTTATCAAATATACATAAAAACACAGCCTCTATTATTTTCTAAAGTGTACCATTTTGAGCATAACGTGTAAATGATGCACCAGGTAGACAGGAGCTGCTGGATGTTCTCACCACCTCTTCAAAAATTCAATATATCATCTTTTTTTCCTTCTAAATGACTGACAAAACGCCATCCCTTCCATCCACCACATATAGCGCCTTATTTTATCCCTAAATTATTTATCTGAATTCATATTGCTGCCAGTGGTGGCTAATAACATCTGGACCTTTACCACACAAATGATGAGTTAATCTGGATTGTGCCTCAGATTTTACAAATATATTGCTGAATAATTAATATGCTTCGGTATGGAATCTGTCAGCAGACTCCTGAATAATGCATTCAATGCAAGATCAAGGTGCATTTACATATCAAATCAAGCATCCCGACATGAAACCGAATAGACTGTAGCACAATGAAACATGCCTCGAAATATCGAAATACATACAGACAAGTTAATATATATATATATATATATATATATATATATTATATATATACTGTATATATAGTGGCATGCAAAACTTTGGGCATCCCTGGTCAAAATGACTGTTACTGTGAACAATTACCGTATTTTTCACATTATAAGACACACCCGAAGATAAGACGCACCCCAGATTTTAGAGTAGGAAAATGAGAAAAAAATATTTTTCATCAGACCTCATATCAGACCCCCCATAAATTTCAGAGGCATCACATCAGCCCAGTGTGCCCCCATCAGACCTCAGATCAGCCCAGTGTGTCCCCATCAGACCTCAGAACAGCCCAGTGTGCCCCCATCAGACCTCAGATCAGCTTATTGTGCCCCCATCAGACCTCAAATCAGCCCAGTGTGCCCCCATCAGACAGAACAGCCCAGTGTGCCCTCATCAGACCTCATAACAGCCCAGTGTGCCCCCATCAGACCTCAGAACAGCCCAGTGTGCCCCCATCAGACCTCAGAACAGCCCAGTGTGCCCTCATCAGACCTCAATAACAGCCCAGTGTGCCCCCATCAGACCTCAGAACAGCCCAGTGTGCCCCATCAGACCTCAGAACAGCCCAGTGCATCAGACCTCAGATCAGCCCACTGTGCCCCATCAGACCTCAGATCAGCCCAGTGTGCTCCCATCAGACCTCAGATCAGCCCATCGTGCCCCATCAGATCTCAGAACAGCCCAGTGTGCCCCCATCAGACCTCAGAACAGCCCAGTGTGCCCCCATCAGACCTCAGAACAGCCCAGTGTGCCCCCATCAGACCTCAGATCAGCCCACCCAGCCCCATAAAATAAAATAAAAACCTCTCTTACCTGTCCTGCGCCACGGCTCCACTCCTGGTCCGGCGCTCCTCTGGCTTCTAAGGCCACCTGACTGCGTGCAGCATCAGGTCATAGTACGCGCACTACGTCCTGACGCTGTACGCAGTCAGGAAAGTGCAGCGCCGGCCCGGGAAGCCAGAGGACAGGTAAGAGAGGTTTTTATTTTATTGTTATGGGGCTGGGTGGGCTGATCTGAGGTCTGATGGGGGTGCCGCAGCTAAAACATACAAGTGGAAGCGCTCACTTGTATTCGCTTTATAAGACGCACCGCAATTTTACCCCTACTTTTGGGGGGGGAAAAGTGTGTCTTATAAAGCGATAAATACGGTAAGCAAGTTGAAGATGAAATACATTTTCAAAATTTTAAGCAATATCAGTGTATTATTTTGGTTTTGTACAATTTTAGAGTGAAAAAAAGCAAAAGTATGGGAGATTTGAGAGCTCAGATAACCTTGCCTGAGGTCTCAGACCTTAGTTAGCTTGTTAGGGTTAAGGCTTGTTCACAATCATCATTAGGAAACACCAGGTGATGCTAATTTCAAAACTTTATAATTACCCAGACTCTCTAACCTTGTCTCAAAAATTTAGTAGCCATAGGTTCTTCTAAGGAGCTGCCTAACACTCTGAAAATGAAAATGGTTAAGGCCCAAAAAGCAGCAGAAGGCTATAAGAAGATAGCAAAGCGTTTTCAGGATGCCATTTCTTCAATTCGAAATGTAATTAAGAAATGGCATCTAACAAGAACGGTGGAGGTCAAAAGAAGATCTGGAAGACCAAGAAAAATTTCAGAGACAGCTGCTCATAGGATGGCTAGAAAGGCAAATAAGAACCCACTCTTGACTGCAAAAGACTTTCAGGAAGATTTAGCAGACTCTGGAGTTGTGGTACATTGTTTTTCTGTTCAGCGACGCCTGCACAAATATGACCTTCCTAGAAGAGTCATCTCCGGCACCCTCACCACAGAATTCAGTGTCGGAAGTTTGCAAAAGAACATCTGAACAAGCCTGATGCATTTTGGAAACCAGTATTGTAGACCAATCAGGTTAAAATAGAACTCTTTGGCCACAATGAGCAAAGGTATGTTTGGAGAAAAAAGGGCACAGAATTTCATGAAAAGAACACCTCCCCAACCATTAAGCCTGGGGGTGGATCAATCATGCTTTTGAGTTTTGCCACAGCCAATGGCACGGGGAACATTTCACGAAATTCCAGCAAATTCTGGACACACACACATAACACCAACTGTAAAAAAGTTCAAGTTAAAAAGAGGATGGCTTCTACAAATGGATAATGATCCTAAGCTCACCTCGAAGTCCACAATAGACTACCTCAAAAGGCACAAGCTGAAGGTTTTACCATGGTCCTCACAGTCCCCTGATCTAAACATCATTGAAAATCTGTGGATAGACATCAAAAGAGCAGTGCATGCAAAATGACCCAGGAATCTTGCAAGGAAGAATGGATTCCAACAAGAATCGGAAGACTCATGGCTGCTACAAAAAGCATTTACAAGCAGTGATACTTGCCAAAGGAGGTGCTACTAGGTACTAACCATGCAGGGTGCCTAAAGTTTTGCTTCTTTTTTTTTGTTATTTTGAAAATGTAAAAGATGAAAGTAAAAAATAGTTTTGCTTCAAATACAAAGGAATTGTTTCATCTTTAACATTCATCTGGCACTGTAGGAGGTGCTCATGGCTATTAGTTGTACTGACTAGCACTGTAGGAGGGTATTTGTTGTCTGGCACTGTGTCAGTCTTGCATTGTGCCTGGAACTATTACCTATGCTTGCTTCCATGGTCCTGGCCACTATAGGGACAGGTGCTTTTTCCTATAATATGCAAGCGTGGCCACTGCTGCTGGATTGCAAGGTGGTCACAATCTTTGTAAACTAGCAGTGTATAATGTGATGGAAAACTGAATCCATACAGCAAAGGAGGCAATATGGACAATCACAATACATTAGTAAGTGCCTGGTATTAACTTTCTCTACACGATAAATGCCATTTTCTGCCGTGAGAAAACCCCTTTAACTGTTATCATGGAACACCATCCATTCACCCATAACCGTGTATGTCGCTGTCACTTTGACATTATTAAAGGAGTTATCCAAGTTCTAGAATCCACCCCCTTATGCCTGGGTCCCTCACAAGGTACTTACCTTGCTCCTGGGCACCCACGTCACTTCTCATACCAACACAGCCGCCGCTGCATCTCCCCGTTGCGCAGATGAAAACATCCGGCGTCGGGGTGGTAGCCAATATCAGACTGTGACATGGACGAGCCTCCCTAGCTTCACCCGGGATTCTAGGGAGACTCGTCCCCGTCACCGCCTGTTATTGGCTGTCTCCCTGCCCCCCAACACTGGATGTTTTCATCCGCGCGATGGGGGGGATGCAGTGTTGGCCGTGCAGGTATGAGAAGCTACGCGGGTGCCCAGGAGTGAGGTAAGTATAACCTCTGTGAAGGGCCCCGGACATATTCGTGTGGATTCTAGAACTTGGATAACTCCTTTAATGATGTTTTGACATTAAAGAACTTGATTAAGTCCTATGAGACCTCAGAGTGTCATTCAGGACTTTTCACCCATCTTCCATATTAATCTATTACTAAGCATGGTTATAGACCAGAACTGGAAAAGTTGGGTGATAACGCCATCTGTAAAGGTATGATTGGAATTTATCTTGACAGTGACTGTATTTGTATTTCCTGATGGTTTTTCCTTGTTGCGGTGTCGTTTGCACTTCTTGTGAGGCTTCTATAAACCGATCATCCTTTTCTTCATCGAATAAGACAGCCTTTTACTTAGACTAATTCCCCATGTGCAGCAAACAGCGCACAGAATAAATGTGAATGCCTGAACAGGGTGACTTTACTCAGACTTTTAGGCAATTCTTGACCCAGGAATCTTATTTACGCAAACACGGCTAATTTTGTCCTGTAGCATGACCTGTGGGTTGAAGCTTTCAGGACCATGGAGAGCATCTGCTGTGCTCCTGACCGCCTGCGGCGCACCAGAGCCTGCCTTACCCCAGACAGATGCTAGCCCTTTCCTCAGACCTGCTCTAGGCACAAGAAAACATTTTACTGAAGCCTTTGGTGGCATTTCTAAATTACAGGCTGCGAGGAATTTTAATTGGCTTAATGAAGAAAGTTTACATTGTAGCGAGTCAGATTTTCCAGCACAATTAGAGAGACGCAAGGAGCACTCTCCATATGTTATACTACAAGGCTGCAGCCAAACTATAATGTCTGGATGGAGGATTTCTTATCATTATATACTATTACATCATTAAAATTGTGTAATTGTATAATATTAAGACAATTGTAGAATATTTCATATGTGTAAAGGGCATTTGTCTGCAGTTTTGTACATATGACACTGGCTGACCTGTTACATGTGCACTTGGCAGCTGAAGACATCTTTGTTGGTCCCATGTTCATATGTGCCCGCATTGCTGAGAAAAATGATCTTTTATTATATGCAAATGAGCCTTTAGGAGCAATGTGGGCGTTACCATTACTCCTAGAGGCTCTGCTCTCTCTGCAACTGCTGTGTCCTCTCCACTTTGATAGACAGGGCCAGGTGTGGTGATGTTTTCACTGCCTGGTACTGTCAATCAAGGTACAGAGGGTGCAACAATGGCAGAGAGAGCAGAGCCTCTAGGTGTAATGGTAACGCCCCCATTGCTCCTAAACGCTTATTTGCATATAATAAAACATCATTTTTCTTAGCAATGCGGGCACATATGAACATGGGACCAACACAGATGTCTTCAGCTGCCAAGTGCACATGTAACAGGTCAGCCAGTGTCATAGGCACAAAACTGCTGACAGCTGCCCTTTAAATATTAGCTAATCATGTATTTCATTTTATCTGTTAAAAGTGATTGCAATTATATTGGGCTAAAAAAATACATACATAGGGCATTATATGCATACAATACATGTGTAAAACATGACTATATGTGCAAATGATGATGGAGAATGTATTCCAGGTACTAAAGACATTTTGGTCTTAAAAGGGATTTCCATTTTTTTTACATGTCAAGAAGCAGAGAGGGATCAGAGAAGAATCAATACATTTATTCTATTGGAAAGTTCATGTTTTGCTCCCCCTCTTAGGCATTCCATTATAACCAGGGGTGGGATTCAAATTTTTAAGAACAGGTTCCCTACTAAACGGCGGACACGCGGCATCACGACACGTGTTTACATATATATGCCCCATATGTATGGTAGACATACATAAATACACCATATATACACATACCACAAAACTTTTAAAAAGCCTAAGGAGCTAAACTACCAGCGTTGTGAGTTTTTGTAAAGCGCTGGCCCACTCCTCTAACTCCACCCAATGTCTATCTGTACATGTTCCAACCCTGCCTAGTCTCCATTGTTCCCCCCACACACTAGTTATGCCAGATTTTGGATGGTTGGGAGGTATGCATACATAAACAGACTACATAGACACTACACTCACATAATCACATATACAATATACACCATACAGTATATAAATTACACCTAGGCTACACTTACAGTAGATTTACCTGCTCCATATACATTTTATACACATTTGTACCTAGCACTACAGACATATTTGCATACACATTATATTCAGTGCTATCCAGCATACAGCGCACATACCTCTTACATCCAGTGACTTCTCCTCTGATGCAGACGTTCTCTTTTCTCATCTTCTCCTTTCAGACCAGACGCCATGACGATTTTTCACCCATCTCTCGTCTCTGCAGTTTGCCGAAAAGACATCTTAGGTTTCTACTTTCCATCATCCTGCCACCATCAATACTTAAAATGAGCACCAGTACAAAGAATGTCCCTTATAATGTGTGCCAGTACAACAAAAAATCCCCTTAGTGCCCCTATAATGTGTGCAAGTATAAAATACCCCTATCCAGTAAATACCCATATAGTGCTCCTCTCCTCTTCCCGACAGTGTCCCATAATGTGCCAGTACAAGATTCCCCCATAGTGTCCCCCAGAATGTGCCAGTATAAATGTCCCTTCTTAGTGTCCTCATAATGTGCCTATATAATATGCCCCCATAGTGTTCTTCCCCCCTCCAACACCATAGTGTGCCCATAATGAGCCAGTTTAAGATGCCCCCACAGTGTCCCCTATTACGTGCCAGTATAAATGCCCCCATAGTGTTCCCCATAATGTGCCAGAAATACCCCCATGATGTGCCAGCAATGCCCGAAGTAGATGACCCTATAGTGGTCCCCATATGCCAGCAATGCCCCCAGTTCCCTCAGACCATTGGACTATAAAAAAAACTATGAACAAATCCCTAGGCACACTGCACATATCTTATTTTAAAGTAAAAAAACAAAACGGGAACAAATACAATACACTGTGCCCCCATTAGACCTCAGATCAGCCCACTGTGCCCCCATCAGACCTCAGATCAGCCCAATGTGCCCCCATCAGACCTTAGATCAGCCCACTGTGCCCCATCAGACCTCAGATCAGCCCACTGTGCCCCCATCAGACCTCAAATCAGCCCACTGTGCCCACATTAGACCTCAGATCAGCCCACTGTGCCCCCATCAGACCTCAGACCAGCCCACTGTGCCCCCATCAGACCTCAGATGAGCCCATTGTGCTCCCATCAGACCTCAGATTAGCCTACTGTGCCCCCATCAGACCTCAGATCAGCCCATTGTGCCCCCATCAGACCTCAGATCAGCCCATTGTGCCCCCATCAGATTTCAGATCAGCCCACTGTGCCCCATCAGACCTCAGATGAGCCCATTGTGCTCCCATCAGACCTCAGATTAGCCTACTGTGCCCCCATCAGACCTCAGATCAGCCCATTGTGCCCCCATCAGACCTCAGATCAGCCCATTGTGCCCCATCAGATTTCAGATCCCACTGTGCCCCATCAGACCTCAGATGAGCCCATTGTGCTCCCATCAGACCTCAGATTAGCCTACTGTGCCCCCATCAGACCTCAGATCAGCCCATTGTGCCCCCATCAGACCTCAGATCAGCCCATTGTGCCCCATCAGATTTCAGATCAGCCCACTGTGCCCCCATCAGACTTCAGATGAGCCCATTGTGCCCCATCAGACCTCAGATCAGCCCACTGTGCCCCATCAGACCTTAGATCAGACCACTTTGCCCCATCAGATTAAAATAAAAAAAAAATGTCTTACCTCTCCTGCACCGCGGCTCCGCTCCAGGTCCGGAGCTCCTCTTCTCTGCCCGTGCTGCACTGTCACTTGACTGCGTGCAGCGTCAGGTCAGAGTGCGTGCACTACGTCCTGACGCTGTACGAGGTCAGGCTAGTGCAGCGAGGGCAGGAAAAGCAGGAGATGAGCGCTTCCATTGTGGAAGCGCTCATCTCCCAATGTAGGAAGATGAGCGCTTCCACAATGGAAGCGCTCATCTCCGGCTGCCGCACCGGATCGGGATTCAGCCGGTAACCCGGTTCTCCGATCCGGCTGTAATTTTAACAACCAGATCTGGAGAACCGGAGGGAACCGGCTGAATCCCATGCCTGATTATAACTAAACCTACAGTATATTCTTCTGCCCTGATATTCAGGAATTGTACATTCCCTGGATGGCCGGATAATTATTTCTCATTGGTACCTTTGCTGTGTAGTAGGAAATTGTTATTTAAGCGATCCCCACATACAGGATGGCCCACAAAAAAGTAGCCCTCCTTCAATATCTCCAAATCAAACTGCCTAATAGTAAATCTGTATTAGTTTCGCATAACAACCAATTAGAGCTCAGCTTTCATTTTTTCAGAGCCCTGTAGGAACTGAAAGCTGAGCTCTGATTGGTTGCTATGGGCACAAAGTGCTCTATTGTGTCAGAAAGATGGCGTTCTCCCTGGAACAGTGAATAGTGATTGTGGAAGGCTATGTGCAAAGCAGCTCCATTAAGGAAACGCAAGAGACCTTTGCCGACAAAGGTCCGGCGCTCCACTGTCTTCCCTGGCCGGCGCGCACTATGACCTGACGCTGCACGCACAATACGCTGATCTGAGGTCTGATGGGGGCACAATACGCTGATCTGAGGTCTGATGGGGGCACAGTAGGGTGATGTGAGGTCTGATGGGGGCACAATACGCTGATCTGAGGTCTGATGGGGGCACAATACGCTGATCTGAGGTCTGATCGGTGCACAATATGCTGATCTGAGGTCTGATGGAGGCACAATACGCTGATCTGAAGGTCTGATGGGGGCACAGTAGGTGATGTGAGGACTGATGGGGGCACATTCTGCTGCATCTGAGGTCTGATTGGGGCAACAATACGGCTGATCTGAGGTCGGATGGGGTCACAATTACCCTGATCTGAGGTCTGATTGGGGAACATACGCTGATCTGGGTCTGATGGGGGCACATCTGATCTGAGGTCTGATGGGGGCACACTGATCTGAGGTCTGATGGGGCACAATCTGATCTGGGTCTGATGGGGGCCAATACGCTGATCTGAGGTCTGATGGGGCACAATGATGCTCTGAGGTCTGATGGGGACAATACGCTGATCTGAGGTCTGATGGGGCACAGTAGGCTGATGTGAGGTCTGATGGGGGCACATTCTGCTGATCTGAGGTCTGATGGGGCACAATATCTGATGTGAGGTCTGATGGGGGCACATTCTGCTGATCTGAGGTCTGATGGGGCACAATACGCTGATCTGAGGTCTGATGGGCACAATATGCTGATCTGAGGTCTGATGGGGCACAATACGCTGATCTGAGGTCTGATGGGGCACAGTAGGCTGATGTGAGGTCTGATGGGGGCACAGTACTGCTGATCTGAGGTCTGATGGGGGCACAATACGCTGATCTGAGGTCTGATGGGGGCACAATACGCTGATCTGAGGTCTGATGGGGGCACAATACGCTGATCTGAGGTCTGATGGGGGCATTCTGCTGATCTGAGGTCTGATGGGGGCACAATACGCTGATCTGAGGTCTGATGGGGCACAATACGCTGATCTGAGGTCTGATGGGGCACAATACGCTGATCTGAGGTCTGATGGGGCACAGTGGGTGATGTGAGGACTAATGGGCATCTGCTGATCTGAGGTCTGATGGGGACAATACGCTGATCTGAGGTCTGATGGGGCACAGTAGGCTGATGTGAGGTCTGATGGGGGCACATTCTGCTGATCTGAGGTCTGATGGGGGCACAATATGCTGATCTGAGGTCTGATGGGGGCACATTCTGCTGATCTGAGGTCTGATGGGGGCACAATATGCTGATCTGAGGTCTGATGGGGCACAATACGCTGATCTGAGGTCTGATGGGGGCACAGTAGGCTGATGTGAGGTCTGATGGGGGCACATTCTGCTGATCTGAGGTCTGATGGGGCACAATATGCTGATCTGAGGTCTGATGGGGCACAATACGCTGATCTGAGGTCTGATGGGGGCACAGTAGGCTGATGTGAGGTCTGATGGGGGCACAATAGCTGATCTGAGGTCTGATGGGGCACAATACGCTGATCTGAGGTCTGATGGGGGCACAATATGCTGATCTGAGGTCTGATGGGGCACAATACGCTGATCTGAGGTCTGATGGGGGCACAGTAGGGTGATGTGAGGACTGATGGGGGCACATTCTGCTGATCTGAGGTTCTGATGGGGCACAATACGCTGATCTGAGGTCTGATGGGGGCACATACTGATCTGAGTCTGATGGGCACAATACACTGATCTGAGGTCTGATGGGGACACAATACGCTGATCTGAGGTCTGATGGGGACATGCTGATCTGAGGTCTGATGGGGGCACAATACGCTGATCTGAGGTCTGATGGGGGCACAATACGCTGATCTGAGGTCTGATGGGGCACAATACGCTGATCTGAGGTCTGATGGGGCACAGTAGGGTGATGTGAGGACTAATGGGGGCACATTCTGCTGATCTGAGGTCTGATGGGGGCACAATACGCTGATCTGAGGTCTGATGGGGCACAGTAGGCTGATGTGAGGTCTGATGGGGGCACATTCTGCTGATCTGAGTCTGATGGGGGACAATCTGATGAGGTCTGATGGGGGCACAATACGCTGATCTGAGGTCTGATGGGCCACAATACGCTGATCTGAGGTCTGATGGGGCACAATACGCTGATCTGAGGTCTGATGGGGGCACAGTAGGCTGATCTGAGGTCTGATGGGGGCACATTCTGCTGATCTGAGGTCTGATGGGGGCACAATAGCTGATCTGAGGTCTGATGGGGCACAATACGCTGATCTGAGGTCTGATGGGGCACAGTAGGCTGATGTGAGGTCTGATGGGGGCACATTCTGCTGATCTGAGGTCTGATGGGGCACACAATACGCTGATCTGAGGTCTGATGGGGCACAGTAGGCTGATGTGAGGACTAATGGGGGCACATTCTGCTGATCTGAGGTCTGATGGGTACAATACGCTGATCTGAGGTCTGATGGGGCACAATACGCTGATGTGAGGTCTGATGGGGGCACAGTAGGCTGATGTGAGGTCTGATGGGGGCACATTCTGCTGATCTGAGGTCTGATGGGGCACAATACGCTGATCTGAGGTCTGATGGAGGCACAATACACTGATCTGAGGTCTGATGGGGGCAGGGGACTGTTAGTTTAGTGATGTAAAAACTGGGGACAGGTTTCCTTTAACATAGGAGTCCCCTTGTTTTTTACTCCTATTACTCCTATATTTTACTGCATTATGTGGTAGAGTATTTACACTAGGGTATGTAGAAAGTCTATTGTACTGTACTTAACAGCAGAGATGATCTAGCAGTTTATACAGTCATCTTTCTAATACAATATTATAACCATAACTAGTAGTATGTGCCTGTGAAGTTGGAAACGTGCGTTTGGGAAGCCACTAAGTGGGGGACCCACTCAAGTATGTTTCGCCCCCCCCTGTGCTGAACCTCTAGCTACGCCCCTGCTAATAGGGTGAACTCAAGGAAAACATCACTAACACTATCCGCAGCATCACAATCGCTATCAGGCAGGGGCATAACTACCATAGCAGCAGACCATGCGACTGCTATGGGACCCAGGGCAAGAGGGAACCCAGTCTTAGTTGGGATCATCTCCTCTTCTACTGGAGGTGAAAACTTGGTCAGGACTCTAGGCCCAAAGGTCATTGAAAAGGGTTTAGGAAGAAACCCTTCTGTCCTGTGTGGGGGGCCTGGTTTGATCATTGCTGTGAGGCCCATACTTCTCCACATCTCGTCATCCTATCACTGGAGGCGGGCTACTTTTTCGTGGGCCACCCTGTATATTCCACGAGTAACCAGAAGTTTACTTTACACATTTTGCATGAAATAATAGCAGAAAATGGCATTCTCACAGTTACTATAACGCCAGTGTTCTCGGTGTGGTCTTTATACGGATTCTTACTCCTCAGTCCATGTGCGAATTGACGTGAATATTTTATCATCACAGACTGCTTAGAAATGAATAAAAGGCAAACAATTTGCTTCCAATTACTTACAAAGCACCTCAGAGTCCCATTCTGACTCCTCGTGGTCTGTTATAGCGCTGGTTGGTATAACATGACTTATTAATGCCATGCCGGCTGACTCCAATGCTATTTCATGAATGAAATATGGTGCATTCTTTTAAAATTTAAAAGGGTTGTCCAATTTAAAAAAAAGAATTGTAAGGAATGGCAGATAGTAATAAAAAAAAAAGTTCCGACCACCTCTGCTCCAGTGCCACCATTCCGATCCTAGGACTGCCGGTTTAACATTGCTATATACCGAATGTGAATACTGCGCTCAATCCCTGGCCTCTGTTGTCTCCTGCTGTACGACACTGAGACCAGTGATTGACTTCAGCAGTTCTGTGCTGCAAGCCATGGGGAAGATCTTACCTGGCAGCGCTGGAGTAGAAGGGGTTCAGAACGGTAAGTATAACTTAATTTAATATTGCCCATGCCATTCACAATTACTCTGACAACTATTTAACCCCTTCGAAATGAAGCTCGTTTTCATTTTTGCTTTTTTGTTTATTGCTCCCCACATTCCAAGAGCCATAACTTTTTTTAATTCTCAATTCACATAGCCATATGAGGGCACATTTTTTGCAGGACAATATGTCTTTTTAATGCCACTATTTAATTTACCATGTTTTGTATTGGAAAATGGAAAATAAATTATTTCTGGGGTGAAATTTAAAAAAATTCACAATTCCGTTGGGTTTTGATATTACAGCGTTCACTGTGCACTAAAATGACATAACATCTTTTTCTGTGGGTCAATATGATTACAGTAATACCAGATTTCTATAGTTTTTATTTTGTATTACTACTTTAAAAAAGGTAAAAACCTTTCAAAAAATTGCAATTTTCTTTGCATGTGCAATTTCCCTCCACAGAGCTGTATGAGGGCTTGTTTTTGCAGAACGAACTGTAGTTTTTATTGGTACCATTTTGGGGTAGGTACGACTCTTTGATCATTCTTATTCCATTTTTGGGGGCAGGAGGAGACTAAAAAATAATAAATCATATGTTTTTAATTTCTTTTTCCCTTACAGAGTACACTGCGAAGGAGTACTATTTTTATATTTTAATAGTACTTTAGTTATTTTTGGACACGGCAATACCTGTTATATTTCATTTTTATTGTTTAGTTTTATATGTAAAATTGGGAAAGGGGGGTCATTTGAATTTTTTATTTTTTTTGTTTTCAAACTTTTTAGATAATATGTTTTAGCCCCGTTAGGGGGCTAGAATCTGCCATCTTATAATTGCTTGTCCCATAGACCATAATAGATTACTATGGTCTATGGGATTGCGACGCTCTGTCTGCTGAGCCATGCCTCGTGCACAGCTTTACAGGCAGTTTACCATAACAGACCTGGGAACCTTCAGAAAGCCCCAGGCTGCCATAGTAACCGATCGTACTCCTACAATTTCACTACTGAGGCTCCAATCAGAAGACAGAGGGAGTCATCCCTGTGCCTAGCCTCAGTTATGCCATGGCCTCTGTGGGTGGTGGGGTAAAATTAACAGATTTGGCTTCATTGTCTATCCTGGTCATTCTGGCTAGGTGTCTGCTGTATTGTACAGCCAGCACCCGCTATGTATATGTTGGAGTTTCAGTGAATTTATTATCAGTAACAGATACTATACTCTGTATGGTCGGGTTCTACAGATCAGCTCCTATTTAAGTGAATGCTGGTACTTGTAGTACCGCATGCAGATGGCATGCTATAGTCTGATTCTACTCCTAGCTCTTTGAAATCCTAAGCAGAAACATCTCTTTGAGGCTCTTTTAATAAAAGTAGATTGTAATCTCCCAGGGCCCATAATTCAGAGAGGCTGTCTGCTTTTACCTTGTACTGTATTGTTTATATCCTCGGCACTATATAAAAATGACAGGATCGCGGCTGCCGGGTACTTCATCATGCAAAGAAATTTCACACATGACTGTGCAGCACCTCATTGCTACGACTGGTTCTTTTTATGACTGATCAAAGTTAGAAAATAAGAGGGGAACCATTTCCAGGAGCAAGGGACAAGCAGGCAGCGTGCCCGACTTATGGATTCTATGCAGATATAAAACAATATGGTACAGGTGTGTCACGACAATCTTATCCGGATGTCATCAATTTCAGCAGACCAACCAAAAACTTGCGCCACTCTTTGAAGTCTATGGGCTTGACGGAATCAGCTAAGTGGAGTCCTCAGCTCCATTAACCCCAAAGACATTGAATAGAGTGGCAGGCACATGCCAAACTCAGAAACCCCATTCTGGTGATTGGTTGGGTTCCCAGTGATCAGTCGTCTTTCACCTATCACCAGGATAAGGTTATAAATGTCAGTTGTAGGAAGACTCTTTTAATCAGGGCCCTGCACCAGGAATGCCAACTGTGTGTAAATTCTTGGAAGGCATAAAAAATTGGGGAATTTTTTTTTTTTTTTTAATCATCGACTTTGGGTGGCACTTCTTGTGAGACTGACAGTCTGCCACTTCATGGCGGAGCTGATGTTACTCCGAGATACTTCTGCGGCAAGCCCCTGAGGAGCGGGTGCAGAGATGGGAGTGTTAGTGGCCCTAATGAGATGTTGTGTCTTGGTATACTCCCTCAGGCTGTTGCTCCCTAGTGCAATGGAAAGGTTATACAAAAGAATCAGGCCAGAAGTAAAATAATAAAACTCTCCCCTTAGTCAAAAAGTTAACATGTAGTAAATCCAGCAGTGGTTTGGACACAGTGCAAATTCTATCCTCAGAAAAGGTAGCAAAGGTGGCAAAACAGTGCTATGTCACTGAGCTCCTCAGTACAATCCATTCTATTACCAATGTTTGTCTATGGAGATGTCATGACTGTGTGCTTAATTTTAAAGGAAAAGTATCATAAAAAATGTTTTCTGCCAGTTAAAACCAGATGCTCAGGCCTTTCCTCTGCATCAAACCCTTCTTCTTCCAGGGAGGAGACTGGAGAAGACAGCCCTATACATCGTCTGTATTATTTTGCACCTGAATTTCTCCAGTAAAGAAGCACCCTGGTTTACTGCAGACCTTGACTTTCTGGACATATTTCCCATTGGGGTGCACCACGCCTTACCATCCCTTCCAGAGAGCAGCAACATGTGTTGATACCTCAACAACGTCCATGGGACCCAGCAAAGTGTTGGGGCCACTCCAAACCCAGCCACTGCAGTGGCTTCTGGCAGGATTCTGGTGGAATTTCAGCATGGCTGTCCAAGTTGAAATTCCATGCGCAAGTACACCATCTGAACAGTTTATTATGATTACCAGAGTGGAAGGGCTGCTGCCATGAAAATATACTGTGTGAACTAGACCTGAGACTGCTGGAGCCATAAGAGGAACACTTACCTGGTGACCTCATTTTCATTTTTTCAGATGCAGATCCACCAATTCTCGGCCTCCCTTTCCTGTCATCCAAAATGGTTGAACCCCTTCTCTAAATGCTGAATGCACACTTTGCATTTGGTAGTCAAAGGACACTTTCTGAAGCCCTTGGATTGGCCAGAATGGCTCACATGATCCACGTCGGGCTGGATAAGTGGGAAGTGTATACTAGACTAAGAAATGCACCAGGTAATCTGAGAAGCAGCGCGGCCATCTTCGATGCCAGAAGTAGAGCCTGGGAATCGGGGGATCTCCAGCTAAAAAGTTGAAATGGAAGTCACCATATAAATGTTCTGTTTGTTCCCCAGTCAATTTGATTTTTTTCTCTTGAAACACAGGGTGACTTTAAATGTATATGCTTGGAAAAGCTCCCAATGTATCCGAGGCTGAGATGCATTGCGAACAGTGACATCATCCATAGATTATGGTATCAGTCTGATGGATACTTTTTTTTACAGGATGCTGCACTGAAAAGTACAGATGGTTCAGTCTACTGCACTATTCCATCCAACAACAAAAATGGCAACCCCAATGTATACCAGGCCAAAAAAAGACATCCTTCTGGGGAATAGGGACCTATGGATCCAACTACCGCACCAGGATTGGTAAATCAATCTTGCTAAGGCGCTGGGAAAAAACCCTAACTGCACAAAAGGGACTACAGGTGACAGACCCAGCTCAGCTACATCTGTGCATTTCCATGGTCTCTTGGAGGAAATATTACATCATAAGATACGTGGATTTGGTAATGGAGAGGAAAACCAAACGTGCAGTTTATTTTACCATTTACCACACGTGCAGTTTATTTTACCGTTTAACATCATTGTAGCGTTAGTAATTTTTTCTCATTGAATGAAAAATTTCTTTCAGATTTATTTGAGTCTCTTTTTTTCAGAGATATCAATGTCCTCTTATTGTACGTGGCAGAGAATGAATTGTGTATTCTCTTGCTGAACTCATGCATATCGGCCACATCTGTGAATCCATGTGACTACTAATGACTTCATTCCTTAACAAACAACCTATTAAAAAAGACGTTGTCCCTGGCTGAACCGAGTCCAACAAGGACCGACCCTTCCCGGGCAGCCATTTGTGTGGGTTATTTCTTTTTTTTTTTTCTTTCAGAGCAGCGGCAGAAGGTATGCTCTGTCGCCGAAGCTATTAAAAAGTCTATATTGCCCAAGTTATGTCTTCCATGCTATTATTACAATTATTAGTATTGTTGTTGTTATTACCATTGCACGCTTCGCTGTCTCGACCATCGGCAAGGTGACTCCCAGGTAAATATTTCATGTTAATGGTGTTCTGAAATGTGTTCCTAAGAAGGAGGTGATTATAAAACACTTCACGGTGGTTTATAGTTATCTATTCTCATGACAGTGCTCTGCACATGAATGTTGTGTAGGTGTAGCAGAGCTGAGATTGCTGGTGGTAAAGTGTCTTCTTTGAGTTCACCGCAATAAACCTACCAAGCTTTCTCAGTTCGGTGGAGGGGAGTAGAAAGATGCCTCACATCCCCCCCTTAGGCTGGGGCTACCTGGCGACTTTGGCCACGGCACACAGCCAAACATTGCGTGTCGTGAATGGTGTCACATCGCAACCCACAAGTTAATGCGCCAGAGTTGGATTTCCTGGGACTATTGTGTTGCGGTCATGGCACCTTACAAATCTCAATGCGACTCCATTTCTTTACATTAGCAATCACTTGAGTGGTTCACACTCCTACACTGCAATCTTTGGCCATTTAAATGTAAATTTACCCAAAAATTACATTGGATTTTCACACAAGTCCTAAAAGTACATAAAGATAACCCAATCCCACATAGGAGTCAGAAATATTAGATTTGGTCATTTATTTATTGAGGAAAATGATCCAATATCACATGTCTGTGAGTAGCAAAAATAGGTGAACCTTTAGAATTAGCAGATAATTTGAAGGTGAAATTAGAGTCAGGTGTTTTCAATCAATGATGTCAATCAATGGGGTGACAATCGGGTGTCAGTGGGTTACCAGTTTTATTTAAAAAAAATCATGGATCTATCAAAGTCTGATCTTCACAACTCAAGTGTATCCTGGCACTAGCAAAGGAGATTTCTAAGGACCTTAAAAGGAGAGTTGTTGATGGTCAGCAGGCTGGAAAAAAGTTACAAAACCATCTCTAAAGAGTTTGGACTCCACCAATTAACAGTCAGACAGATTGGGTACAAATGTAGGGAATTCAAGACTATCATTACACTCCCCAGGAGTGGTTGACCAACAAAGATCACGCCAAAGCAACGTAAGGCCTTTCTCACATTAGCTAATGTTAATGTCTATGAGTCCACCATCTGGAGGACACTCAACAGCAATGGTGTGCAGGGAAGGACTGCAAGGAGAAAGTCCCTGATCTCCAAAAGGAACATTGCTGCCCGTCTGCACTTTGCTAAAGATCACCTAGACAAGCCAGGAGGCTATTGAAACAATGTTTTGTGGATAGATGAGACTTAAACAGAGCTTTTTGGTTTAAGTGAGAAGCGTTATATTTGGAGAAAGGAAAACACTGCTGATCCATAGGAAGGCAAAAAAAACTCATGAGGTAGAAGCTAATTTTCCTCATTTTAGGTGAAAAAGTCCTTACCAATTCCAATCAGGCAATCAGAATAACTCCCTGGATCAACGACCCCTCCAGAAATCTAATACCTATAACCCTCCAGACATACATCCAGGTCCCTCTTGAACTCTTTTAGTGAGTTCACCATCACCACCTCCTCAGGCAGAGAGTTCTATAATCTCACTGCTCTTACCATAAAGAATCCTCTGCTATGTCTGTGTAGAAACTTTCTTTCCTCCAGACGCAGAAGATGTCCCCTCATCACAATCACAGTCCTGGGTATAAATAGATGATAGAACCCAACATAACACCAGTCAGGAGCCCCAAAACCATGGAGTGCTTCAAAAGGGAAGGAAGGTGCACCCTTCCCATCACTGCATGGCCCAGGGAGCAACATAGCGACTACTGTCACTGTGAGTACAACTACTCCCTTCCACTCTCCCTTCTCCTGGACTTACTGCAGACCATCATTGTTGTTTTTTTCATTCTTCATTTCTGTAGGACGCCTTTTTTTCCTTGTGGTGGAACTGATGTGAGAACAGAACTTTATTCATCATAACAGATAGGTATTCTGCCAGTGACGGGTATAATGGAGTCCTTTCATGTGGCTTCATGGGAATGTAATTACCTTGACGCAGCAGGGCAGACAATCGCTCCACACACAACAGAAGACCAAGACTTAGAACATATTTGAAAATACCTGACCTTTGGGGAGGTAGGTCTAACCTTTACATAGGAATAAACCATTCAGGCAGACATTTCATTACTAAGGGTCACTGACAAAATACAGCGCTCTGCACTTGCTGTGTAGAACCAGTAAGAACCCCTCTGCTTTACTACTGACCCTTCACGCTGTAAGGGGCGAGAGCAAAAATTGTCTTAAATCACTCTAAACATCCATATTTTTCTGTTAGAAGTCATTACGGCCTCCATGGTGCACAATAAAGAGCGCATCTAAACTTCATAGAGTTCAACTCCGTAAGAAAGCAGCTATTTTCGTTTTTGTTTTTGTTTTATTTTTTATTTATCTGTTCACATAGCTGTATCAGGTTCTTGTTTTTTGTGGGACAAGTTGCACTTGTAGTACCATTTTACATTGCATACGATATAGTAGGAAGCTGGAAATAAAAATCCAAATGGGGTGGCAATAGGAAAAAATGCAATTCCACCATAGTTTTATGGGATTTGTTTTTATGGCATGGTAAAACTGACCTGTTAACTTCTTTCCCTGGGTCAGTATGATCACAGTGATATCAAATTTATATAGTTTTTCTTGTGTTTTAATACTTAAAAAAAATAAAAACTTTGAAAAAAATAATCATTTTTTTTGCATCGCCAAATTCTGACCCCCATAACTTTTTACATCTATGGAGCTATGAGAAGGCTCATTTTTGGGGAGGAGGTGAGTAACAAAAATCTGTGAATTGTCTATTTTGATTTTTTTTTCTGTTACAGCGTTTACTGTGAAGGATAAATATGTTTATATTTTAATAATTTGGGTTTTTTGGGAAGCAGAGATGCTTTATTTTTTATCTATTTATTTTTGTTATTAAAATTGGGAAAGGGGAGAGGAGGGGGCTGTTCGGACCACAATTGACCCCGATATCTGTGGAGTTAAATGTTCATAATTGACGTTATCACCAATCATGGACTCTTCTTGCCATATAAAATAGCAAGCACCCGGCAGCTACAGCACCCCCTCAGCTCTTGAGCGGGCTCCATCTTTAAAGTCCCTCCTTGCACTGTACAGGTATAGCTCAAGTTGTAAAGGAGTTAAAGGAAGGCTGCCACCTACAAAATAAGTTTCAAAGTGAGCATACAGCCATGTAAGGTAGGTGCCTCAAAACATAACCGTACCATAGGTGGTCTTCTAATCCTGAGAAACGATTCTTTTTATTTTTGCCTCTGTCATCGCTACCACCTCTGAAATCTCAGGGACTATCAATTTAGGGGAGGTCCGGGCAGGCTTATAGTGGCACAATAGTGTGTCCCACCCATGGTCCACCGAAAACCTTTTTTGCATGAAAATAAAAAGAAGCATTTCTCAGGATGAGAGGACTGGATTTGGCTGTGAAAAGTATGGTTCTATTTCGAGGTGCCTACTCTACATGGATGACAGTATGCTTACTCTGAAACCAATTTTGGAGGTGACAGATTCCTTTTAATACTTTGTATCTAATTAATGGGGGTCCGACAATTAGCACTCCCACCAATTAGCTTCCTCGTAGCTTACCAAGCTCAGTACTGTCCATTGTATAATGGCTGGGCATGGTATTGCAGCTCACTTGAATGGGACTGGGCTAAGAAGAAGGCCTAGGACGTGAGCGCCACGGTCTCTTCAAACTGCTGATCTGCGCGGGATGATGTCGCTGGACCTTGCTCGGACTGGCCCACAGGGAAACCTGTGAATCCCCCAGGGGGGCCCCTGAGCAAGGTGGGCCCCTTGTCTTCCACTCCCTGCACAAGTGGCACATAACTCAGTAGACTCACTGCACTACATATAGATAGGCAGTGTACAGCAACTCAACCAGCCTAAGTTCATTTAAAAATTGGGTAAAATATTTAAGAAACTACACAATTTATTATAGACACATTCATAGGTGCAGGGGCAGGACAGACAGTTTTCCCAGGGTCCTGCCTTCACAAAGTTGCTGCAGGGACCCCCATATCCAATCATCTGGTAGCATCTTACTGCTGTGTGAGCAGGTAATATTTGAATGTATCCATATGGTGGGCCCCCAAAATAAATTTTACTGGTGGGCCCGACACTGCGCTGGACTGTTTCTGTCTCACTTCAGGACTGATGGTTTGTGGGGGCAAAACACGACCCAAGATTGGATGATAGAAATACTTTTTATTGACAACGTGTTTGAAGGTACATAGGAACCCTTTATCAAGTCTGCTCTTGGTGAACGATCTGGAGGTGCGATGGCGGAGACAGCGTGGTCTTTCAGAGCTGTCACAAGACAGCACTTGTGACAGCACTGAAAGACCGAGCTCTCCAGCAGTGCACCTTCAGGAGATCGTTCACCAAGAGCAGACATGATAAAGGGGTGCTATATACCCCAAAATGCGTTATCAATAAAAAGTATTTCTATCATTCAAACTCTATCAGTCCTGAAGTGAGGCAGAAACAGTCCAGCGATATTATCCCACGCATTTCATCCACTCCACTGGCAGTCTGTCTCTGGGGTTCCAGATAGTTTTGGCTGCACCTGCCCACACTGGAGCCAAGTACCAAGTACTGCACAACAAAAACAGGTGAGCAGAACTTATACCCCTCTGAGGGTCACTGCATTTTGCCAAACAGCTGATCATCAAGGGTTCCTGGAGTTGGACCCCCACCGATCAGATACTGATGACCTATCCTCAGGATAGTTCATCAGTATTAAACACTTGGAAAGCCCTTTTAAATCCAGGGGGTGAGGCCTGATCATTCTGAAAACTCTGTATATCCCTATATAGATCCAGGCAATCCAGCAGGTGATCCCAGATTCTGGAAGGCCCCAGGGACTATAAAGCAGCAGCAGCTACGTCTCTGCTATTATTTCATTTTGGATCAATAGTCTCCATTTGTCTAGAGCATAGAAGGTTCATCACAGAGCCGCTTATATCACCAAAATAAAGCGTACGGCAAGCAATGCAGGATTTAAATAAGAATAACACACCAGGCCGTCAATTCTCCTTTGCATTTACAATAAAAACCATTTAGAGAAAAAAATTTAAATTCAGCAGTGGATGCTAAAAGAGAGAACGGAGGCTGGCACTAACCCACCCCTAAAAACAATTAATTTATATATGGAACTGTTATAGCGGTGATTGATGTACAGATCACATCTGCATAGACAAATGTATTTATCTGAGCGCATACAGTATCCTCTACTGCCATCTGCTGTTGAAATGGAAGAAGACACCTCCCTGGTAACACACTCATTGAATTCCATAGAAGAAGGCATTTTGGTTACGTACCAGTGCAGAACACACATACTGTGCAACTTGTTTGATGTGAAAATCCTCCTTGGATTCACATTAGGTACATCTTTAGTGATTGCTTGAAGTGACTCCGTGTAGTCTCTCTAGTGCAACCTATGGTTAGTTGCACACCTGTCCTTTAGTCCCCATGTACACGGCTGTATCTATTTTACACTTCGTGGATCCACAAAATACGGATGAGTCTGTGTGCTGTCTGCATTTTATTTGCTGATGCATTGTTGTAGTGCGAACTTTGCGCGACGGACATACGGATTCAGAAAGTACACAGATGATCCATGTGCTTTCCGTATCCGTATGTCTGTTCTGCAAAAAGATAGAAAATGTTCAATGCGCAAAATGCAGAAGCTTCAATGGGTCCACAAAAAATGCAAATGTCTTGCTATACACTTTGCTCACCAGCAGAAGGGGTATGGTTGGCAGTTTTTGGCAACAGGAATGGAACTTACTTTTCCATTCCTCCCCTCTTGGTAGGAGTGGGCTGGTCCGACTTCCTGTCAAGGGAGGGTCTGAGCGAGTTAGTGTCAGAGTAAAGAGAGGAGTGAGGGGTGAGGGAGCATGGGATCCATGTCCAGCTCCTCCAGGCCATGTGGACCACAGGATGGCTAATCTAGGAGGACATCATTGCCACGGAGAGACTGCAGGGTTCTAAACCACAGAAGATTTGTACACTATACCCTATTTGTGTCACAGGTGCCAGAGTAAATCCGTATGGAAGGGAATCAGGCGAAAGACACTGTCAACTAGCAAACTTATGAGTGTCATGTTCTGCCACATACGGGTGACTTGCATTATTCCTTCCCATGTGCATAACCTTACATTTGTCATTGCTAAACCTCATCTGCTACTTCTCTGCACAAGCCTCCAATCTATCCAGATCCATCTGTAGTAGTGTACTGTCCTCTCTAGCATATATATATATATATATATATATATATATACAGTATACTGTCCTCTTCCGTTGACATCCATTGACTCGCCGCGATCAAGTTTACCCACATCAGATGTTAAACTTACCGGCCTATAGTTTCCAGGCTCTGTTTTTGACCCTTATTTGAATATGGGCCCCACATTAGCTATATGCCAATCCTGTAGAACACCCCCTGTCAAAATAGAGTCCTTGAATATCGGAAATAAAGCTCTATTACATTACTTAAGGGTGGGTGTATGCTATCTGGACCTGGTGATTTGTCTATTTTAATCTTTTTAAGTCTCCGCTGCACTTCTACTTGGGTCAGATAGACCAGTTTTTATGGGAAGTTTTTTTTTTACACTCTGCATTTTCATCTGATCATTTTCCTCAGTGAATACAGTGGAGAAAAAAATATGACATAGCTTTGCTTTCTCCTCATCACTCTGCTTCCTTGCTACCCTCCTGTTTTAGTAATTTAAATCCTTTCTTTTTGTCATTCATTGCTCCCTTTATATTTCTATTTATCCACATTGTTTTTTTCTTGTTTATCATCCTTTCATTTCCACAATTATAGTTTAGGATGCCTTTAAAAAATAGTCCATTGTGTGGCTGCATTCCTATTCCCAAGGTCATTGTCCCAGTTAGTTAGGCCAATGGCCTCTTTTAGCCAGTCAAAGTGTGCTTTTTGGAAGTTTGGTATTTTTGTGCCTCCCTGAAGAAACACTCTTTTGAATGACAATTGGAAGGCTATTATTTTATGGTCACTATTTACCAGGTGTCCCCCAACCTGCACTTCTGTTGCTCTGTCAGGTCTATTGGTTAGTACTACATCCAGTGTGGCCATTCCTCTAGTTGGGTCCTGAACCAGTTGGGAACTGCAGAAGGACTTAAAGAGGACCTTTCACCACTCCTGACATGCCTGTTTTAATAACTTCATGCATTCCCCATGTAATAACAAGTCTGGAACATCTATTCTTATGTCTGTATGTTGTGCCATTCCTTTATTATTTGCACTAGAAGTTATGAATGAATTGCTATTTGCCTTCAGTAAAGGAACAGAGGGGAGGTGACCAGTAGGGGGTGTGTACCTGCACAGTCTGACTCTAGCCAATCAGTGCTACCATGTTCAGACTGTGCAGATACACACCCCCAACTTGTTACCTCCCCTCTGTTCCCTTACTGAAGACAAATAGCAATTCATTCATAACTTCTAGTGCAAATAATAAAGGAATGGAACAACATACAGACATAAGAATAGATGTTCCAGACTTGTTATTACATGGGGAATGCATGAAGCTATTAAAACAGTCATGTCAGTAGTGGTGAAAGGTCCTCTTTAACAAGAACCTTATTGCATGCCTATGATTCTGTTGAGAGACTGCAAAGTACTATAACCACCACCATTGTTCCTGTCCATACACTGTTAAATGCTGAAAGAATATTGCACTGTGACATAATGTGAGGCTGTGCCTCCTGCTACTATTGGTAATTCAATCCTAGCGAGATCATTGTCTCCACTATCCATCGGTCATGCCTTGCTCCCAGCATTCAACATCAAGGGCATCCCAACCAACACCAGGCAGGATTTCCAATACCAGGGTGTGCCCTGAGGGAAGAAAGGGTGGCCCCTCCAGTCACTGTACAGCCCTAGGGAGCACAAGAGTGGGGATTGCCACCGTTATTTCTTAGTACTATCACCACCCTCAGAGCCACAACTACTGTACCACTCCTATTCTCCATGTACTCTACAGCAGTCAACTGCATGGGGCCATAGAAGGTCTGTATGCACTATATATATTTTTTTTTAATTTCTTTTCTGGCCCTTTAAGCAAGAAAACAGGTAAAAGAAGGCATCTTTTTCATTATTTATATGCCCACATCCCACTGATTCCCTAAAACTTTATAAAATCCTGAATAAAACAACAAATTTCCATGGTGTCTTTACTCATGAAAATATGGGCTTATTAAAATTATTGAACCATAAATGTGAAACTGTAAAAATAAACAAGCAAAATATAATTAAGATGAATGGTGTGTTAGAAATAATAACTTATTTTAATAAAGGTAATGTACTGTTATACTTTCCAAAATCCTTCTTCTCGATGGTGACACCTACAGGCTACAGTGTGGTACTACACTGCCTGTAAAGAATTGGTCATAGCTTTGTAGTGATCTTTCACTCAAAATGTAGAGAAAAAGTTTAGCAAATGATATATTATTTTCCAGGGATAAAACTAGGCTTTCTTTTCACAGGGGGGAAAGATTTAGTTTTCTATCCCTCTGTGCTAACTTATACACACAATTCTCATGTGTGATGTGCCTACATGGATTTGTAGCTCAGCTGTCCAAACAGAAGCCTGTCCTGCCTTGGCATACAAGTTGGTGGCAGCTCTATTCTCTTCCTCCATGTAGATGTAGTCTACTGCCAAAATAGTGCCATTTCTGTTTAAAACGTAATTATTAAATCGCTAACCCACAATTAAATATTAAATTAGGTCACACAAAACTTCAAAAAATTTAAATTGAAACATGTTTCAAAAAATGGTCTTGTGTCTAGTCCAGGGATGCTCAACCTGCAGCCCTCCAGCTTTTGTAAAACTACAACTCCCACCATGACCTGCTGTAGGCTGATAGCTGGAGGCTGTCCAGGCATGTTGGGAGTTGTAGTTTTGCAACAGCTGGAGGGCTGCAGGTTGAGCATCCCTGGTCTAGTCTGTTATGGCGCACCCTGGTGTTCTTTTAATTCCCTTCTCAGAATGTCTACCTATGGTGGATTTTACTGTCTGTGCTATGACTCCAAGACCCAGACCCTTTGTGGGTCATAGGGTTAAAGGGTTAAAGTGATCTAGGATCAGTCGAACCACAGGGTTTGGTCTTGCACTATTAAAATGACCATCTGCAATGACCCACCTCAGCCAGATGACAATAAGAATTGCATGAAATCATTCCCTATAATGCTTTTAGTTTGGGTTGCTAGACTATTATAGTTGTTTGAATGAGGCTCAACTCTTGCTGTTGGTGCCAGTAACACCCCACCTCTTTACAACTATGGCCTGAGCCTCTGGTAGTACCAATTCATAAAATCATTTACATAGATTTAAGGTCTCCATATTAAAAACTCAATTCATTGTTTCACTTAAAGGGGTATGGTTATCTGCTGCTTGACCTGACCCATGTCTGTTCACTGTTCTGACCCTGTGCTTCCTCTCCTGACCTTTGGACTGATTCTTGGATTTACATGAAGTCTGCCTACCTGACCTCGGTTTGGCACTAACTATGAGCTTTGCCTGATCCCTCGGGAACTTTTAACCAGCATCTTTGACACCCATGGGTCAGCAGTCAACCACAATGGGACAACTCCAGGATGTAGTAGCATGGTAGTCCCCTGTGGCAAAGTCCCTATGTAGGGTTTAAGGGCTGAATACCAAGGGACCTCTAGGATAACACCCTTAGGTTTATCCCTAAAACAGTCAGTTGATACAGTGCCTTAACGGGGTTGTTGATCATGTGCAGTGTCTCTCCATTCATTCTCTATGGGACAGCCAATGACAGTGCTCACTATGTCCAGTAGTTTCATCAAAACTGAATTGAGCTCAACCAGCAATTCTATTTGGATGGAATGCAATGATCCCAACCAATCTAACAGCTATCCCTCATCCTGTAGATAACAGAAAGCTTCTAAGTGGAGTACCCCTTTACCTGAGTTATGGTTTCCATGTCTTGCACTGATGAGGGTGAAAAAATACTGCTGCTGATAAATCCGTCAGTAACAGCTCCATGCATGTTAGACTAAGTTGTTTGAAACATTTTCAGTGTTATCTCCGTTAAGGACCAGTAGTTTTATAGGTAAAGGTTGAAAAATTGGTCAAACTGGCTCATTTGCATGGCTCCACCCACACCCAAAATAGGAATAAAACCACTGAGAAGCATATACCCTCTGCTGTACTCCATAGTCTTCCAACAGGGGGCACCATTGTCATCTCACCATTATCTTACTGGTTATTCTGTCCCTTTAATACTTGCAACTAGTATATTTATGTATCAGCATCTAATTGAAGTAATTTCCTGTAAACGATTAAAATAATGCATATTTTATGCCATGGAAATCTTTGTAGTCTGTATTTGCCTCAGAGTTTAGTGTCACAATATAAATCAAAATATAGTTCAGTGTGATCATAAAATGAATAGCTCATCATAAATACATTGCTTGCTTCGTGGTTACAAGGGAAAACCGTTTCATATATTCAAGGCTAAGTGTCACTGCATTAATTTAAATTAAACAGGCCGCAATACATTCTGGGGAATTACCATAAATAAGCTTGGCCTATGATGGTAATAAATGGAAAGGACCTGAACCCTGTAAACAAGATAAGTAACACCGCCGATGCATATTTCAAAAGGCCCGTAAAGAAAAGAGTGTCATAAAACCAAGGAAGGGCCTGATGGACGCCGACATTCGCCATTAATATTCTCCGCAAATGGTACATGACAATAGATTTCTTACAAAGCTAGAACCAGCCCTGTACCTCACATGGATCCAGAGATCTCCCCATTCATTGCTCTGTTAGATTATGTTCAGATTTGGCAGCACAGGGGGCATGTCCTTTAGGGCTCATGCACAGAACCATATGTATTTTGCTGTCTGCAAAAAAAAACGGATCAGTAAAAAATACTGAAGACGTCCGTTTGCATTCCGTATTTTGCAGAATGGAACAGCTGGCCTCTAATAGAACAGCCCTATCCTTGTCCGTAATTTGGACAATAGTTTTATTTTTTGCAGAACGGAAATACAGACATATGGAAACGGAATGCACACGGAGTAACTTCAGGTTTTTTTGCGGACCCATTTAAATTAATGGTTCCGTATACAGTCCACAAAAAAAAAAACGGAATGGACTCGGAAAGAAAATACGTTTATATGCATGAGCCCTTACGCTGCAGTTCTCACTCTACCACAGCTCATGAGGTGTGTCCTTTCTGTTGTTGCTCTCTCCTTGTAACTGACACAGCTTCTAACAGAACCTATGGCTGGTGGCAGTTGAATATTTAAACTGAGCATGTGCGACCATCTCAGTGAGACGGACAAAAAATAAAGAAAAGAACAGCAGGTTGCGCTATACAGATACATTTTATTGAATTGCTTATTTGCTGTACTATAATTTAAATTACATGCAATTATAAAAGTATTCAGATCCAGGTGCTGGTTTGAAAAATGTAGAACATGTTTCATGACACAACCCCTTTAAATAAAGATAGAAATAGTATAATTGATTGAACAGGGGATGGGTAGCCAACTTCTGCACCCAATATACTGGCCAGGTTTTGGGTGTGTTTACATGCTTTTGTAGCACAAATCACAGCAAAAAAAAAAAAAACAAAACAAAAATGGAACAAAACTAACACTAAACTAAAATCTGCCAAAAATGTCTTCAACAAGCATTGCAAATTTCCACTGAAGATTTCACCCTTTTGCAATGCAGCCAAATATGCATGTAACTTGTGGATTTTGCCATGTATTAATTGATATACCGCGGGTCAACCAAGAAAAGAACGATGAAGGTAAACAGCAGGTAATCTTGACCCTGCTTTCTGGACATCTTCAGGACTTTCTGCAGGTTCCTGAAACAAAGGCCCAGATTTACTAACAAATCTGCTCCAAAAGAGTTTTGACACTTCTTTCCGACATGATGGAAAAGGGGGGGGGAGGGTAAGTGGAACATGAGCCCCTATGGTAAATCTGGTGCAGGTCTAGACAACCAGTCTAAGTTTAGTTTAGAATTAGTAAATGTGGGTCAAAGCCTTGTAGAAATCCTGCATAGAAAACAAGGGGTCAATATTTACTGATCTGTACCATTTTCAGATGGTGTAGGGGTTTAGTCAAATGGGTGGGGCCTTAACAATGGCAAAGGAGGAGTGTCCAGTCCATGTAGGAAGTGATCTGACTGTGCAAATAATTAGGCCTCATGCACATGCCCCCTATTGTGGCCCGTAAACAGAGGCAGTGCGGACGGACCACAGGCCCATGGGCCCATTTAAGTTGAATGGGTCTGGATTCATCTGCAGAATCCGCACGGATGTTACCTGTGCATTAGGGACCGAAAATTGCGGTCCCCAATGCACGGAACGGACGATCAACGGCCGTGTGCATGAGCCCTTACAGACCTGGTGGCAATTCTAGTTACACATGACAACTACCAAGACAGAATAGACAGAGGTTGGGTCATGCAACCAGATATCACTGCTTGCTATCATGTATATTTCAGGACTTGGGGAATATAATATCTCCTTATGGAGAGTGCCTTAAACGAGGAGGCGAACTATACTTTTTATCAATGCCATTTTGGAGTGTGTATGACTTTTTGATCGCTTTTTAAACTTTTGGGCGTTGATGGTAAAGGGGTTAAAATTTTAAATAAGAAGGTCACATCTGGCCTCAACCTCTGTATCCAACTGCTATGTCAGGAAAAAAGTATTAAATATGGTGCTAATTCTGACCACAATATTTCTCAATGCATTTTACACCAGAAAGCTGGCATATACTGTATACATTGATAAATCACCTGCTTCCCATTAATTACAAAGCTGGCTGCCTGCAGACGCCACTAGGGGGAGCTCAGTGCATAGGAATAATATAGTTAAAATTGACTGTGTTGGAAACTGTAATAATCTGTTTGCACTTAACCTGGGTGCATGAAAATGGAGTATTTTCACTTCAGAAAGAGGAGAAGGAGGTCCCCACCACCAGGGGTGCAGCAATAATGAGGCTAGGTGAGGCGATTGCCTCAGGCAGCACCAGATAGGGGCAAGAGGAGAGCAACGGAAGGGCCATGGGCAATCAGCGCTTTCATTGTGGCAAAGGGGTTAGGTTAAGGAATTGGCATTGGGGGAAGGGGGGGCACTGTTTCAGTTTTCGTCTCAGGCAACAGAAAGGCTAGGTGCCCCATAGAAGCTGCGTGATCTGCCTCTATTGAAGGTGTGCCTCTGACTGGTGAGAATTCAAGTTGCCTTATGGAGAGTGTCTACTCTCTAGATTCACTATGTAACACAACAAAAAAAAAAAAAACTGTAGATCTCTAAAGAATATTAAATGACATCTTCTAAGATTTCTTCTCTGTTATATATTTTATATGCCCTCCTCCGACTTTGACCTGCGATGAAGTCTACGCCTCACTGCAACATTCTCATGTGTAATATGCACAGATGCGGCGGTAAGAGACTTTTGGAGAAGAAAATCCCATCCCCAGCCTTTTATCAGGACAAGAGGAGGATGTTTCATTGCAGAAAACACAGAGTATCCGGCCACCGTCTTTGTTTATTTAATTGAAGCAATCTCATCCTTTTTCCCTTTAATTTCACCTCCTGTTCTGGGGGCTCGCAACCCATAAGTTATTGATGAAGCCTATTCTGATTTAATGGAGAGGAAAAAAAAAAAAAGAAAGAAAATGAATGTGTGCCGGAGAATAGCGGAGAGGAAAATGAGAAAGTGAAAAGCATTTAAATCGATTGTGCAAACAAAGGAAAAGAGTGAGGAAAGGGAGAGAAAGAGAGGATGTTTGATACTGCTGTCAAAACATCTGAAATGCTAGATATTATCAGGAGGAGCTGAGCCGTCTGTCTGAGCCAAGATATTGCTGATTCTCCACTGAAAATATCTCCGTCTTTACTCCACAAAGAAATACACATTTTTGTTACCTACAGATCTGCAGACGGTTCGCGGGCCCATTATTAAACTGTCTACCTGCTAAGTGACGGAAATTGAAGAGAAAGCAGAAATGTCGGGCGTCTTTTCTTCAATCCAGCAATGGCAAACAAAAAATATTTTGAAAATTTGTAATATCATGTAAAAGCTAACAAAAAAAGTAAGCATTACAGGGGTTATCCAACCCCTGTAATGCCCCCCACAATGCCCGGGCACCTCATACCGGTTAAATTTACCCCGCTCCCCGGCAGGGGCGGTCTTGGGCACCACACATCCTATGCATTTGCATAGGGCCCCCGACGTCCAAGGGGGCCCCCACGCTCCGCTCTTGTGCTGGTGTCCAAGACCGCCCGCCCAGCTGTCACGTACTGCATTTGTCCGAATGCGTACTCATTTTATAAATTAGTACACTAATGCGTACTAATTTAAAAATGCATACACATTAGTGTACATACTAAAATATGCATATGAATTAGCGTGCAGATTTGAAAAAGCGCACGCAAATTCCACCCGAGCATGCTCTAGTCCCAGTCTTTGATGTGGTGGGGGGGCGTGCCATTGGGGGGGTGTCATCAGGGGCGTGACGCATCATTGGGGGGTGGGGGCCCCCGGACATAACTTCGCTTAGGGCCCCAGAAATGCCAAGACCGCCCCTGCTCCCCGGCACCAACGTCCCTCCTGATGCCTGCACAGCTGCCACGGCATTTCTCTGTTGCGCAGATCAAAACATGTGGCAATGGAGCAACCAATAGTGGGTGACACTAGGGAGACTCATCCCCATCGCAGCCTGCTATTGGCTTCATGCCCCCAGGAGATGCAGCAGCGGCCGTGTGGGCATCAGTAGAGACACGGGTGCTGGGGAGCGGGGTACGTATAACCTATATTATTATTATCATTCATTCCATTGCACTGTACATATGATAAGGGGTGCGCATACATTATACAGACAATTGCACTAAGCATGAACAAGACGAGTTACAAACTGGTACAGAAGGAGAGAGGGCCCTGCCCTTGAGGGCTTACAATCTATATGGTATGAGAGAAGGACACAGTAGGTAAGGGTAGAGCTGGTCATGGCGGTGTAGAGGCAGCAGGGTCACTGGTTGTAGGCTTGTCTGAAGAGGTGGGTTTTTTAGGTTTCTTTTGAAGGATTTCACTGTAGGTGAGAGTCTGATATGTTGGGGTAGAGAGTTCCAGAGTATGGGGGATGCACAGGAAAAATCCTGGAGGCGATTGTAGGAGGAGGGGATAAGAGGAGAGGAGAGAAGGAGGTCTTGTGAGGATCGGAGATTACATGTGGTGGTGTATCAGGAAAGTAGCTCAGAGATGTAGGGAGGGGACAGGTTGTGGACGGCCTTGTATGTAGTTGTTAGTATTTTGAACTGAATTGCTGGGCAATGGGGAGCCAATGAAGGGATTGTCAGAGGGGAAAGGCAGAGGAGGAACGGAGTGAAAGGTGGATTAGTCGGGCAGCAGAGTTGAGGATAGATTGGAGGGGTGCGAGAGTGGTAGATGGAAGGCCACAGAGGAGAATGTTGCAGTAGTCTAGGCGGGAGATGATGAGGTCATATACAAGCATTTTCGCAGACTCATAGTTGAGAAATGTGCGGATGCGAGAGATATTTTTGAGTTGGAGGCGGCAGGTGGTGGAAAGGGAGTGGATGTGTGGTCTGAAGGAGAGGCCAGAATCCAAGGTCACTCCAAGGCAGCGGACTTGGTTGAGCGGGGAGAGTGTGCAGCCATTGATCATGATAGATAGGTCTGTTGGGGAGGTTGAGAAAGATGCAATTTATGTGCATTGCTGAACATATTTTCTGCTAGCAATGATTCCATTAAAGGGGTTGTCTCTACATAGACATTGATGACATCTCACTAGGATGTGTCACCAAAGTCAAATCAGTCCAAATGTTGTCCAAATGCCGATCTCTAAGTAAGCCTTGTGTCACTTCACCTTCTGTTGGCTCGACTCAGGGTTTTCTGGGCGCTACATGGTCAGTCACTGACTTTAATGAGAGGATCACACTGAGAGAACCCCTTTAAAGTTCAGAAAGCCAGTGTTCTCCTTTAGGAATATCATACAATACTAATTTCCCTTCCTTCCTTACCATCTACTGGCTTGTACAGAGAGTTTCCGGAAATGCTGAACGCTACAAAACTTGCAAGTCTTTATTAAATAAATTTTGATCAGTGTCTATTGTAATAAGAGGTTTTCTGATAAACACGACGACTGAACGACTGGATCCGTGTTTTATATTCGCTGCAAACATAAAATCTATTTATTAGCTTAAACAGGAGCAAATTGGAGTATTTGTGAAGAACGCAGCGGTCTCTTTCTCCCGGATTCATAGAATTACGGTGAATTAAATATTTTGTTCAAGCCAATGCCCTGGAGCAAAGTGTGATTGGAAGACTTATTACCGAAACTCTGATCAAAAACCAGTGGACGAGAATAGATCTGTAAAGAGGATTGTTAATGCGGACAAGCCGGGGCGTCACTGGGGGAGGCATGTCCCCTGGTGCTGGGGTGGACTCCACCAAATCAGTATACCTTGACCAGGGTATTTAGATGATGAAAATTAAATATGAAATGAAAAATAAATGAATAATGAATTAATTAAAATACTTAATGGGAAGTATAACAATTTTCCTGCAGAGAGCACCCCCTAATGGCAGCTGCAAGAAAATGCAATGACCAGTTAATTGCCATTTACCCTCTAAATGAAAACGCATTAAGTAAATCCAAATATATTGTTCCTTAATCTAACAATCATTTAGCCCCAAAATGCCTATAAACCAGGAAAAGTGTCCGATTTTTAAACAGAAATGACCTGATTTAGGGCCCATAGTGCTTTGCGGATCCGCAAATTGCGGACTGCACATGGCCACAACCATTATAGAAAATGTACCGCTATACACGTTACTAGTGATTAGGGGAACAGGGCAATAACTGATGGTGTTTCAGAATACGTACAATAGAGGCAGACCATGAAATCTCTATGATCTACCTCGGCTGTATTGTTTACAAGATATTTTTACAGCTCATTATAATGTCACTCTATATGTGTTGAGCTCCCCCTAGTGGTGGCTGCAGGAATCCAGAATTTTATCATTTTGCACTAAGACTTTTATAAAGCTAGTGAGGAACACAAGATCTCTATGATCTACCTCCCCTGTATTGTATACAAGATATTTTTACAGCTCATTATAATGTCACTCTATATGTGTTGAGCTCCCCCTAGTGGTGGCTGCAGGAATCAAGAATTTTATCATTTTGCACTAAGACTTTTATAAAGCTATTTAGAAAAGATATATTGTGAAATTACAGTGGACAATAAAAATTGAAGAAAAATAAAAAGTCCATTTGACGGAGCTTTCAGGGGAGGGGATATTTTTAGCACTACTGTACTAATATAATGTACACACTAGTGATGAGCGAGCATGCTCGGCCCAATATGATATTCGGTCGAGCATTGCGGTGCTCGGGACCACCCGGTGTTCGGCCGAACACCGCGTGAGCTTGAGCGACATGCTCGAGTCCCCTCCCCGCATGCCAATTAGCCAATTAGCATGCGGGGAGGTACTGGCATTCACTGTAATGCCGTAGCCATCTTGGCTACTGGCATTACAGTGATTGGCTGGCTGGGAACGCGTCATCGGGTGCTATATAGCACCCGGTGACATGTGACCGGCTCAGATAGAGTCAGGGAGATTTGCTGCAAGGAGGGACAGATAGTATAGGGAGAGAAATTGGCTAGTCAGGGCTAGATTTTCAGTTGAAAAGACCTAAAAGCCCTTTTAAGGGCTATTGTGATATCTGGCTACAATATATTTTTTTTTTTGGGGGGGGTTAAAAATTGCGCAAGGTGGCCTGACCTTAACGCCACCTGCGCAGCTGGTGCATTCTAATACTTTCTGTATCCTATATACCTGACATCCGTTGCAATTTTTTCTGCCACTAATCAAGCCGACAGTACCTCATCAGCGCCTGCTGTATATTGTTTGCGCAAGGAGGCACAGATAGTGTAGGGATAGGATTTGGCAAGGCAGGGCTAGTTGTTCTGTTAAAAAGACACAAAAGTCTATTGTTATATCTGGCTGCAATTTATTTTTTTCTCTTGGGGGCAAAAAGAACGCAAGTTTGCCTGATGCTAACACCACCTGCACAGCGCGAGCATTATAATGTGTCTGTAGTCTATATACCTGACATCCGTTGCTATTTTTTCCGCCGCTAATCAAGTCAGTACCTCATCTGCACATGTTGCATAATGTTTGCTCATTCTAAATATTTGACATTCTGTAAAATTTTTCTGATCATACAAAAAACTACACTACTGTACTTGTGACAAAGTTGCATATATACTATTTAATATGCGCAAGGCGAGCAGTAAGGGACGGGGAAGTGGGCGTGCTGCTGATGGTGAACGCAGAGGTCATGGCTCTGGGCGCGGTGAAACTGTGCCTGCTGGCAGAGCCCAAGAAACAAAGTCATCCAAAACTCCTAGCTTCATGTCACAGTTTGCAGGGCAGCACAAGACATAACTCTTGTCGCCGCACCAGTGCGAGCAGGTAGTCGGTTGGATTTCAGCTGATAATGCTTCCAGTCGGTTAAGCACCACCCTCTCTTCCACAAAGTCCAGTCTCAGTAGCCAAGAGTCTGGGCAACAAAATCCTCACCCTGATCCTCCTTCCTCCCACCATGCAGAGCCTGAGCAAACAAGTGATCCCACACTTGGATATTCTGAGGAGCTTTTTTCATCGCCGTTCTTTGATTAGGTGGGCCGAACGCATGGGTCCACGATCTGTGTCTGCAGGTCACACCACTGCCTCCTATTCCCCTCTGTTACGTGCTGTCCAAGACGCAGGCCCAGATGCCTCCCACCCTGCACCTGGACCTTCGCAGGAACCATCAGCAAGCACGTCCATTTCAGTGCCCCAGCGCAGCGTTCAAATGTCCTTACCCCAGGCATTTGAACGCAAACGCAAGTACCCTGCCACCCACCCACAGGCCATAGCACTAAACACGCAACTTTCCAAATTGCTGGCCCTGGAAATGTTGCCATTTAGGCTGGTGGACATCGAGGCCTTTCGCAGCCTGATGGCGGCAGCTGTTCCCTCGTTACACAGTCCCCAGCCACTATTTTTCCCGATGTGCCGTCCCCGCCTTACACCAGCATGTGTCCCGAAACATAACCTGTGCCCTGACCAACGCAGTTACTGGGAAGGTCTACTTAACAAATGACACATGGACAAGCGCTTCTGGCCAGGGACGCTACATTTCCCTGACGGCACACTGGGTGAACGTTGTGGAGGCTGGGAGCGAGTCGTACCCTGGGATGGCACAGGTGCTACTCACGCCAAGGATTCCGGGCCCTACTTCCATCCAGATTTTCGCCACCACCTACAGTAGCGGCTGCAACCCCTCCTTCTCTTCCTCCACCTCCTCCTCCACTTCCACTGCAGAATTCCCATCTTGCAGCACCAGTCAGACTTCACTCAGTAGCTGGAAGCAGTGTAACACAGCAGTCGGGAAGTGGCAACAGGCCATGATGAAGCTTATTTGCCTAGGTGACAAACAGCACACCGCCGCAGAGCTAAGGCAGGGCATAAGGGACCAGGCTGAACTGTGGCTCTCGCCAGTCAACCTACAGCCAGGCATGGTTGTGTCTGATAACGGCCGCAACTTGGTGGCGGCTTTGGAGCTGGCCAACCTCACACACATACCATGCCTGGCCCAAGTCTTCAACTTAGTGGTTCAGCGGTTTCTGAAAACCTACCCCAATTTGCATCAACTACTGGTAAAGGTGCGCCGCCTGTGTGCCCATTTCCGAAAGTCACCTACAGCTTCAGCCGGCCTGGCAACGCTGCAGCAGCGCTTGCGCTTGCCAGCTCATCGACTGCTGTGCGACCTGAGCACACGCTGGAACTCCACCTTCCTTATGTTGGGCAGGCTTTGTGAGCAGCAGAGGGCAGTAGTATAGTACCAGCTACAACACGGTCAGCGCCTTTCCAGTCAGCTTCCGCTCTTCACAAGCGACAAATGGGCATTAATGTCTGACCTCTGTGAGGCTTTACGCAACTTGGATGAATCTACACAGATGGTGAGCGGCGATAATGCAATTATCAGTATAACCATCCCACTTCTGTGTCTACTAAAAAGCTCACTACTTACAATAAAGGCCGACGCTTTGCATGTGGAAGAGGTGGAAATGGGGGAAGACCCTACACAGGATGATAGCCAGACCACCCTCGGTTCGTCTTCCCAGCGCGAATTGGAGAAGGACGAGGAGGAGGAGGAGCAGGAGACGGTTGCCACCGCTACACAGGGTAGCCATAACACATTTACACCATCTCTTCGACATGGATGGGCCGAAGAGGAGGAAGAGGACGAGGAGGATATTGAGAGTGATCCTGCTGGTGAGGAGAGTGAAGCCTTGTCTGTTGGGACTCTGGCACACATGGCTGACTTCAGCTTATGCTGCCTTTCCCGAAAAGTTTTGGAAGATGGCAAAGGAGTACCTAGCTGACCGTGTCAACGTCCTCAGCGATCCCTCTGTGCCGTATAAATTTTGGTTGTCTAAGCTGGACACGTGGCACGAACTGGCGCTCTACGCCTTGGAGGTGCTGGCCTGCCCTGCCGCCAGCGTTTTGTCAGAGCGGGTATTTAGTGCTGCTGGGGGCATAATTACTGGTTGACGCTTATCAAAATGAACAAGGCCTGGATTGCCCCTGACTTCTTACTCCACCAGAGGAAAGCAGCTTAACATGAAGGAACCTTAAATGTGGCTTTTAAGATGTTCACCAGCAGGCCCGGAACCACAATGTTTTAGACGGTCACCTCACCAGCAGGCCCAGAACCATAATGTTTTAGACAGTCAGCTCACGAGCAGTCCCTCAACTATAATGTTTTAGACAGTCAGCTCACCAGCAGGCCCGGAACCATAATGTTTTAGACGGTCAACTCACCAGCAGGCCCGGAACCAAAATGTTTTAGATGGTCAGCTCACCAGCAGGCCCTGAACCATAATGTTTTAGATGGTCAGCTCATCAGCAGTCCCGGAATCATAATGTTTTAGACGGTCAGCTCACCAGCAGGCCCTCAACCATAATGTTTTAGACGGTCAGCTCACCAGCAGGCCCTCAACCATAATGTTTTAGATGGTCAGCTCATCAGCAGGCCCGGAATCATAATGTTTTAGACGGTCAGCTCACCAGCAGGCCCTCAACCATAATGTTTTAGACGGTCAGCTCACCAGCAGGCCCTCAACCATAATGTTTTAGACGGTCAGCTCACCAGCAGGCCCAGAACCATAATGTTTTAGACGGTCAGCTCACCAGCAGACCCTCAACCATAATGTTTTAGACGGTCAGCTCACCAGCAGGCCCGGCATCCATAATGTTTTAGATGGTCAGCTCACCAGCAGACCCTCAACCATAATGTTTTAGACGGTCAGCTCGACAGCAGGCCCTCAACCATAATGTTTTAGACAGTCAGCTCAGCAGCAGTATGTCACCCATAATGTTTTAGACGGTCAGCTAAGCAGCAGCACATCACCCCTATTGTTTTTGAGTGTCAGCAGCAGGCCATCAATCATAATTTTTCAAGGGTGTGTCTAATGCCCTCCTTTATGTGTAATAAAGAGTGTATTGGAGTGCCTGTTCCTAGAAATTTTTGTCAGCCCTTTCCCTTTGTGCATAGGCTTTACGAGTGTAGAAGTCCCACGTCATGAACAATTGTACCACAATGTGAATGAGGCCTTCCTTTATGTGATATACCGGTTGTATCGGAGTGCCTGTTCCTTGTAATTTTTGGCAGCACTTGCGCTTTACGTACAAGTAAATGTATGTTTCCTAACAATATTTCCTCCAAAATCGATGATATTTTTGGTTTCGGGTATTCTTGTCATTCCGTAAAAGTGGCGTAATATTCGGACAACATCAGCGACTTCGGTGTCCAAGATGCATCCAGACATCCTCCCGATGCTGTTCCCAAACCATTTGAGTGGTGTTTCCACCATTTTCTCAACTTTCCCTATGAACCAGACACCCTCCCCTCTTCAGAGCAGGGGGTGCCCGGTTTAGTGCTCAGGTTCTCCCATTGACTTCCATTATACTCGGGTGCTCGGCTGAGCACTCGAGCACCACCTAGTGTTTGGCCAGAGCACCCAAGCACCCGAGCATCGCGGTGCTCGATCAACACTAGTACACACTGTACCGATATTTATTCATTTTATGCAGGTATATAGCGCTACAATATTCTGTTGTACTTTACAGACATTATCATCAAGCTGTCCCCAATGGGGCTCACAATCTAAGACAGCATTAATCTATCAACCCTGTATTGTATGCAAGAGATCTTTATAGCTCATTATAATGTCACTCTATATGTGTTGAGGTCCCCCTAGTGGTGGCTGTAGGAAGCTAGAATTTCACAGTAAGACTTTGAGAAGTCTAGTGGACAATTTGGAAGTTTATGTGTGAGGAACACAACTCCAAAGATATATTGTGAAATTACGGTGGACAATAAAAATTGAAGAAAGTCGGTGGAGCTCTTGGGTGAGGGCATATTTTGAGCACTTGTGTACTAATATAATGTACAAACTATATTAATTTTTATTCATTTTTATGTAGGTATATAGTGCTCCTATATTCCACAGCGCTTCACAGACATTAGCATCCAACTGTCCCCAATGAGGCTCACAATCTAAGGCAGCATTGATCTACCTCCCCTGTACTGTATGCAAGAGATTTTTACAGCTCATTATAATGTTGCTCTATTTGTGTTGAGCTCCCCCTAGTGGTGCCTGCAGGAAGCCAGCATTTTATCATTTCGCACTATGACTTTGAGACGGCTAGCAGAGACTATGGAAGTCTGAATACATCTTTTTTCCACACCTTCTAGATAATATGCTGTGCAGACCAGAAAAAAAGCATTTGTAATAGAGCATCTGCTCCTACAGAAATCCTGATATACTGGCAAGGTATATTTACGCAAAAGTATACAGTAAATTGATGGGTGACTGTATCTCAGCACTTAGTCATGTCCTGTAATCGATGTCAGTGCCGGCTGCCTGATCACGATACAAAATTATATACTTACAAGACATGACGCATCAGGAATTCCACAGTGAAGCTTCATTTGCAATGTGATTTGTTGTTTATTTTTCTCAGCAAATGATTGACTTATTTGTTACCTCTATTGTTATGTAGTAATCCCTCGCTTTATGGTCGTCTCATTTACTGACAGTAGCTATGGTCCTTCACACTGATCCCTGGACCGAGAACAGTGAAGGAAGGGGCTCAATTTTTCTTCACCTCCGGGGCAGGCACACCCTGGTCTGAGGAGTCCCCTGTTTGATGGTGATGTGAGGACCCTTGGTGTTGAAAGAGTTAGGCCACCTGCATACGTTGCAGATTACGTATGTTTTTTTCTACGCAGATTCGCATGCAGAAAAACGCAGCATAGTACAGTACCAGCAAAGTGTATGAGATTATACAAATCTCATCTACACTTTGCGGATTTTTCCTGTGCAGAAATTGACCTGCCGTATGGATTTTCGAATCAAAACCCTGTCAATTATCTTTGCGGTTTTAGCTGCAGATTTCTCCCTTTTCGATGGAAGGGTGAGAATCTGCGGCAAAACCGCATCAAATCTGCACCAAAAACTGCAATTAGACATTGTGGACATGCTGCAGAAACGCATATAAATCCACGTGGATGCTATATGCATTTACCCTCACCTGTGTGCAGATGGCCTTAGGCTATGTGCGTTTTTTCTGTGCAGATTTCCATGAAGAAAAACCACAGCATAAGGGCTCACGTGCACAAACGTATTTTCTTTCCGTGTCCTTTCCATTTTTTTTTTTTTTGCGGCCTGTAAGCTGAACCATTCGTTTCAATGGGTCAGCAAAAAAAAAAAAAACAGAAGTTACTCCGTGTGCATTCCATTTCTGTAAGTCCGCACATCCATCCCAGAAAAAATAGAACATGTCCTATTGTTGTCCGCATTACAGGAAAGGATAGGACTGTTCTATTAGGGGCCGGCTCTTCTGTTCCATTCCACAAAATATGGAATGCACACGGACGTCATATTTTTTTGCAGTTTGAGTGCGGATTTCACACAGATTATTGTGCTGCACAATGGTGTACATTACAAGCGTTACTGTAATACAGCTCCAGCAAATCGCATCGGTGCAGAAATGGACCTGCCGTGCAGATTTTGAAATCTGCAGCACGTCAATATTTTTTCTTGTGTGGCTCTCGCCCTTTTCAGTGGAAGGTTGAGATCTGCCAAAAATCTGCCTCAAATCCGCACCAAAAACTGCATAAAACAGCACACAGAAAGCACCAAAACTGGGATAAATAGTGTGGATTTATGTGCGGTTTTGGTATAGACTTCTTGCAGATTTTCTGCACACACATGAGCACCGTGTGCAGGCATCTTTATCGGGTATACAAGGCAAGGATCCCTTAAAAGCTCAGCCCAACTAGCGGTGAGCTGAATCCAGGGATGCGGCCAGTTTAGTGAACCAAAAAAAAGTTATTTTATGCTTGAAATTATGGCAAAGAGTCACTCTTCCAATGTATCTGAACCTTATTTCTCTATTCTGGCTGAGGGTGCAATATTCCTCTCTCTATCCCTCTTAAATCCCTCTTTTTCTCTTAAAAAAAGTGCTACTATAATGCCCAGTTGTGGGGAGTAGTTCCTTTAGCCGTATTTAGACATTACTCCTCAGACATTACTCCTAACTAGAAATGACTGAATTGCTAGCAGTTTTCAATGAAGGTCCAGATGGGTGTTACCAGTTAGGGGTGTGTCCCTGCACAATCTGACATTGGCAGCACTGCCTGGATAATGCCAGACTGTGCAGGGACACGGCTTCCCAACTAGTAACACCCAGATGGACCTCCACTGCAAGCTGCTAGCAATTCATTCGTAAATTCTAATAGAAATAATAGAGGAATTGCCCAACATAGAGTCAAAATTATTACCGGGGAATGCAAGTAGTTACTAAAACAGACATGTCAGGAGAGGTGACAGGTCCTCTTTCAAGAAGCATTCAGGCAATAAATAGCCCTGCGACTTTTTAGCTGGGGCAGTGGCAAGTGATAACATACAATGAAACAGACAGATAACACGTTGGAAAGTTGATGATGGAGACAGCTCGCCTCCTCCCCCTCCCTGCACAATGACTTCTGCATATATCACAGAACATACCCACAACATTCTACCATAGAAGCCTGTGGGTCATCTTCTGACTGTGGTTTCTTATGGCCAGGTGTCTGCCGATGGAAATGACTATGTCTCAGCCTATATATATATTAAATTAGTAAAATAAAGTCAATACATCCGCACCAGGATTTGTAGCACAGCATCATAGAGGAGAAAAGAGCAATTTACTTCTATGGCTCCGCATCTCAAGGTTAAGGGAAGCTGAAGAAAACATAGCGCCCATCAAATTCCAAGCAGCTGCTCAATTCAAGGAGAGAAAATACGAGCTTGGATTGGATTTCCGAGTAAAGATATTGATGTTTTCGAAGCAGAGAGACCTGGGAGTTGTAACGGATAAAACATTAGACCTGTCAGGAGCAGAAGAAGCAAAACGGGCGATTAAATATATTTATAGGAATATTGAGAGCAGGGCTCCTGGGCCGGATTCACAATGCACAGAAAATTAGCCAGGTGCCAGCGCAGCATAGTGATGTTTGGTGGGGGGTGGGGAGGAGAAGATGGGCAATGTCTTATACAAAGCAAGACATCTCAAACCAGAGGATCCGGTAACCTTCACGTCCCTCCGAATGGTTCTTGAAAGGAGAGAACGTATCACATATAATAAAGGGCACATTCCCTTAACGAGGACCTGTCGCCTCTCCTGACATGCCTTAGTCCACGGAGCATCTTTTCTTAGAACCCTGCAGTATGGTGTTCCTCTGCTATTCTTTCTGGAAATGTATAAATACATAGACAACTGGGTGTTAACTTTCCCATTGTCAAAAGGGTGTACCACTACACAGTCTGGCACTGGTAGCACTGATTAGACAAGGTCAGAGTGCGCAGAGGCACACCCTCAATTGTCCATATATTCATACATTTCTAGGATGAATAACAGACTACACCTCTTAGGGCTCATGCACACGAACGTCTGCATCAGATCTGCATTTTTTGCGGGTCAGATGCAGATTCATTGACTTCAATGGGGCTGCAAAAGATGTGGACAGTACACCGTGCGCTGTCCGCCTCCGTATGTCCATTCACAGCACCAACAAAAATATAGAACATATCCTATTCTTGTCCTGTTCTATTATGGGCTGGAAGTTCTGTTCCGCAAAATGCGTAATGCACACAGCCGGTATCCTTGTTTTGCAGATCAGCAATTTGCGCACCACAAAAACAGCTATGGCCGTGTGCATGAAGCCTTACTAAAACATACATGTTAGGATTAGTGACAATTCCTCTTTTAAATTAAGGCAGACTAATACATTATATTCATACTTGTCAACAGTCGCATTTTTCTGTAGGACAATCTCACAAATGGGGCATTTGAGGGAGATCACAGTGGGACAGGATGGAGTCTAAAATTGCGGGGCCACAGAACAGAGTGCTGTCCGCATCTTTTGCGGCTCCATTGAAGTAAATGGGCCCACATCTGAGCCACATTTTCAGGTACCAAACAGCGGTCATGTGCATGAGACTTAAAGGGCATCTGTCAGCAGTTTTGTACCATGGCACTGGCTGAACTGTTACATGTGCGCTTGGCAGCTGAAGGTATCTGTGTTGGTCCCATGTTCATATGTGCCCACATTGCTGAGAAAAATGAAGTTTTAATATATGCAAATGAGCGTCTAGGAACAACAGGGGCGTTACCATTACACCTAGAGGATCTGCTCTCTCTGCAACTGCCGCACCCTCTGCACTTTCCCCGCTGTGCTTTCTTATTTCCAAGCATGAGGGTAAATCCATTTCCATACCATCGCCTCCCCGGCCAGCACTTACTCCTGTTATTCTCATCAGGACCATGAAAGGCAGGGATGGGACAACCCCTCTAAGCAATGATTGGTATTAATGGGCAACAAGAATCAGTGTCTTGCCAGTCCTTTGTTAAAATAAGAAAAAAAAGAAACGTTACTCATCTGATAAATCCCTGTCACTCTGATGGTCCCCAGGGTCATGCATAACCCCCTAGATTGCTGCAGCCAATCGCTGGCAATGACGAACCTTCACTGCAGGAAGAAAACGCTCCTGCTATGAGGTCTGGGGGAGGAAGGGCTCTGCCCTGAACTCCTTCTCCTCTTTCCAATGTGAAAACACTGCATGCAGCCACCACTAGGGGGAGCTTTGTGCACTTTGTGCACATTACTGTTACAGTGAACTGGAACAGTATACATTCTTATTCCCTGAGCTCCCCCTAGTGGTGGCTGCAGGCAGCCAGCTTTGTAACAGAAGTCAAGCAGGAGATTTATCAATGTATTAATGTTAGTTTTCAGGCATGAATACATTGAGAAATAGGTGGTCAGAATGAGTGACATATTCATGAAGCACCTGTCCTACTTTATTAAAATATAAGTTAGATAAAGTGTGTGACCTTTTATTACATTTATTTTGTCCGGTGAATTGTGCATTGTGCTTTGCATTCTGCATTTGCCTGGGAATAATTGATGCATGCACTGGGTAGGTCAGGGGGGGCCCATACAAAGTGTTGCAATGGGGTCCTATAAGGTCTGTGTACAACCTGGGATGCTGGCATGTGAGGCCAAGGACTGTGGAGACCAGTGGCTGTTGCGGTCACATGCATGTACAAGAAAACCAACAAAGACGGTCAGTGACCAACGGAGCAGCGGTGAAGGCAAGGCGGGGGATTTATCAGGTTTGTGATGATTCCTTTTTATTTAATGCCATTACCTCCTTTAGACAAATTTTTGCAGTCCCAGTAACCCCATTTACGTCACACCGTACCTAACCTACCACTGTGAAATGAATATGTTTCAGGCCTCATGCACGCGGCTGTATCGCTGCTCCGTACGTCCTGCATGGCTTATTTTTTTCGGTTGGTTGACCTTCGCCAAGAGCAACATGAGGAAATCCTTTTATTTGCCTTATTTCCCTCATGAATCTAGGCAAGGCCAAGGCAAACTCGCCGGATTGTAAAGTTGTTGCTTTGTGTGGAGGAGCTGGATAATTTGAGGAGAAAAAGCAAAAATGTCAATGAAGAGAAGATCACTGGACTGATAAAGCTTAGCGCACAAAGCAGAGGAAAGCAAAAGGTCACTTTCCAAGACGTTGCTTCCCCCGGCGTACTCTCTAATTTCATCCCATTGTGTCAGGCAGAATAGAGCCACAACAAAAGGCAAATAGACACATTACCCCGAGCGGCTGAGAAATCCTTATCATACTGAGAGGCTAGGCCTGCGGAACAGAGCGATAATAATCTCTCTTCTGTATTTATACATTACATCTTATCTCAGATGCAGGACAGCAGGACGGTGCTGGGAGAGCTAGCTAACCCAGATGTACCACCATCGACAGCCCTCTCACTCTCACTGTGTATCGCCCTCACACTCCCACTGTGTATGCCCCTCGCATTCCCACTATGTATCACCCTCGCACTCCCACTGTGTATTGCCCTCACACTCTCACTGTGTACCACCCTCGCAATTCCACTTGTATCATAATCCCATTGTGTATTATCCTTGCACTCCCACTGTATCACACTCCCACTTTCTATCACCTTTGCACTACCACTGTGTATCACCCTCACACACCCACTGTGTATTGCCCTCACACTCTCATTGTGTATCCCCCTCACACTCCCACTGTGCATTGCCCTTGCACTCCCACTTTGTATCACCCTCACACTCCCATTGTGTATCACCCTCGCACTCCCACTATGTATTGCCCTCACAATTTGACTCCCACTGTTTATCGTCCTCACACTCCCACTGTTTCACCCTCACACTCCCACTTTCTATCACCTTTGCACTACCCCTATGTATTGTCCTCACACTCCCACTGTATATCACCCTCGCACTCCACTTTCTATCACCTTTGCACTACCACTGTGTATAACCTCGCACACCCACTATGTATTGCCCTTGCACTCCCACTTTGTATCACCCTCACACTCCCACTGTATATCAACCTCGCACTCCCACTATGTATTGCCCTCACAATTTGACTTGTATCATAATCCCATTGTGTATCACCCTCACACTCCCACTGTGCATCACCCTTGCACTTCCTCTGTGTGTCTCCCTCACACTCCCACCACTCCTACTTTCTATCACCTTCACACTACCACTGTGTATCACCCTCACACTCCCACTGTTTCACCCTCACACTCTCACTTTCTATCACCTTTGCACTACCCCTATGTATTGTCCTCACACTAATACTGTGTATCACCCTCACTCTCCCAGTGTGTATCACCATTGCACTCCCACTGTTTCACCCTCACACTCCCACTTTCTATACACTACTGCAGTGTATTGCCCTCGCTCTTTCACTGTGTATCACCATTATCAAGGTTTAAGGCTTCTTTCCTTCCCTTTACACACCAGTCTTAATCTATCTTCCACTGGTGTCATATGCACCAGTATAATTGAGAGGCGCACATCTATACAGCTCCGTGCAGCAGAACTGAAAGCAATGCCAGCGAAGTAGCTGGTGGAGAATTCAGCAATAACCTATGGCATAGAATATAAAAATGCACCATATGACTATGCCTGACCCCACACTGCCCATTCCCTCCTAAGCCACTTTTTTTTTAAAATGGGCAAACGACAGCGGAATCTCTCCAAAAAACTCACAAAATGTTGCCCAAGTGCGTGAATTTTTGACACCAGTTTTCTTGTGCACAGGGGTTGATATATGTCCCCAATAGTTTTTGTGTCAATTTTTTGAGCTTTTATTTTTGGTGACCTTTCTTTCACACAATTTTGACATGTGAATTTTCAGCCACTTTTTGTTGCCTTTAGAGAAGTCTGTTGCAATTTCAAAAAGTAAAATGCAAAGGACCCAAAAAGCACAATGCAAGTTAAAAAGAAAAGCCCACAAAAATGCTTGTTCAGCTGATAACTATCTCTCCCCACTTTCCGTACACATGCATGCTCCGCTTGACAACTTATGGCCACTGATCAGCTGTTTAAAGAAGCTCCAGCGCTCTGCTGAGTGCTGTAGCCTCCTTACAGCATAACAAGCACAGTGTGTACATTGTATAGTGGCTGTACTTGGTATTGCAGCTCAGTCCTATTCACTTGAATGGGACTGAGCTGCGCATAGACCATGTGACTGATGAACGTGACATCACAGACTAAGGAAGAGGTGGTAGCGCTTCATAGGAGAACTACAGCCTCTTCAAACAGCTGACTGAGGGTCCAACTTCCTGTTAGGAGAGAGCGAGAGAGCTAGCTAGGCTAGTATGTAGTCAAAGGGCACATTCAATCAGCTTTTGCTCCTTAGAGCCTTAGAACCAGAAACCCATCTCCACTGTGAGGAACACTACTCAGAGGAACGAGAAGATCCCATCAAGCTACAGCATTCCAGACAAAGTGACCAGCTACAAACAGCGTGACCAGCTACAATCCACTTTACAGACACTGCTGCAAGGTGAGGGATAACGAGTTAAGACACCCATCGCCATAACCTAAGTCTCTGCAAGCCAGGACAGGTCTGAAAGCCTGATTATGTAGTGAACACCTACAGTTACCAGTACCAGCTTTATAGCTGTAGTAAAGAACAAATAGGAGAGAGAAACTTTGTTAACTAGCATATTTCTGAGGGCCATCTAACCAACCACCATACCTCACCATGTGGTGACAGAGACTACACCTTGCATTTATTATAGTTGCATGTACCATTTGTACTCAGTAAAGAAAGTTGTTTTTTTCTCTTAGATCTAACTGATTCCTTCAAATTACCTTTTTACTGCACTAATCCACCACGAGCAATGGCCTCTGAGAGTACATCTCATCAGGACACTACCATTCTCATCCTCTGCACCCCTTTCTCAGGGGCTTACTGCAGATAGGTCAATATTGTACTCCCAGAAAGCCCCTTTAATATTGTAGGACACAATGTGTAAGTTGGACTGAAACTTTGAGATGAGTCCTCTCCAGCCAGAAATGGTCGACAGCTTGTTTTTAGCCTTGCAGTTGCTCTTAGAATTTCATTTTTTATGGAAGCTTTCAGCGTCAGTGTTTCCCCCTCCATAGTCTGAGCATTTACAATGTGTGCAGTCAATGCCAGGTGTCTTGGTGTCGCAGTATTTCATGAAACCCGCAATGGAACTGTCATCTTCTAAACAAATGTAGACAATAAAACTCCGATATATACGGATTGCTGTAAGTCACTTTATATTAAGGCATCTGTGAACATTTACTGGACAGATGGGGGGAGGAGAGATGGACGGCTGCGGTGTTATGTGCGCGTCTGCTCAGCTGCTACCTGCACATTTCTTATTTGTAGTATGGATGTGTCCCCCATTGCAACCTTACCTGTAGTGAGGGCCACATTGTCAGGCAGCCAACTCCCGTGTGCAGGTAACCTCATGCACAGTCACCTTTCTACACGTATCCTCCTCTCTGGAGTTTTGAATTTATCAGATGTTTATGGCAAGACCTTAAATGTCACAGAATGGAATACCCCAGTCTGGTTAAGGGTACGGCTACACGGTAACACCAGTCGTGCAACAGCTGTCATAGCCAGGATCGCAGTGTAGCAGTCATTCCTTAGACCAGACTCCCCTTCAACACAGACCCCAGACCACACTCACCATTAATACAGACCCAGCCAGACTAGCCCTACAGTCATCAGACTACAGTCCTCTTCAATACAGACCCCAGACTACATTCACACTCATTACAGACCGCAGACCACACTCCCCCAAAATACAGACCCCAGACCAGACACCCCTTAAATACAGACCCCAGACTAGCCCCCTCCCCTTCAATACAGACCCCAGACCAGACTAGCCCTAAATACAGCCCTCAGACCAGACTCCTCTACAACAAAGACCCCAGACCACACTCACCATTAACACAGATGCAGACCAGACTAGCCCTAAAAACAGGCATCAGATCAGACTCCTCTTCAATACAGACCCCAGACCACATTCACCCTCATTACATACTGCATACCACACCACCACACAATGCAGACACCAGACCCCCCCTTCTTCAATACAGACCCCAGGCTAGACCTCCCTTCAATACACACCCTAGACCAGACTATCCCTAATTACAGCCCTCAGACCAGACTCCCCTTCAACACAGACCACAGACCAGACCCCTCCCTTCAATACAGACCCGACTAGACCCCCTTTCAATTCAGACCCCAGACCAGACCAGCCCTAAATACAGGCCTCAGACTCCTCCTCCATACAGAACACAGACCAGACTCCTCCTCCATACAGAATACAGACCACACTCACCCTCAATACAGACCCCAGACCAGACTTCTCCTAAATAAAGATTTCAGACTGGATTCCTCCTAAATAAAGACTGCAGACCAGAATACCCCATTAATAGAGACCCCAGACCAGACATGCAGAAGCGCACCACTACATAGTCCTGCCTTCCTCCTCACCGCCACATGCAGCTGCATACAATGTTGTGATGCTGGGGCCATCATCAGGACATCATTTCTGGTTTCACCCAGTAGTAGTAGAAGAGTAAATATGTGAAGAGACGAGTATACTCAGCACCCATCAGATTTTTCCAATCTTTTACCTTTTTTCTGGATGTCTCCTGGGCAAGTTGAAAAAGTATGCTTAAAGGGGTTATCCCATCTGCGCTCTTCACTAACCTTCCACCGCAACAGGTCTCCTCTTCCTGTATCTGCCAGGGGCGGTACCATCACGCTTGACTGACAGTACAGGAAAGTCGCGCTCTGGAAATACCACTGCGCCACTTGCATCTACTAGTGTGCTCCTGGTGCTGCTGTTAGCAGTGTCCCACAGCAGCTTTGTCAGTGAGGGAGTTTTTACAGGATCCTGAGCACTGGCCATGTTGCTGAAAGCTACTTCAAATGCCCGGGAGCAGTTCAATTAGTTTAAATGGAGCTGCAGTGAGGAGACGGAACGGGAGAGACTGCGCATGCGCGAATGTACCCGGTCGGCCGGCAAGGAAAAAGAGGATGACACCACGCAAGTGCGGCCACAGCTGCGTTATTGCTGCGGTGGTCGTAACCAATGACAACTATGGGTAAACACAACTCAGGAAAGATAACAAATATAGAGGAAAGTAGGAGAAATTGATAATTACATATATTGGGTAAGTTGAATGTCGTGATATATGGAATCTGATCAGTGCTACTTCACAAGATGGGATAACCCCTTTAAAATATGGAATAAGTTCATGAATAGTATATTTTCCACGTTTTCACAGCTGTGGTCCAGGTGATATGAGAGTGCACTGCAAAGCAGCCCATCAGATTTTTTTTTGCCTCTTTCTAAAACTGTACTGAACCCCTTTTCGTGCGCTAAGTTGGACGATGCAGCCTCCTGGTACATGCATGTACCACATGCAGCTCCTGGGAGATTTGCCCGCTATTCCATGAGTCCGGGACGTCTCCCCCTTTCCTGGGATACTCCCGAACATTCTGGAAGAGTTGCAAGTACAATTATTAATCCCTATGTAAGTTGTTCTGATCTTACCCAACAGCTGTAGCGGGAGCTCAGATGGCGGTTACAAAGTGGTGAGCAGCTGTTGTCTGTTTCCAAGGGCAACCAGCAGAATTTTTAAATAATTTCTGTTCATGAACAGAAAAAATACAAGACAGACTCAGGTCTGTACTAGAGATGAGCGAGCATGCTCGGCCGAGCGTACTCGGGAGCAATTTTCGAGTAGTAGCGTACGCATCTTCTAATCTGTACGCTAATGCGTACGCATCTTGTAATTTGTACGCATTAGCGTACAAATTTATAAGATGCATACTCATTAGTGTACAGATTATAAGATGCGTATGCATTAGCGTACAGATTATAAAATGCGTACACTACTACTCGAAAATTGCTCCCGAGTACGCTCGGCAGAGCATGCTCGCTCATCTCTAGTCTGTACTAAAGAGCCTTGGTGGCCGGCCTTCTGCTTTGACTGGTTAGTTTGGTTATTGGTGTAAACTAATATCTTCTTCTTCTTAATTAGTCTTTAAGAACAAGCCTCCTCTACAAAGTTCATTGCAATTCAATGCTTAACAATTTCTTTTTTAGGGTACATTCACATCTGCATTCAGAAATCCAACAGCCTGCCTGAGTTCACCGTATCCGGCACAGCCAGGGAATGCCATGAACCACCGGATCCCCATAGACTATAATGAGATACGATGGGGAAATGCCAGTTTTCGGCCGGACAAGAAGTTGTGCATTCAGGACTTACCTACAATATAAAAACAACATGTGGAGCATTAAATAAGGTTATGGCGCCATCTTGTGTCACATGTTAGAATTGAATGTGTGTGCTAAAAAAAATGGATATTTGATCACTGAACGTACATTATATGAACAAAAGTATTGTGACACCTACACATAACACCTACAGGAGCTTTTATGACATCCCAGTCTAATTCCATAGGCATTAATATGGTGTTGGTCTCATCTTTGCAGCTAAAACAGCTTCCACTCTTCTGAGCAGGCTTTGTATAAGATTTTGCCTTTCACCCTGAAGAGGGGACACTGGTGTTGAATGAGAGGGGCTTCCATTCTAGTTCATCCCAAAGGTGTTTTATGGGGTTGAAGTCAACTGTGCACAGTTCTTCCACGTGAAACGCTCCCAACCATGCCTTTATGGACCTTGCTTTGTGCACTGGTGCTACAGAAAAGGGCCTTCCCCAAACTGTTCTCACAAAGGTAGAAACATACAATTGTCCAAAATGTAGTAAGTAAGTTGAAGTAATCTATCAGCGGTGGTCATGTTTGCACACTATAGGAAAAACCGCCTGCCTCTTTCATGGCCAGGACCATGGGAGAACGCATAGATATACATGAACAGCAGTTCCCGTCCCAGCCACCTCATATCGGTGCTGCAGCGATGGCCGTTATCACTGGAGATGAGCCATGTAGAATGTGATAGAACAGGGGTCAGCAACCTTCGGCACACCAGCTGTTGTGAAACTACATTTCCCAGCATGCTCCAATCACTTCTATGGGAGTTCTGAGAACAGCCAAGCAAGTGTGTATGCTGGGAGTGGAAGTTTCAACACACCTGGAGTGCCGAAGGTTGCTGACCCCTGTGGTAGAACAATGAATCTAGCCAGAAAAGGAGGCAATATTGGACAATCACGATACATTAGTAACTGCCTTGTATTAACCTTGTCTACATCAGGGTTCAGCAACATTCAGCACTCCAGCTGCTGTGAAACTACAACTCCCAGTATGCACACCTGATCATCTGTTCTTGTAACTCTCAAAAAATTGAAAAGAGGATTGTGGGAGTTGTAGTTTCGGAACAGCTGGAGTGCTAGAGGTTGCTGATCCCTGGTCTACATGATAAATGCCATTTGTCAAAGTGAGAAAAACTCTTTAAAGGCTATGTACACCTTTGGGGGTAATTGTATTGTACTAATTTTGAGCTAAAAAACATTTTTTCAGTTGGTCTTTATTAAACACTAGCTGTAGAACCCAGCTTCACACAGGTATATTTCATCTATTTCATTTAATGTTTGTGTGTGTCATTAAAAGATATCAACAGTATCCACTATAACAGTGATATCTACAGTACCCCGCCCCCTTAACAGTGACCTCCACAGCCCCCCAACCCTTTAACACTGACCCCCCCCCCCCCCAGTGCCCTGTCTCCTTAAAATGGGACCTCTATAGCAGCCCACCCCCTTAACTTTGACCTTCACAGCTGCCAGCCTGCCCCTTTAACAGGAAGTTCTACAGCACCCCACCCCCTTGACAGTGACCTCCACAGGGGTCCGCCCCCTGAACAGTGGCCTCTACAGCAATGTGCCCCTTAACACTGACCTCCATAGCGTACCGTCATATTAACTGTGACCTCCACAGCAGCCTGCCCCTAGGGTGGCTAGAGGTCTGGTTTTAGGCTGGACAGCCCGGCTTTCAGACTCCTTTTAAACAGCAGATGTCCTTTTAAACAGCTCACTCTCAGACAGCAGCACTGTGCAGTCTGAACGTGAGCTGCAGGGAGAAAGTCACCCTCCCACCCCTGCAGCTGACAGAAGTTGATTTTTACCTTCATTTTTTCAATCCCCGTCGGTTGCAGAGTGGGAAGGAGTGTGGCCTAACCGGGTCAGGGCATGGCTTAGCTGGACCTGGGAGCGGGATTTTTAAGTCCGTCTTTAAGGCCATCGTGCTGTGACCTTCACAGCACTCCGCTCCCTTAACAGTGTCATCCACAGCGCCCTGCCCCTTTAAAGCTGACCTACAGAAGTAAAGAAATGGCAGGGTTGTTATGGAAATCTGGTGTAAAACTGTGTGTATGTGGAGACTAAGGACCTGCAAGCTTGTATTGGCTGATAAGGGACATGTGACTGTGTTTATGGCAGTTGGGACATGAAGAGAAAGACCTGTAGGCTTCTACTGGCTAATGTAGGTCATGTGATGTGCCATATTTACTTTTTTTGGGAATATCTCAGGAACGCAACGTCCTAGAGAGCTGAGACCTGGTCTAAAAAATTCCCAAACACCTGATTTCGTGATTGTAAATGCAACGGTGTGGATTCCTTTAGCGGACATACATACGCACACATACATACACTCAGCTTTATATATTAGATTTGGAGCCCTTTTATCTGTACAGGGCTGAGATGCTCTAGTAGCAGAATCTGAATTTTCTCTATTCCGTCAGGCAGCTTAGCTGACGGCTCCTTATCCCTGATCTCTCAGTATATTCCTATCGAACACTGTCACCTGCAGGGCTCAATAGGAATTACCTCTCAATAAGCCTGGAACTCTTCAGAGAAATTCAGGCTGGCAATTAGAGAGAATGAATGGTTTCCCCTGTCTCCACACGGGGAAGCTGTTTGGGTCCCAGGAGCATAGTGTTTCCAGGGAAAGCAGCCTCAGATGCTGTGGTCACAATTGACCATGGCATCTGAGGGGTTAAATGACAGCAGAAACCCGGCGGCTATGTTGCCCACTGCACTCACGATCAGTTCTCAACCCTACTGTGGGTGAAATGCTGCACAGGCCCTTGACAGAGCTGCATACGGGTGGGAGATGTCGCATAAGTATATAAATGTATGCGCTATATGATATGCTGGCTGTATATGTATCTTCTAGTCAATACTGTGGTTATGCTGCCACCTAGCTGCCAATTGTTGTATTATGCTGTTAGCTAATATGCTGTTATGTGCAACGGACCTTTTTGATCACAAGATCTAATTGTTCAGGTCCTTGAAGAGATTTTCTGGGATAACTATGGTTTTAAACAGATATGCTCATGTACAGGGGCGTACATAGAAATCATTGGGCCCCATAGCAAGAATCTGAATGGGGCCCCTAACCCCGCCCACTACCCCGGCCCATCCCACATGCTACCCTGGCTCCTCCCATGCCACACCCCCTTTTGCCACTAAAGAAATGTATACATGAGCTACTGATTTATTTTTTATTTTTTTTAAATTAAGGAGACGTTATACTGAATGGGGGCAGCCACAAGGATGGATTATACTGTATATTATACAACATGGTGTATGGATTATACTGTATATTATACAGCATGATGTACGGATTATACTGTATATTATACAGCATGGTGTATGGATTATACTGTATATTATACAGCATGGTGTACGGATTATACTGTATATTATACAGCATGGTGTACGGATTATACTGTATATTATACAGCATGGTGTACGGATTGTACTGTATATTATACAGCATGGTGTACGGATTATACTGTATACTATACAGCATGGTGTACGGATTATACTGTATATTATACAGCATGGTGTATGGATTATACTGTATATTATACAGCATGGTGTATGGATTATACTGCATATTATACAGCCTGGTGTACGGATTATACTGTATATTATACAGCATGGAGTACGGATTATACTGTATATTATACAAGCATGGTGTATGGATTATACTGTATATTATACAGCATGGTGTACGGATTATACTGTATATTATACAGCATGGTGTAGACGGATTATACTGTATATTATACAGCATGGTGTACGGATTATACTGATAATTATACAGCATGGTGTACGGATTTATACTGTATATTATACAGCATGGTGTAACGGATTATACTGTATATTATACGCATGGTGTAACGGATTATACTGTATATTATACAGCATGGTGTACGGATTATACTGTGTATTATACAGCATGGTGTACGGATTATACTGTATATTATACAGCCATGGTGTATGGATTATACTGTATAATTATACAGCATGGTGTTATACTGTATATTATACAGCATGGTGTATGGATTATACTGTATACTATACAGCATGGTGTAGGGATTATACTGTATACTATACAGCATGGTGTAGGGATTATACTGTATATTATACAGCATGGTGTACGGATTATACTGTATACTATACAGCATGGTGTACGGATTATACTGTATATTATACATTATACATGGTGTACGGATTATATGTATAATACAGCATGGGTATTATACTGTATATTATACAGCATGGTGTAGGGATTATACTGTATACTATACAGCATGGTGTAGGATTATACTGTATATTATACAGCATGGTGTACGGATTATACTGTATATTATACAGCATGGTGTACGGATTATACTGTATATTATACAGCATGGTGTACGGATTATACTGTATATTATACAGCATGGTGTACGGATTATACTGTATATATTAATTACAGCTGGTGTACGGATTATACTGTATATTATACAGGCATGGTGTACGGATTATATATATTTATACAGCATGTGTATATACTGTATACAGCATGGTGTACGGATTATACTGTATATATACAGCATGGTGTACGGATTATACTGTGTATATTATACATACAGCATGGTACGGATATACTGTATATTATTCGTATGGTGTATGGATTATACTGTATATTATACAGCATGGTGTACGGATTATACTGTATATTACAGGTATGGTGTATGGATTATACTGTATATTATACAGCATGGTGTACGGATTATACTGTATATTATACAGCATGGTGTACGGATTATACTGTATATATACAGCATGGTGTACGGATTATACTGTATATTAGTATGGTGTACAGATTATACTGTATATTATACAGCATGGTGTACGGATTATACTGTATTGTTATTCAGTATGGTGTATGGATTATACTGTTATATACAGCATGGTGTACGGATTATACTGTATATTATACAGCATGGTGTACGGATTATACTGTATATATACAGCATGGTGTACGGATTATACTGTATATTATACAGCATGGTGTACTGGATTATACTGTATATTATACAGCATGGTGTATGGATTATACTGTATATTATACAGCATGGTGTATGGATTATACTGCATATTATACAGCCTGGTGTACGGATTATACTGTATATTATACAGCATGGTGTACGGATTATACTGTATATTATACAGCATGGTGTACGGATTATACTGTATATTATACAGCATGGTGTACGGATTATACTGTATATTATACAGCATGGTGTACGGATTATACTGTATATTATACGGCATGGTGTACGGATTATACTGTATATTATACAGCATGGTGTATGGATTATACTGTATACTATACAGCATGGTGTAGGGATTATACTGTATACTATACAGCATGGTGTAGGGATTATACTGTATATTATACAGCATGGTGTACGGATTATACTGTATACTATACAGCATGGTGTACGGATTATACTGTATATTATACAGCATGGTGTACGGATTATACTGTATATTATACAGCATGGTGTAGGGATTATACTGTATACTATACAGCATGGTGTAGGGATTATACTGTATACTATACAGCATGGTGTACGGATACTATATACAGCATGGTGTACGGATTATATTGTATTATACAGCATGGTGTACGGATTATATGTATATTATACAGCATGTGTACGGATTATACTGTATATTATACAGCATGGTGTACGGATTATACTGTATATTATACAGCATGGTGTACGGATTATACTGTATTATTATTACAGCATGGTGTACGGATTATACTGTGTATTATACAGCATGGTGTACGGATTATACTGTATATTATACAGCATGGTGTACGGATTATACTGTATACAGATTGTATATTACAGCTATACACATGGTGTACGGATTATACTGTATATTATTACAGCATGGTGTACGGATTATACTGTATATTATACAGCATGGTGTACGTGTTACATATGGTATGATATACTGTATATTATACAGCATGGTGTACGGATTATACTGTATATTATACAGCATGGTGTACGGATTATACTGTATATTATTCAGTATGGTGTACAGATTATACTGTATATTATACAGCATGTTGTACGGATTATACTGTATGTTATTCAGTATGGTGTATGGATTATACTGTATATTATACAGCATGGTGTACGGATTATACTGTATATTATACAGCATGGTGCACGGATTATACTGTATATTATACAGCATGGTGTACGGATTATACTGTATATTATACAGCATGGTGTACGGATTATACTGTATATTATTCAGTATGGTGTATGGATTATACTGTACATTGTATAGCATGGTACAGGGATTATAATATATACTGCCGGACAATATAACCCCTGCGCCACGCTGTACAATATACAGTACGTACAGTGTATGCATATACCCACACACATACATACATACATACACATACATACACACACATACACATACATACACACACACACACACATACATACATACACACACACACATACATACATACACATACACACACATACACACACATACATACATACATACACATACACACATACATACACACACATACACACACATGAAACACATAAAAACTTAAAGTTTCTTGTCCTGACGCCACTCTGGAGGGGGCTGGCCCTTGGTCTTCTTTCCCATCTTGCCGCGCTGCACAAGTCCTTCCCTGTCCAGGAGCAGCAGCGCGGCGTGAGGGAGGAGGCGGGGCCAGCTGGGAGCGCACAGGAGCGCTCTCAGGACTCATCAGGGTAAAAGTTGCGGCAGTGAGGGGGGCCAGGAGAGGCCCGGAGCGCAGGGACGGGACACATCTTAATGATGCAGAGTAGGGGGCGGGGCCTCCCGCGCGCTCCAGGCCCCCCTGTGCCGCGGGCCCCATAGCAGTGGCGTGGTCTGCCTATATGGGCGGTACGCCACTGCTCATGTAGCTACTTACCTTATATACATCTTCCCATGGCTTTTTTTATCTTGTTCAATTTGGACTCTCCTGTCTCTTTTTTAATCAAGTAAACAAATCCCTCTGGTTTGCTTCTATCCTGTCTGTAGCGCTTCCTGTTGTATCCAACCAAACTTATGATGCACTTCTTCCTCCTCTGTCACAGCTGCAGCACCGCCCCTAACAACACCCAGCTAATTTATAGCTCCTCCCACTCAGCTTGTTACATAGACAGTCCCCTATTATAGCTCCTAACAACACCCAGCTGGATTATAGCTCCTCCCACTCATTTAGTTACATAGACACTCCCCTATCACTGCTCTGCCCACAGACATAACATCACAGGAAATAAGAAAGAGCTGCATGGACAGGGTCATGTGCCTGCAGCTCATGCAGTACCCCATAGCGGGCACTACCATTCTTGTACCCTGCTACTGTCTCTAATGGCTAACAAATAATGTCACCTGTGTACTTTATTCGAGGTCCTTTTATATTGTGCTTTAATAACATGAATATGTAACTTATGTATTGTACTATATGCACTGTGCCTGGTTATCTAACAGGTGGCAGTGTATCTGGCAGAGAGGGATCTTTACGTAGAATGGAACTTACCATTCCATCCCCCCCCCCCCCCTTTTGAGCAAAAGTGGGGTAGTCCTACTTCCTATCAAGGGAATAGTTGGAAGAAGAGATAGTGGAGTCGAGAGTTGGAGAGAGAAGAGACATGGTGCAGTGAGAGGAGCTCACCCGTCCTGCAGTAGGAGTCTTCCAGGGGAAGCAGCTCATAGAGCACCATACTCCTTGCAGTTTATAGACTGAGTATTACAAGGGGGTCAACCAGGGGCGGACTGGGAACTTAAAGTGGCCCTGGAAAAATGCTAAAAGTGGCCCTGTTTTGTAGTCGGGGCCAAATTGATGGACGGCAGGGCCAGCAATACCATATTGTGGAACATTATACCACCCCAACAGAGCCAAATAGCACAGTCCATCACAAAATACTGCTCTAAAAACTTCCTGGTCAGCTGTGAAGAGGGCTCAAACGGCCTGCTGGGCATCGGCCCACCGGGAAATTTCCCTGTAAGGTCTATGGCCACCCCTGGGGTCAACTACCAAAGGCACCCCACTCATGGGTACCAGAACTGTCAGAAAGTCCAGTAACCAGATGGAAGCAAGAGATTAGCACAGGAGAGAGATAAAGCAGAGTATTCAAGTTCACCTGCCAGTTTACTCCAAAACTTGCTGGAGTCAGAGAAAGATTAAATATTATCTGGATGCAAGTTTTTTCAAGTAAAACTATTGAACTTTATCAAGTCTGGACTCAGCTTATTTCTCCAACTACAGTTCCTTTGAATGCTGTGGAGCCTAACCCCGGGAAGCGACAGTATCCAGGTAGGAGCACCGCAACACACACAGAACTAGTAAAGCCCCATCACCAATCGGCAATCCTAACACTGGGACCCCGATCGGGCCCTGGAGCGGCACATTGCACTCAGAATGAAAGTTAGAAGTAATAAAGGTAAACAAAATATATTACAAAATTACAGCTATCTCTATAAGTGATTATTTCAAGGGATGTTGATGCAGAAGGGAAACTCCTTCAATACAGAGCACATGCCTGTTAGATTATAAATTGGAGTGCAGGCAAGCCTTCTGTCAGATGCAGGAAAGCCTGAGACTAAAGCTTCATTCACACGTCAGTGTTTCATGGACGTGTGCTGTACGTGTTCTCCACGGACAGCACACGTCCCCACTCATTTCAATGTGTGTATTCAGACATCAATGTTTTAGCACGGTTCGCGGGTCCGTGTTTTTAGCACGGATGCATGTCCTATCTTGATCCGTGTTCCCGGATCCCTCATGCCCATTATAGTCAGTGAGTCCGTGAAAACCACGGATCCCTCACGGATGTCATCCGTGTTGCATCCGTGTTTCATGGATCATTAAGAAGAGATGCTTTGAAAATAATTTTTCAGCTGTTCAGTGTCAGTGAAACACGGATGCAACACGGACAGCAAAACACGGACCCACAGACCCAACACGGATCCTTCACGGACAGCTTCACGGATGCCTCACTGACCACCTGCTCACGGATTTGAGCACGGATACGGACGTGTGAATGAGGCTTAAGACAGAAAGTGTGTGCTCGAGACAGATACAGCCATACTCCTGAGTTTTAGGGCTCATGCACACGAACGTGTGCATTCAGTGCCCGTGCTGTGGACCATGATTTGCGGTCCACAATGCACGGGCACTGACTGTGTGGCCGCCGCATTTGGATCATGGACCCATTCACTTGAATGGGGTCCGTAATCCGCATCCGACGGTCCGCACCGCAAAAAAGTAGTGCATGCGCTACTTTTTTGTGGTGCGGAGGCATGGCCAGAAACACCACGGAAGCACACCGTAGTGCTTCCGTGGTGTTCCAATCCGTGCCTCCGCTACGCATCTCCGTGATTGTGGACCCATTGAAGTGAATGGGTCCGCGATCCGTGATGCGGGCTGCACATGGCCGGTGCCTGTGTATCGCAGACCCCGCGTATGTGGGCCGCAATACGGGCACGGGCCGGCACCGGCCGTGTGCATGAGTCCTTAGTCTGCTATCAAGTGGAGGTGTGAGGTACTAATTAGAAGGATACACCACCTCAGGGCATAGAAAGGGTCACAAAGCAGCTGAGTACTGCAGTGGAAAGGAATAGCTTAGGGAGCAAGAATAACTGACTCTCATTACCTGGCTCCTGCACTCTGAAGCAGCTAGCGACCGGTGGGACCACAAAGACCAGCCAGATTGTTGTAGGGTAAGGTGGAATTGTGTGTATCACAAGAAGGGGTATCACAACTAGTGAGAGTCCGAGTAACGAGTTGTCAGGAAGGATATACTGTAACTTCAAGCACCTGTGCTAAATTACTATTCATGTGTCACAAGGAGAGAGATACCGAGCCCTGAAGAGATGCCCGTGAAGTGGGCTTCAGAGATGTTCTGCAGTGATAGGAGGCTGAATGATCAGCATCAACTAATCATATTCAGCTTCCTCTTCCTACATTAAATGTATCACATAGATCAGTGTAAGCAGTGGACTAAGATTATACTGTTACTGCCACTCGCACATTTGTATTGATAACTGATCTGTAGGGAGTAGGGATGAACAAACACAACGTTTTCAGGTTCAGAATGGAAAACAAAGTCCTGTCCTGCATAAAGGAAACCAGACAGATCCGTTATGCTGCCCATAGACTTCTATTATGACGGATCAAAATGGAATGCCTCTTAAAAGTTTCCATTTTGCATTCGATCATAGAATTCAGTTATATTCCGTGCTAACTGGATCCATAACAGAATCCCTCCACCGCCCGAATGCCGAACCAAAACGCGAACCTGAAAACGTCGGGTTCCCTCATCCCTAGTAGGGAGACAGCGTCACCAGACACACTACCCGCCAGGCACCTGTCCAGCCCACTATATTTGTGTCTCTATATACCCACCATCACCTTCCCACCATTTTGGCATGTCATATGTCATCAAACAGGAAAGATGCTCCTTTAATGGCTATGGATTCTCCTAGCACATACAAGGACTAACATATTCAAATTTTAGGCTTTAATAGAAAAATGTACATACAAAAAAAACAAAACAGTTACAAAATAAAAGGGAGAAAATAACAGAAGGCCTAACATAAGCCTTCTGTTTCCTCGAGGGTAGGAGCAGCAGTTAATTCACATTCAGTCTTGGCTGCCCTCAACATATGGACACAATTTTATTCTACCAATTATATTTTAGAATTTCAAACCTCAGCTCACCCAACCTATCAATTTATTTGGCAATCTCCTTGCCTGTGATTGGACAGTAAATTAATGAGGGTTAAGTACCATGTGTAGTAAATTGGACATTGTCCCTTAATTCACCTCATGGTATTGGAAGGGGAGGTGACTTGCTGGGGTAGACAGACATCCTTCTGTCATCCCATTGAAACTTCTAGAAGCCGGGCCCAAGGTATGAAATGTAACTCTCCTCCAAGAGGGCTACAACTTCTCTTTTTTTTTTTAATTCACTCCTGGTTTTGGTTTCCAAATTCACATGCAGAAACCTGACCACATGGCCGTACCCTTAGGCCAGGAGCCGGGCACAGCTGGAATATCTGCATAGCACTTCAGTGCACATATCTGACTTCTGCCCAATGATGGTGCTAAACAGAAAAACTGAGCATGCAGTGTTTTTTTGTCCGGTGCTATTTGGCGTCACAACTGATGCGCCAGATGTATTAGAAGAACTATGGGATCATTTCTGGCTTCTGTTCACCTCTGACTTTTTCTTCTTCACCTGGAGAGGAACTGAACAGGATCTCCGGACATATGTGAACAGGGCCTTAGAAGCTGTTTACCTCTTAGTGCTTCAGTACCTCCTAGAGCTGTAATTCCAGTTTGAACCACATGATGTCAGTATAATCAAACGTTGAACATGTTCTCCACGGCAGGTGAATACAGAGACATGGCTGCTGCGAAGGATAAGCCATTGATAAGCCGTCTTTAGGAATAATTCTAATATAGAAAGTTGAAACTGAGCTGTAATTGTACTAAATAAACAGGAAATTAGAAGGTGTATTATTACTCAGCCTCCATGTAATGCACTGAGCATATGTTGGAGACCTAACTCTCCACTAAGAATACATAATCTAGTACACGGATCATCAACTTTCAGCTGCTGTGAAACTACAACGCCCAGCACGCACACTTACTCGGCTGTTTCTGTAACTTACATGAAAGTAAAAGGAGGATTCTGGGAGTTGTAATTTCAGAACAGCTGGATCCCTGATCTAGTAGCAAAAAATAGCGCCGACAGCTGCACTGATGCTACAATTGTAATACCACAGTACTAATACCACTCCACTAATACTACAATACTAATACCGCTCCTTTCATATCACAATACTAATACCACACCACTAATTCCATAATTCTAATACCACAATACAAATTCTGCTCCACTAATACTACTGCTAATACTGCTCCGCTAATTCGTCAGTTCTAATACCACAATGCCAATACAGCTCCACGTATACTACAATACTAATACTGCTTCAATAATATTACAGTACTAATACCGCTCCATTAGTATCACAGGGTTGCACTCTCCGGTGCTCCCCTGGTCTATGTTTACAAGCAGCCCGCACATGACGACTTCTGCTAATCAGTAGCTTTTCGCCATAGCACTGGCATCATGGCTCCTATCGCTAAAGGCGGGTTTAGACTGCGCAATGTAGCAGCCAATTGTCGGAAAGGAAGCGTCTAGTGAAGGAGACCGCTGTACTTACATGCAGCGATCACCTCCACAGTATGAGGAGGGATCGCTATAAAGATCCCTCGTCCCCATACAGAATCACTGTTTCTGAGCAGCAGATCGTTGTTTAGACCGCACGACCTGCTGCCCAGGAACGAAGATTGGTGGTGCCTGGTTAGTTCCGGATAATCTGCCTGACAATCGGCAGTGCAAATCCACCTTAAGTGTTGATTCCAGTAGTGTGACACTAGACCACGGAGGTCACTGATTAGCTGTTTTGGGACTTTTTTATCCAAATGTCAGATAACGCCTTTACACACCTGGGAGCTAAAAAAAAAAAACCTCTCAGAACCTAAAAAAGGGGACTCTGTACTGTGCGTGGCATCCAGCTGGAAAGGACATTAGAACAGAGCTTTGTGACCTGCAATCTTTTAGGTACATCCATATGAGTGGATACATTGTGGTTTTTCCACTGTGTCTACAGTAAACTTATCCACAGGCTGCCAAGCATTTTACTGCAACGGAATACATGCATAAGGGCTCATGTACACGAACGTATTTTCTTTCCATGTCCGTTCCGTTTTGGGTTTTTTTGCAGACCGCAAAATACATACGGTCGTGTGCATGAGCCCTAAGGCTGAGTTCAGAGTGCAGTCATTTGATCAGTTATTTCCATCAGTCATTGGGAGCCAAAACCAGTCTCTGGTCAAAAACACAGAACAGCAGCAAATCTTTCCATTACACCTGATTTCTGAGTAGCTTCACTACTGGTTTTGGCTCACAATAACTGATGGAAATAACTGACCAAATAACTGGTATGAACTTGGCCTAACTTGACACACGGTGTGAATTTTAATGGATCAACCACCTTTCAAAAAACACTGAGACACGTCTTGAAATGGGACCTTTGTGGATGCAAAACACACAGGGACGTGCTAGTTTATGCAGATTTAACCCTTTAAAACACAGAGGGTGAAATCTGTAGTAGGCGCAGCATGGGTGCTAGGATTCTGCATTTCGTGCGGATTTTCTGCTGTGGTTTTTCCCGAACCCTTCAAGTAGATGCCCTCAGCCAACCACTTTGGCAAGGACTGTTCTGGGCAATGCTGATTGGGCATGAGCAGCTGGCGGACAGAGGTCTCTCTACAATGCTCCACCCAAATGTCTATTGCAGGTGGATTGATGCAGATAATGTGGGTTTTTAGGAGAACCGCCTTCTTTTTTGCACTGTTTTACCCCACATTTTTGCTATTTTTGTTTTGGCAAAGAACGTCACAGCCAGATGTCAGAAGAATTATAAAAGGTGTGGGTTTTTTTCCGATGTTTGTTGCATTTTTTTAGTTCATTGTATTTTATTTCTTCAAACCAATATATAGGAAAAAAATGCCTGAAAATGAATTTACTTTAAAAAATCTGTGGTAAAAAAGAAATCAGCAATCGGCAACTTTTCTCCGTTTACGCTAAGTCTAAAAAAAGTGGTCATGGTGTGAGCGGGGAAGGGGGCGGCCTGGCAGGCCCGTCTCATTTATAGTTTTCTACATCTGTTTTAGGTGTAGAAAATGTTCTAAATCTACACCAGCAAGGAAGCTGGCGTACATTTATGTATGTATTTCATTTAAGTTATGTAGAGACCAGCACCTCTACATAATTTCAGCGGATCCACTGCCAGCGCAGGGGCCTATTGATACCGGCGTCTAAAACACCAGTCTTAATAAATGACCCCCTAACGTATTTTCTTTCCATGTCCATTGCGTTTTTTGTTTTTTTTTGCGGACCATATGCAGAACCATTCATTTCAATGGGTCTGCAAAAAAAGAAAGTTACTCTGTGTGCATTCAATTTCCGTACGTCCATTCTGCAAAAAATAGACCATGTCCTATTATTGTCCACATAAGGGGTTGTTCACATATCAGTTATTTGATCAGTTATTTCAATCAGTTATTGTGAGCCAAAACCAGGTGTGGGTCAAAAACACCAAACATGTGCAAATCTTTTCATTATATCCGATCTCTGTTTAGTGTCCACTCCTGGTTTTGGCTCACAATAACTGATAGAAAAAACTGATCAAATAACTGATATGTGAACAACCCCTTACAGACAAGGATAGGACTGTTCTATCAGGGACCGGCTGTTCCGTTCCGCAAAATATGGAATGCACACGGACGTCATCAGTATTTTTTGGGGATCCGTTTTTGCCGATGGCAAAATATATACGTTCGTGTGAATGAGGCCTAATAAGAATTCTAGCTGGAAACTGAATCATGAAAATCCACAGATTTGACAGGAAAATTTCTCTTTTTGCAAAACCTACATTCATGGGTGTATGTAGCAGAGAAGAAGATCATGTGGCGGCTATGGGGCCCCTGCAGAGAAGGGGCCCGGCCCTGGTTTGGGAGGAGCTACCCAACCCAGAGGATCTGAATTGTCAAACAACGGGGTTGGATATCAGAATAAGGGTCATAGAAAGATCATAGAGCACGAAAGAAACACCATGTCCTTGTGTCCTGGGTGGGAAGATCACGGAGGACTTGTCTTCTGTGTGCTCAGTGCTATTGTACTGAGATCTACTCCATACGTTAGACTTCTGTGCTTGAAGGAACTATAAGTCCCAGCACACCTACTGAGATTATTACGGTACACCGGCTTCATGTGTCCGACCAGTTGTTTTAGGCTGGACACAAGACATATATGTTTACGGCACTTCAGTGCGCAGTTCCGGCTTCCATACAAGACAGCAGCAGACAGGAAAACGCAGCATGCAGCATTTTTCCATCCGGCGCTATTTGACATCCGGCATTATAATTGATGCGCCGGATGAATGTCAACGATCCCATAGAAAACTACTAGATCAGATCTGGCTTCAGTTTTCCTCTGCTGCATCGGAAAGCTGAATATATGTGAAGAAGGCCATAGATTATCATTGTGATGCTCCCACTAGCTATTACTGCTAGGTCTTGTAGTGCCACAACCTATTGCTGCCAGTAATATGGCGGTGCAAATATTTAACCCCGTGTATGTTGTACAAAAGACCCCCGTGCAGCCTGTAAGAATCCCCTCCTCAGTGTGACATCTGCCATAGGGCAGGGGCTGTGCAGCGGCAGCTAAGTACACACAGAGTTTATACAGATGTTCGGCCCTGTCATCTCCTATTCTGGATGGAAACTGCCAATTTACAGCCAGATTCCACCTAATTTTCCAATTAAAGTGGAATTAGTAAGACCAATCAAATTAGCTCCTATTAAAGCCTGTCTTTATTAAATCCCGGCCGGGGTGCTGATGGATATTATGTTTCAGCACCTCCTGCAGCAGAAGCTTTGAAAAGTTTACTTTGTGATATAGATTTGGCAATTCCCGGAGCGGATTTGTGTCTGTTTATTGAGGTGTAGTTTACATACATTTAAGAGTATTTCATCTCATACTCCAAGTGCTGTGTGCAAACACGGATGGTGAAGGTTCAGGTTCAGGTTTCCTGCAGCCTCCACGTCAGGAGCTTCCTCAAGAACACGTCAGGGTCTCTTCAGGTGACCTTGTAATGTTAGGGAGTTAGGGAGTAAGTTGTATCAGCCCATAATATTTTCTCTCTGTTTATGATCCACACCTGAAAATTCTGAACAGGTGGTCATACCCTTATATATTTAGTAGAGTTGAGCTGCCAACGCAGCAGCGCTGAGTTTGTCATTGGGCAGCATGTGTCCAGTTATCACAGTGTGTAATCTGTGCAGTATCCTAACTCAATTAGTGCAAAGTGTAAAAAGGAAAAAATAATAAATTATATCTGCAATGTATCAGAAGAGTAGACTTTATAGCTCCCTCTAGTTGTGAGACAGAGGAGACATGACCTGAGGAATGGTTCATATAATAAAAGACAATGATAGATAGATAGATAGATAGATAGATAGATAGATAGATAGATAAAAGATAGATAGATAGATAGATAGATAGATAGATAGATAGATAGATAGATAGATATTAGAAAGATAGATATGAGGTAGGTAGATAGATATGTGAAAGATGATTATGATAGATAGATAGATAGATAGATAGATAGATAGATAGATAGATAGATAGATATGAGGTAGATAGATAGATAGATAGATAGATATGAGGTAGATAGTAGATAGATAGATAGATAGATAGATCAGATAGATATGTGAAAGATGATTATGATAGATAGATAGATAGATAGATAGATAGATAGATAGATAGATAGATATTACAAAGATAATAGAAACATAGAAAGATAGATAGATAGACAGACAGATAGATAGATAGATAGATAGATAGATAGATAGATATTGATGGTCAGTGCACCAGTCTTTTTACATTTCCTATGTCCTATGTCCTACTTTCACACGGTCAGAATATGATCAGTAATTTTTATCAGTATTTGTCAGCCTAAACCAGAAGAGCAATCTACAGAGACAAAGCAAAGTATAAAGGAAAGATGTTCTCCTCCTCTCTGTGTTAGACCAGCTCTGAGTTTTAGCTTATAAATCTTGCTGCAAAATGCTGACCAGAAGACCTCTTTGAGACAACCTGCTAAGACTGCATTAGATAGTGGTCTTCTAAGGGAGTGGCCTTCTACAAAAATGTAAAAAAAAAAAAAAAAGATAACCAGTATGTATAATATATGATGGAACTGAAAATCTGTCCCAGGAAATCTGGTCTGGATAAGGGGCGGTCTTCTCAAAGAGGTGGACTTTTGGAGAGTAAAGTGTAAATAAAACTGGAAAACCCATGCATATAAAATACTAAAATGTGTCCTAACTACATTAGTGGCAGGAGACAGCCACAGCACTTAGGGCATCTCACAGCAGTTTTGTTTTGCTTCTTTCACATTTTTCAGTGATGAAAAATAAAGCCAATTGCATTTTAAGATTTTTAAGCCCTAAAAAAAATAAAACTAGATAACACATAAAAATCATAACAATTCTAGAATTTCAGCATCAGCCATCTAAACAGTTAAATTAGTGGCATAAAAAACACAGGCAGACAAAAGACACAAGTGTGGGAGTGTCTTAAGGCCAATGAAAATTATTGTGATATAAAGACAAATCTATTATTTTTTTGTTTTATTTTTTATTTGTTATTTTAAATATTCAAAACCTAACACACTGATTTAAAGCCATGGTAAACTGGTCTATTTCCTGAGATTACACAGGTTTTTTATCTGACTTTTTTACCACAAAAAAAGCCAGAATAACCACATATGTTTTATATTTAAAGGCACTTTATTGATGCTTTTTGGGTGCATTTTTAGATGGTTTTTGAACACAGTGTGTTCGCCCAACAGCATGGTGTTTTCCCCTACAGAAAAGGAGATCTTAAAATGGCTGAAAAAATTGCACAGACCTTAAAAGAAGAAAAGAAAGACAGAAAAAAAAGAAGGGAAAGACAAAAATAACACCACCTAATGAACAAAAACACCAGGAGCAAAAATAATGCTTGCATGTCTTCCATTTCATGTTTCCCATAGACCTTCAGCTAACATCTGGAGCTGGTGTTTTTAATGCAAAAATGCACCAAAAATGCACCAAAAACGAAAAAGTGAAGAAAAGCGCCTGCAAAATTTGAGTGAAAGCATAGAAATGCATGCCTGGGTTCTGGAAAATACACATGTGCACATATATAAACATGTTACATTTATAATATGTATACACTGTATGTATATGTATATATATTATGTTATGTGTGTGATATATATATATATAATTATTATTATTTTTTTATTTTTTATTATTATTATTTTTTTGCTGATATCAACTATGATTTAGCATATTAATACAAAATGATGAATTAGATTATTTGACACATAAGATTCCGTCCAGGCTGTCATGTTTGTTACAAGCAGTAAACACTGGGAAAGCAGTTTAAAAAATACCATTTATTACTAATGCTCATGGATGAAGCTCACACATAGATGTTATTGATCTCTAATTAAACCAACAGCAATACTTTAAAAATGGACAAAAAAAAGAAGTTGATTGGACGCCACTTCCTCACCATATCTACAGTTCTGTACACAAAAGACTCAGTCCTCTTGCCCTTGTGACCCCCAAGTCACTGATTTCACCCACAACATCAAGAATAACTTAGAAGCTCAACATTAGATTTCATCTGTCTGTGTATATTATACATTGGAACATCACAATGCTACTTATTGTGACAAGCCAAGAAAAGGACAAATTGTGGAAAAGTGCATCTTTAAAAAAAAAAAAAAAAGAGTTTACAATGTGTCTCTGCTGTGGCCAAAAACAATCTCCACTGTGGATTATATCCCGAATTTGGCTGGTGGAGCTATAAACTATGCATTACGCAGGGCATGGTGGTGGACCCAGGTTCTTTAGTGGTTCCTCAGTCCTGGAGGTTGTCCTCAACAGTCTTAGTATCTAGGGTCCTCAGACACTTCCAGGAGAGCATGCTTTATTGTTTCTCTGTAGTATTGTTGACTACAGTACTGTAAAGCCCATTGGAGTAGACTTGGTCTTTGTGGACATTAGCCCTGTCCCTCATTAGGTCACTAAATGCATAGTCCATGGGTGGACGAAAACCTAGTGTGGGCATGAACCCTGCTGTGGAATATGGGGCCATGAAGGCAAGTCCTCTGCTGTGGGCAGAATATGCCAACCTTAAAGGGTTCAGTCCTAAATGTCCACCCAACTGGTAGGTGCTGGTCTCTGTTCCAAAGTGGGTAGCATTGGGCTGCAGGGGAGAAAAAGCAGACCTGCTTCCTAGTGTCCCAATGGTAGGGGTAATGGCCCCAGCTATGAGGGGTCTATGTGTGGTGGACACTGATGGTTGGATACTTTGCAGGGCAGCCTCTCTAGACCAGGTTTCCTCACCCTTTTCTTGCCCTCTGTTGTTCAATATTTGCTCTATTGCTTGGACCACATCTCCTCCACATCCTTGAAGTACAAGCTCCAAAACGCTCCTCTTCTGGGTGGGGAACACCCTGGTCAGGATGTCTATGGGTGTCCTCTGTCTGGCTGAAGAAGAAGAACTTGGGTCCTGCTCATCTTTCTCTGCATCAGATCCAGATTCAGACCCCAGTGGGCTGATGGAGCTTGGGCTCTCCTCACCTTCTTTCATGACTTTGGACATGGGGGAGCTTAGGAAGGATTCACCATCCCCATTTTCAGAACCAGAGCCTGGCCTTACTTCTGGAGAGGAGGCACCCTGGGCACTTCCAGTCACTGATTCACTGTCTGGGGTCACCGGTTTTGCACCAGGGGTCAGTTGCTGAGGGGTGACAGATCTGGGAATGAGGGTCTTGGGGAACAAGTCAAACTTCTGGATTTTTGTTTCTGAAAGGATATAAAAAACACATGAGATGTCAGAAGTAAAAAAAGGCAAAAAAGTCACAAGTACTATAGCTAACAAGGAAAGTGTAGTGGAACTATAAGCCCCAGAGTTCTATATAGTGTCCCACCTGACACTCATATGGAGAAAGAAAGAAAGAAAGAGAGAGAGAGAGAAAGAGAGAAAGAAAGAAAGAAAGAAAGAAAGAAAGAAAGAAAGAAAGAAAGAAAGAAAGAAAAAGAAAGAAAGAAAGAAAGAAAGAAAGAAAGAAAGAAAGAAAGAAAGAAAGAAAGAAATATTAGATAGATACTGCAGATGATGACAGATAATTTGACAGAAAACAAGATGAGAAAGGAAGAAAGAAAGAGAAAAAAAAGAAAGAAATCTGATAGATAGATAGATAGATAGATAGATATGAGATAGATAGATAGATAGATAGATAGATAGCTATACTGTAAATAGACAGTAAGTAAATTAAAAAAGGAACATGAGAGAAAACGTGGAGAAAGAAAGAAAGAAAGAAAGAAAGAAAGAAAGAAAGAAAGAAAGAAAGAAAGAAAGAAAGAAAGAAAGAAAGAAAGAAAGAAAGAAAGAAAGAAAATCTTCAGTTATCTAAATTCCACATGTCCGCTATCACTGTTTTGCACCAGGTTCTCCATGCTGAGGGTTATCCTCTCTGTACCGCCCAGTGCAGTTAATCTTCGGGTATTATAGTTATTTGTCCCTATAATTAACTCCAATTAATTCACACAAAACGGAGCCGTCTGGTTGTATCTATAGAAATGAGTGTAATCTGGATTATGGTGGATTATGTAGAATATTTGGGTGTTTTACTCAAAGTTACTTGAAGTTTTGATTGACAACTGTTCATTTTCTGCAGGCAAAAAATTCTGAAACTTTCCATATCACATATACCATGAACTCAGGAAAATGTGACCACATTACTGTACAACACACAAAACGAAATATTCTGACATGTAGCAGAGCTGGATTGGTTTGTGTCACAGACAGAATATGTTCATAGCAAAGATAAATTGCAAATTGCAAACTCAGCCCTACTACACTATAAGAGTGTTTATTGCCATCATTTCCTTTGGCGAAGTAAATTGTCGGAACTGTACATTTTACCATTTTTATAGTTATTAATAATGTTATTGTGGTTGTTGTTATTATTATTATTGTTATTATTGTTACTTATATTTTTGTACACTTTCCGTCTATTATTTTAACAATGTATATTCTTATTGCAGGATATTGATTTCACTCTGGCCATTTTCTCTTTCCACCGTCAGCTCTATAAATACAGTCTCCTTTGTAGAACTTTATAATATTTGATCTAGTTTTGATCGAAAATAAATACCTTAAACAGAAATTGCTGCATAAAGTGAACGAGTTCTTACCTGAACTACTCTCGGGACACACCGATCCAAACACTTCATAGGCCGGCCTGGGGGGGATGATGCCGTTTGCCGCAGCCAGTGCCAGTCCTTCTGCTGTCCCGTACAGCAGCTGCAGCTCCCGCGCCTCGTTCTCCTCCTGCGCCTGCTGCCTGCGGAGCGCAACTTGCGCGGCCATTACTCTCTGGCGCTCCGCTATCAGGGTGCACTTGGCGCACATACAGTCCTTCCAGCGGCAGTAACGCTTGTGGCCCTTGAGGGCCGACACCACCCCGTGATTCCGGCAGCGGGCGCACTTTGGGGTGCGGGGATATTTCTCTGTTGCCCTCAAAAGCAACTGGGGGCCCCTGAGTAGGGTTCCGGCCACTGTGACTGGGATAGAGGTGGAGGTGGTGGTCTGCGGGACCTGGGATCCAGAAGGGACCCCGCTTATCTCCATGGTATGGGTGTGAGGGAGTCCCTCTACGCAAACTAGCACTAATCTATACCCACATGCACTACTTTGGAAGCCCTTTAAATTTATACAGGTCCAATTGCAAGTGACACCAACCCTGACTACCACTCCCTTATATACTACCTACCCTCCTATAGAGCATGCACCCCCTTTACAATGATGATGCCATGTCATAGACAGGCACCATGGTACTGCAGAACCCTATAGACATGCCCTATAGTTTACACTCAGATCCCCAGGGCTACAACCTCAAGACCATGACCTCAGCTGTACCAAGACCATCAGATGCTGAAGACCCAGTATGTCCAGCAAGCTCCTATGATGTTACCTGGGGTGAGTGATGGGCCCAGATCCTACCTGCACCCCCCTCCCAGCCTCCAGCTCAGTCCTTGCAGCACCAGTTGTCAGTGCACTGAAGAGTTGCAGATGCCTCCTCTGCTCCACCACTCATTAGACAAATGCTGAGAACAATGTCCAGCCTCCTATTGGTCAGGGCAGGGGAGAAGCTCACTTCTGATTGGCCAAGGACTTTTTCTACAGTTTCAAGCTGATAACAGAGACAGGAGGAGGAGGAGGAGGAAGGAGAGACACTTGTATAGATTCTGGTTTATGATCCTTAGGAGACCCCCTGCCTCATCCACAGCCAACTACACCCATGCACACAGCAGCTACACTATTATCTGATGAGTATACAGATATTCCATACATAGCATGCATGACTGATACATTATATCCATGGTACTCTGCAATAGAAGGCATATTATATGATAAAATAAAGCATGATAATAAGGACTGTGCAATGTGGTCACGACTTTCAAGGGATTTGATTAATTGTTGTATGATTATAATGGTCTGTATTAGTATACCTGTCGATATTTGTGTATTTTCATGGCTTCTTTGTTTACAGTTGGTTGTTATTATTTTGCAACACATCGTTCTAATTATTGTAATCAGTCATTAGTATACTAGATTGTAGATAGTCCGGCTGTGGATGGCAATTGGACGATGTAGGAGTTTTATTAGGTTGTAAAGGTGAGTATTTCTTCTATGGCTAATAGGATATGAAGAGACATAATCAGTGAAAATAATAATTAGAACACAGCATGGATCAGATATCACATTAAATCACTGTGTGGACAATTATAGGTATATATTTTCTTGTGTTTACATACATATATTTTTTTAAACTGATTATTGTTATACAGATATATATATATATATATATATATATATATATATATATATATATGTAAATATTATATCTTCACCATCTTCTATAATATTTGTATATAACTTTTACTGTCATTCACATTTTCGGTACATATTCTTTGCAGGCAGGTACAATATGTTCATTATATCTGACTATTCCTTAGGTTTTCGATACATTAGGACAAGGAGTAAAGGAGACAAACGTATCTCTTTGCTGTGAATTTTGTCTTTTTTTGGTTTTCATGCAATTTATGTTCTGCTTTGCAACACAATCCCCAGAACGGGTTCTGTGACATGGTTGATGGTGGTGGTGGTAGTGGCTGGGTTACGGTGCAGTTATTAAAGATTGTCTACACTATATTTTCTTAATAGATGTGCAAGAAAAGAGTTTGTCATTTTTCTGGAAATATCCTGATATTGTATTGGGCTGTGTTTGGATTGCACAGGTCTGCAGGGAAGTCTATGAGTTCTGCTAAGGAAATGGGTATTTTGCCATGAAGAATAATGTATACCAAGAAGAGTGAACTCAGCAAATGCAAGAAATACTAAATACATAGATAGACTGAAAAGGAAATAAAAAACATAAATAAAATATATATATATATATATATATATATATATATATATATATTAGATCGATGATAGATAGATAAATAGATAGATCGATAGATAGATAGATAGATAGATAGATAGATAGATAGATAGATAGATATAGACAGAATTGACAGTGATATGTTTTCCACTCAGGTTACAATGTAATACACATGACATGATGACACCTAAGATTTCTCTTGAGGGGATGCATTTTATAAATTCATTATATCTTCATATATGTGTGTACTATGACTATGATTATGAATACATGCGTTTTGAATTATATCAAAAGACAGTGATCTCATGTTCTGGATATTTTATACTTAATATCTCTAGCTGTATATGATATATAGATATTAGATAGACAGATCTACATTCACCTGCATCACAAACAGGTCGACTTTGCTAAGTACAGTGTATGGAAAAGCATTAGATAAATTAATCTGTTTTTTTTTCTGTAATTTGATGAGGTTTTGTTTAACCCTCCATTCAGGAAGATAAAACCTAATAATCTACAGAAACAACATATTGAATCACAGTTTATTAGCAAGCAGAAGCTGGGTCCTCAGAACTATCGATGGGAAAGTGACCCTGAAACATTTCCTACAGAAATATCCTGGACTTTACATCGTATTCAATTGTAATATTCCATGGGAAAAATAAATTATTGAATTTCTTTAATGAAGTCAGGAGAAACCTCAAGATACAACTGTACAGTAATAAATACACAATGTAGTAATAATAATACATAATACAAGAAAAGAAATACAGAATGTAACAATATAATAATAATAATAATAATAATAATAATAATAATAATACATGATACTTAATAAGAAATACAGAATCAAGTAATAATGCATAATAGTAGATGAAATACAAAATGTAGTGATAATAATACATACTATTAGGTAAGAAATACAGAATGTAACAATATAATAACAATAATATTAATAACAGCAATATTAACAATAACAACAATAATAATTTATACTTAAGAAATCCAGAATGTAACAATATGCTGCTGCTAATAATAATAATAATAATAATAATAGCAACAACATTAATAATACTATTAATACTAGATAATAAATGATTGTAACATCTTCTGTCATTTGATTGTAATTCTTCCTCTTCCTCTACTTTTCTTTTCCTGTTTTGTCCTTTATTAAAACCAATACAGAATATATCTGATCACCGTCCTATAAATCTACAATATTCATTTTTGGTAAGATCTTTAATTTTTGGCTTGTGGATAACCGCGTGTGCTGAAATCTGCATTGTGTGAAATGTTACTACAAATTCATGGTGAATAAAGCCCATTTGAAGTTGTTCCGCTCCCCCAATGTAACCACAGCTATAAGAACTTATTCAGATACAATTTTTTAAAGAGAAGAACAGACGCAGATTTTTCACAGCAGCCAGTGCAAGGAAAAACGAATTTTTTATTATTATTTTTTTGCAAGAATGTCGCAGCCTGTGATCCGCTGCGCACACAATGGTCGCACTGGCTGGCGCTGAAGATGTCTGATCCCCTCCTGTCACTCCCACTGTTTATTCAGTGAATCACACCGAGCCTCCTCCATCTGTTCCCAGAAGCCTCTGCGCCACTTTTAATTACCAAGCAGCAGCCTAATAGAGATGATATTAACCTTAATCTTTCTGACATTAAAAGTAATTACCTCCAAACCAATATTACAATAATGAATAATCTACACCCCCCCAGTATCATGTGATAGGGAATAAGAATCTCAGAAATAAAGACCCCCTCCCTCCCAAACCCAAAATAAATTAACCCTTGCGGTGCTGGAGCCAGGCTGGTAGCCCTTCCCTGTGATGCTGGGAGAGGACTGCGGCGGCTGAAGGGGTTAATCCTTGATTGCTGAGGCTGCTAATTGCAGAACATTTATGATTTCAGTATCTTCATTTATGATTTCTTGATAAACAGGAGGTTTGTGTGGAAACAAGCAGAATGGATGGGCTCCAGATGTCAGCGCTAATTACACCGCTCAGAAATCGTTATCGATGTGATTGGGGGATTAGATCGTTTTCAATGTAATCATCTCCATTTCAGTGCTATCTAGACATGTTTCTACAGATGTCTGCAGGGGTCCAGGAATAAGATAATGACAAGGACAACAATCTGCTCATCTCAATGTTATCCCAGAGAAAACCCCACCAAAAGTGATGGAAGATGAGATCTGTCGATAATTCGTTCTCCAGTGTCTGAAACACATGTAGAAGGAGAGATAAGGGATAGATAGTGATAGATAGATAGATAGATAGATAGATAGATAGATAGATAGATAGATAGATTAGACAGCAAAAGCATAAACACATGATATGGATGAATAGTTCCTAAAACATGGAATTTTCGCTTTTATTATAATCAATAATTCTCCGGATTTTGATGCCAATTCAGACTGACATTTTCTTTACATGAGATATAATTTCTGTCCGGGGAAACAACAACTCACATCATTGGTACCAGAGATAAATGATGCTAGAAAGTGATCTCCACTAGTGATTATTCGTTTAATGCCCTGCAGTTTATGTTCAGCATGCTGGGAGTTGTAGCAGACACGTCCAAATGTATCACATAATATAATATGAGTTTTATATAATGATCTAATGACTCACAACTAGAATATATCGCATCGTTTGAGTTCAGTCCTGCAGTCTGCCTGCGATAGAAATCGATAGATGATAATGGATGGATGGATGGATGGATGGATAGATAGATAGATAGATAGATAGATAGATAGATAGAAGACAACTGAATTTTGATCCATCCATTAAATCGAAATGTATTATATTTTCCCCAGGTTTACAGAAGATTGGAGGACTCCTCATTTCCAGACCTGCAGGAGTCCTTTAGACAATCTTATCAGAAACACCAAGACGTCTTCCTCCATATATTGATAACAGATGCAGTAAAGCTTGTCTTTTATTAAGTCTCCACCTGTTCTCCCCCCAGAAATCCGTGATTCACCCGAAAATTCCAATTTTTGTTTGGGGGAAGCACCGAAAACCCGTCTTGTTACATTTCACATGGTGACATTAAGCCGCTGCCGCAATACTGTGCACCAAAAGACGCCTGGACTGGAGACCTCTAGGAAGCTGGACCTCTAGGACATGATGTAAAATCCAGATATCAGAAGCAGTAGATTGACAAAAAAATTGAAAAAAAAATCATTGCTGTGAACATGAGATGATGGGACAGTAGACTGTAGAGAGAGAGCACTGGTCACTGCAGAAATTATATATACTATCATGTACATGTATATAGATATGTTCATGATGCATCTGGAGATTTGGGCTCTTACAGAATGGATTACGTTGTACAGATCCTTGTAGTCTGCAGCAGGTTAAAAAATATTGCATACCGATCATTCACTAGGCTGCTGTGCGGTTAACATGCGTTTTTAAGTAAATCTAGATGGATCGAACATTTCTTTATTTTTTTTCTTCCCCTGAAAATAAAAATAATCTAAATGGCATGGGAGGTTTGAGGAACATAGATCCTGATGATTTGTACTTTGAAAGGAGATGCTACCTAGCAATGGTGTGCAAACTATGGCCTCAGTATGCTGGGAGTTGTAGTCTCACAGCATATGGAAAGCCGCAGATTGAAGACCACGGCTTTATTTAAAGAGGGTGTCGTAATGATAATATAAGCAATCAGCTATATCAACATCAATATATCGGTTTCAAATTATATTCAGATGTTTTGATTTTGGCTAAACAATTGTATTTTATTAGTATTGTGCATCATAAAGTAGTATGAGTATTATATAGTAGTATGGGTATTAAAAGGGAGTATTGTGTATTATAGAACAGTATTGTATAAGATATACTAGAGAGGTTATTATATAATAGTGTTATGTACCTTATAGTTGTATTGTTCATTATATAGTAGTATTATGTATAGTAATTTTGTGTATTATATAGTAGTAATGTGTATTATACGGCAGTATTAAGCACTATGCTGTAGTAGTATTATTATATACAGTAGTATTGTATATAGAATATATAGTAGTATTCTATTATATAGTAATATTGTGTATTATATACAGTAGTATGGTTTATTGTATAGTAGATTCATGCATTACATAGTATTAATGAGTATTATATAGTAGTACTAAGTATAATTTAGTATTATCGTGTTATATAGTAGTACTGTGTATCATAAAGTAGTATTATTTATTCTATAATAGTATTGTGCATTGTCTACAGTAGAACTGAGGATTTTATAGCAGCATTGTGTAATATGTAGTAGTATTGCAAAGTAGTATTGTTCTTGTATAGCAGTATTGTGCATTATACAGTAGTATTGTTTATTGAATAGTAGATTTATGTATTATACAGTAGTATTAAGTATTATATAATAGTATTATGTATTTTACAGTAGTATTGCATATTATATAGTTATTGCGTATTATATACATTAGTACTGGTTATATAGTAGCATTGTGTATTATACACAGAGATTACAGGCTGGAATATAATATAATGGGGGGGATCTCCGTGTCCACTTCTCCTGATTTCCTCTGGTCTGGGGGATTAGTGCAGGAGATCTGCCCACTCACTGATCTGCTGTGCCCCCCGCATCACCAGTCATTGTGCAGTTTTTTAGGTCATTTAAAACCACTTCCCTCTTTCCTGTTGTCCACCCTGAGGCCGGGATTACTGCCCCTTCCAGTTTCCCCTCCCCAGTCTGTACTGGCTGCACTGGTGAATGGGTGCAGGGGGGAACTGGAGACAGAGCGGTAACAGTGGCATGTGCACAGGGCCCAACAGACAATGCCCCGGGCAGCAGGAGGTGTAGACCAGGGAGAACTTCAAAGGACAACTTGTACCAGCGACATCATTAGTAGACTACACGGAAATAACGCATTATATGAACTGGGATCTGCTCTCTGCACCATCATACAAGGAGAGGGCCACAGGTGTCTGCATGATGGACCCCAAATCCGAACAGCATGGAAAAGTCACACTACAGCTATAATGATAGATAGATAAAGATTAGATATATAATTCATTAGCGTAGATAGACAAACAGATAATAGATAGATGATAGATATGCAATAGATATGATATAGATAGATAGATAAAGATTAGATATATAAATTCATTAGATAGAGTAGATAGACAAACCGATAGATAAAAGATAGATATATAGATATGATATAGACAGGCAGATAGATATATAGATATGATATAGACAGGCAGATAGATATATAGATATGATATAGACAGGCAGATAGATAGATTAGATAGATATGTCATGGAACATTAGATATAGTATCTTCTTGGTTAAATTGTATACTAAAAGGACTTTTCCAGGATTTTACATTGATGGTCTCTCCTGTTTGATAAAGGTCAGAAATCCCTGGATCCACCACTGGTGGTCAGAAGAAAATGGTCCTGGAGTTTCACTTGAAAGATGTAGAGGTGCATTATATACAGCTGATAATCCGGCACCATGCAGCAGGCCATAAGCTGGATGAGTTGCACCCATCATCCCTTTCAGTTATATAGGGTTACATGGGACAGGATGCCAGATCTGTGGACACAGCACCAGAGCTATCAACTATCCAGATAGAAAAGTAAGGCCTCCTACACAGGGGCGTAGCTAAAGGCTCTGGTGCAAGAGTTCATCTTGGGCCCCCTTCCTTCAGTACTTTGTGTTTTTCTTATACGGCACAAGGTTCTTTGGGCCCCCTAAGGCTCCTGGGCCCGGTAGCGACTGCTACCTCTGCACCCCCTATAGCTACGCCCCTGCACATATGTCTGTCTATGTACCCCTCCACTGTGGAGCCAAAAACACCTGGGGGAAACTGAGCCAGAACTGGTCCCATAGTTTTCCATGGGATAGCTCTCATGTGCCAGACCACAAAATGGCAACTTGCCGGTGGGGAAACGAAGCTAGAACCGGTCCCGTAGTTTTCTGAGATTGTCCATATTCATCCGGAGCATCACTGATGACACCTGATGTCAAACAGCGCCAGACAGAAAAAACTGCACGCAGCGTTTTCCTTTCCAGCGCCATCAGTGGATAGATGCCGGATCTGTGCACTGATGTGCAGAACACATATATTGGTTGTACACCTGTGGCTAATTCCCAGAAGCACAGATAACACCCAGATGTGGTGTGCCAATCTCGACACAAAAATATAGAGACATCCATAAAAATCCATTGTTTATTTATGCAAAAGATAAAAAGCCATGTACACAGACAACAGCGTCTACGTGTTTTGAGTATTGCCTACAGACCCTTACTCATGACATAATGACCTGAAACGCGGATGCTGTCATCTGTGCATACGGCTTATTTTCTTTTTTTTTGCATAAATAAACAATGGATTTTCATGAAAACTGGATTTCTCCATATTTTTGTGTCAACGTATGAGTAGCATCCGGCGCTCAGCCTGAAGTAGCCGGCAGGACACAACTGACATACGTGAAGGTGCCTTATGGACACTTTAAAGGGAATGTGTCATCAGAAAATGACCTATTGTTTAATTCGCGATTTAATGTTTAACATATTTTTAAAGCATTTTTGGTGATGTTTAGATGGAAAATTAAAAATAATATCTATATTTAAACAAAAAACATAAAATCCTGCAGTTTTAGCACTAGCCACTAAGCCTAATAACAGGCGCCACTTCTTGCTCTATACAGATGACTTTACTGCAGTTATCTACTTATCTGTCATTCTAATCCTGCCTGTAATGATATCACCTCTGTGTGCAGATAAGACAGGATCCTCCATTCACAGTAGGTGATTGTCAGAACTTATCTCTTCTTTCCTTGTACAATGACCTCTGCACAGGTCACAGAGCATGCCCAGAAAACTCCCCCATGTAAGTTAATAGGGTCCCCTCCTGACCATTGTGTCTATGGACCATGGGGCTGCTGTAAAGCAATTTTTATTAATGCTTTGTATATGCTGTTAAGAAAAGCAAGATGGCCGCCCCCATAATCATGTTTAGGAAATAAAATTTTAAAAAAAGTCTACAAATAAAAACAGATTACAAAAAAAGGAAAAGTGCTGCTATCTGGTTTTAACTGGGAGATAAAATTTTTGACTTTTCCTTTAATTTGTATAATGTGTCACTTTGTAGATCCACTGCTTTCTCCGTCTGTACAGTGCTGTAGGACATGTTGGTGCCATATCAATATATTATTCTTTTTCTTCTTCCAAACAAAGTATCATCAAATAATAACCTAATAAACTTCCGAGATTCACTTCCACACCGTAGACTTTGTGAAATTCTAGAGTTTGATCATCTCGGGTACAGTTCTCAAAGAACCTAAGAGATGCTTTGTCCCAGGTAAAACCCGATCATTAACATTCAGGCCCAGTCCTCAGCATCTGCCTCCTCCTTTACCAAGTGAACTGAGGGAAATAAAAGGCGATTGTATTGAGATCACAGATGGGGTGCAGGTTTTTGGAAGAAATTTGAGAAACGCTATTGTCCAAAATCAAAACTCGATGTGTTTCTTTAACAAAGGCCTCCCCTTTAAGCCCCTCCGCTCGTATCTCTCCTGTTTTTTAAACTCGAAGAGGTTTGTACAAAAGATTTGTCTCGAAGTGTCAAAACCGATTTGATTGGAAGCGTGCGTCTCCCGGTCTGAATAACAGCGATCTGGATATCTGTAGCTGTCACCACACACCATTCTGACCATTATCTAGTTAAGAAGACTCGTTTTCAAATATCTTATCAGGGACTGCTGATTTAAAAGAAGAACGGTCCTTCATTTGGGACTGCAGCTATTAGCAGGAGTAGATATGGCTACAATGAAACCTCTTTCTTTGGAGGACCTGACTCATCTGCACATTACACAGACTGACCATCGCTATCAGTAAACTTGCTGTAATGCTTTATTTCTCCTGTGGAGGCACTGCAGGGGAACTGAACACTTGCTGCCACATTTCCCTGCAGATTACAACAGGGGTTCTCAGCAGTGGGACAATCCATGATCATCATATTTTTGGTGGCTCCTTCTAACAAAAAAAAGATCACAGTGAGTGAAGAACCCCTTTTAATGAGTAGGTAGCTCCTGTATAATAATAGAGCTAAGGCTCATTCAAGTGTTCGTATGTTCACCGTGCCCATGTTGTGGACCTCAAATAGCGGTTTGCAAAACATGGCCACCGGCCATGTGAACTCCATGCTACGGACCCATTGACTTGAATGGGTTCGCGATCCGCAAGACATGACAAAAGAGAGGAAATATCCTATCTTTTATGGTACAGGGGCACGGACCCAAAAGCTCACAGAAACACTCGGAAGCCTTTCCAGTCAGTGCCTCCGACCCCTTAAAGATCTGTTGCCAAGGGAAGTGTGCAAAACATAAGACAGTTGTTGGGTCACTTTAGTAACGGGAAGCGGGGGTGGGGTGAATGAGAAGAACCAATAGATTTAAGGGAGGACTTGGATCTTGAAGTGGTCCTGGAAAAAAAAAAAAAAAAAGGTGGCCCAATGTTGTAGATGGGTCCAAATTGACAGAAGGCGGGGCAACACAAGTAGGCAGGGATAACACAAGTAGGCAGGGCCTGCAATTCTGTAGTGCAGCACAAAATACCGCCCCTGCAGAACCAAATAGCACAGTGCAGCACAATATACTGCCTCCCTCACCACAGTACTCAACTGTATCACTGACCTGAGGATGGAGATGCAGTTGAATTCAGGAGGGCATTGGTCAGGTACATAAGTATCTGATGCTCTTAACATTAAATAATGCTGAGAGGATCAGATTGTTATGTACACGGCTAGCAGCCATGAGGAGGACTTGGGTGACCCCCTGGGCATCGGCCCACTGGGAAATTTCCTTATTCTATCTTTGTGGGAAGCAAGTTCTTAATAACATGTAATACAGTATTGTTTATCTAGTACTGTAACTCTCAGCATGTTCAAAAGCTGATAGGGATTGTAGTAAAAAAAATAATAATAAAAAAAAAAAATCCACTAAAGCCTGTCGGGTTATTTTGGGATTTTTAGTTTGACAGCAGCTGTAAAGCCACAGGTTGCCCACAACTGCATTAGAGCAAAGCTGCAAATGAATCTTTGTATTTTTTCTTCATCATTCCTGACAGCTCCGCTCGGATTTGCTGGGATTTTCATTGGAATGATGTTTGTTGCCTTAGTAGCCCATGAGCTTAAAACCCCTCCAGGAATGTGCAGGATAAATAAAGCAACATATTGAAAGTGTCTGAATGGACTATCACTTTCCATCTCCTCAATTACACTCTGTATTACTCTGGTTATTAATTAAACATGATGTACTAATTACAAAGCAGCCGGCTTCAGCATTGCATAATGCCAAATTAATTATAATAAATAGATATACTGTGATACTCTGGTGATGTGCTACAAGGTTAGAGAAACATTCGAGAGGGTGGAAAAGTCGGGATTGGACTGCTGTAACGGGGACAAGGGGGTATGGTAAAATATTTAAAAAAAGAATTAAGTTACATATATGTCATGCGGTATCATGGATTTGATGTGTTATAATAGGAGCATGAGCTTGGGGGGCACCAAGAACCCCTTAATCTTGGCCAGGGTATTTAGCTACAGGGCTAGGGCAGCAAATTGAACCCTTGTTCCCGGTGAAAGAGTCATACGGCACTGCACCCACATATGTATTCCTAGGGTAGAAGTAGCACACCAAACACCTGCAGAGGATCCCAACCCTATCCTCAGAGATATCTGGAAAAGTCCTTTAAAGGTGTTGTCCAACATTAGATGATCAGATTTTACCCTTCAGATCAGATCCGAACCCAGGAACCCAATTCTGAAAGCATAGTGTCAACCATAGAAAACTCTGCTTCACTAGTATGGAAGATCTTAAAGGGTCCTCTAGATTTTTGATACTGATTACTTTTTTTTTATAATTGTATTTTTATTGAAATTGTCGGACCAGAGAAAATGGTTTTGGCAAAATGTTTAATTTGTAGATAAAAATAACGGGCTGTGGAGGGTAGATTGTATTTAGATTGGAGGGATGTGAATGGTAACAGTTTAAGGGAGAATGGGTCTACTATGTCTGCAAATCTGAAAACTCCACGAGTAAACCAATCCCTGGTGGCTAAAGTGGTAAGACTTGCTTGACGTAGAGGATGAAACAAAAAAGAAGTCATTGATGAATTACAGAGGGAATTTAGAACTACATATTCTCCATATGGACCTAGTATTAAGCATGGGTCCAAGGAGATCCCCAGTTGCGGAGATAGGACATGGGCTGGACCAAAGCAAAGCGTTAGGGTGGATAGGGGCCAACCAAAGCCTTTCTATTTGCATCCAAATAGAGTAGGGATGTCAAGATGACCAGGCTGTAACATATCGTAATTGTGCAGCCCAATAATATTTAATGAGATCAGGAACGTCCAATCCACCCTGAGCCTTGCTCGACAATAGTACAGATCTAGGTATTCGATGGCGTCTAGCTACCCATAGGAACCGTATTATTTGGGACTGGAGGGATTTCAAATCGCCCATAGGGACCGGGATCGGTAGGGACTCAAATAGTCATTTTCACAGCTGCAATACGACCTAAGAAGGATATGGGAAGATTCTGCCAGCCAATTATTAGTTTTCTAACCTCCCTATAAATTGGGGGAAAATTATGTTTATAGAGGTTTGTATAGAAGGGGGTAAGATTAACACCTAAATATTTAAGGGACTCTTCCCTCCAATGAAAAGGAAAATTGGCCTTGAGAGTATTGAGCGCTGCCCGAGTAACATTAATAGGTAATACCTCAGTCTTGCGGGTGTTCACCCTATATCCTGATAATCGTCCAAACTCTTGCAAATGTACATGAAGGTTAGGAAGAGAGGTATGTAAATTAGTAAGAGTTAGGAGGACATCATCCGCATACAAAGCCAGTTTGAATTCCTTGTCTTTACTGATGACTTATTGAACGGTTGGATTGGAGCCTTCTGCTTCTGACTTTATCCACTGTTTAGTTTCCAACACCAATGTCTGTGCAAAAGTAACTGATCGGTGGAAGTGTCCAGGTGTCAGACCTCCATCGAACTGATACTGATGACCTATCCTGAGGATAGATCATCTAAAAGCTAGAGGGACAGCATAAGAACTCATGACCGTATCTGCGCATCCGTTGTGCAGATCTGCTAAACACGTATACCAGCAATGCTGTGCTTTCTGCATTTTGCGGAACGGAACGGCAAGCCCTATGATAGAAATGCCTATTCTTGTCTGCCAAAACAGACAAGGATAGGACATGTTCAATATTTTTTGATGGTCTGGGGAACAGAAGTACCGATATGTACAGTACACGGTGTACTGTCCGTATGTTTTGCAGCCCCATTGAAATGAATGGGTCAACATCCATTACGCAAAATTACTGAACCGATGCAGACACAAAAATACGGTTGTCTGGACGAGCCTTACAGGTGGTGAAAGATTGCCTTTAAGATACAATGCAATACATGCATGATATGTTGCAATTCCACATGAACTTGGCTGTGACTGACCATGGCCATTTAACCCCTTAGATGCCTCAGTCTATCAGCCAACCAGGTACTGGTGTAGAGAAAGTCTCAAGACCCCATCTTGCGACCTTTTACGCATTTACGCCTGTTTCTAGGCATAGATCATGGAGTAGATTTCAATTTTGCCGCACAGACTGCCAGAGGATGTGCCTAAGTTATGATGAGGTCTGCGCCTGGTCATAAATTAGGCGTATCCTCTGGCAGTCCAGGGGCCCCATCATCAAAGACCCCCATCATGTATTTCATAGTATTATACCACCCATGTCTGCCCGGTGCCACAAAGGATTATAGACTAACAGAATTTCACTTTCTGTATTACGTTCAGACAGATCAGATTTGTTTCCAGTGCCGTACAGTGACATAACCCGTAACATGAAGGAACTAAACCGGATTTTCGCACTCTGGGATTTTGACTGTAACTCCTCTGCCAAGTGGCTTTATTGAAAATACTGTTCCTTGAAAAAGGATCCGTGTCTGTCTGTCATTTCACTCAGATAGATAATATCCAGAAGTGGAGTTAAATAAACAGTATATTCAATCTCTGGGTATTCCACTGATTTGTTTATTCTATGATCCCATGCTGAGCTGTACTTAGAATGAACTCCGAAAGAAGGAACCTCGGCTCCGGACTGAATCTGATCTATATATAGAAGGCGATGCCTCTTACGTTATTTAGTGGTTACAGTTCTGTTGCATGTAGAATTATTCATTAAAAACCTCATGTTTCTCCTTTATTATTACACGCCATTGTTAACCCCTCTGGACCAAATGATTCAAGGCGACGTTTGTGTATTTTAAAGTTCACTTGCAAAATGTAGCAAATTTCTAAATAATCTCCATGGCAAATTTCCTTCTGAAGTGTGTGCAAGTTGTTGCTGGAGCTGCTGAATCAGATTTTCTCCCTCCCTCCTCTCAGTGTTCGATACCTGTATAGCAGCAGGGAAGGGGAAGAGGTTGTTCATGGCAAATCAGTGTGTGGAGATAGAGGAAAGCATTCAAGGAAGATCACATGGACTGTAGATGGGAAGGAAAGCACGCACAAGGCAAGTTGCAGGGAGGAGACAGCAGAATACTGGACATACAGATCCAGCATGTGTTACTGGGAGGGACTCCACATAAGTCCTGGCTAGTCGTTTTTTGATGAAGCCAGACACAGCTGATATATATACATTGCATAGATCTGGTGTCTGTTCACTGATAAGAGTCCGACAGAAAACCTGGGTATGCAGCATTTGTCTGTCCGTCGCTATTTGACATCCATCTTCACAACCAATGCGCCTGATATATAAGAACTATCCCATAGAAAACTATTGGATCAGTTCTGGCTCAGATCCCCTCCGCCATCTTCTGCTTCACATTGGAGGGGAAATGAGCCAGATCGACAGACATATATGTAGGGGGCCTAAGAAATGTATGAAACTAGGAGCAGCTGGAGACGTTAAAATATATGGATAGCAGTTGAATCTGGCACTTTGTTTTATGCCAGGTACTGGACATGATAGACATACTGTATATGTGCACCAGTCAGTCATTTAAAGAATGAAATTGCTGAACAGAAAAACACTGCATGGAACATGTTTCAGTCCAGGGTTGTCTTACATCCAGCATTAAACTGATGACCTGGATGATACTAACGTGGGTTTAGCTTGATTTGGTCAAGGATCCAGTTGTTCTCCACACCAAAGTATTCTCAAAAGTCTCCATTTTTTGCTTAAAGAAGAACTCCTCCCGCAAAAATTTTTATTCTCTAACCTGTTAGAAAGGTGCATGATATAATCTGTAGTGATTGTCATTTTCTTATCAGTGACTGTTTCTGTGAGTAAAAACCGCTCTTCTTATTGTAGCTGGGTCATGTGACCAACTCCCTGACCTCCAACTGACCCAGGACAGAAAGCCAGTAACTGCTCTATTCATTCCTATGGGAGCCTCACTTTCAGTCTCATAGAAATACATAGAGAATTAGACTTCCTGTCCACACATAAGTCTATGTGTGAGTTGGTGGGTCTAATTGCTGGTCACATGACACAGATAAGAAACTTCAGGATGATAGAAGTCAAAAATTCAGACACTGGTAAGAAAATGACATTCACTACAGATTATATCATGTACATTTCTAGCAGGACATGGAATAAAATTTTTTGTCGGGAGTTCTTCTTTAAACTGAATGTCCAAATATTCTATGCTTAATAATTTATAAAGTATATTTGATATAATAGTTTTTACTACATTTCTCACAGAGCTCTGAAACCAGAGTATAGAGACACATTATAAAAATGTGTTGCTTGCAGTCACCAGAGGATAGGTCATCAGTTTTGAAATCTCAGAAAGCCCCTTTCATTCTACAGTACATGGCAGGTTCTCTTAAAGCTTACTTTCAATTGTTTCATATACTTTATTCCAATACACTAAGGCCTCTTTCACACACGCGAATTTGCCGTCTGGATTGTGTGTGTTGAATGTATAGTATCTGAACTGAATCCTGACCCATTCATTTCATTGGGTATATGCACACAGCCATTGTTTATCATGGATCATCTTTGTGTTCATGAAAAATCGCAGCATGTTCTATATTGTGCATTTTTCATGCAGCTCTGGCTCAATAGAAGTGAATGGGGCTTGAGTGAAAAACATTATACCTCCGGATGCAATGTGTTTTTCACTATTGGTTGCTAGGATTCATGCATGTGAAAAACACATCAAAAACTGACTGCACCCAGACAAAACTGATTAAACTTGCATGTAAAAACATCAGTTTATCCCTGAAGAGACCCCGACACTTTCCATATTGCTCATGTGAAAGGATCGTAGCTGTCAGAGAAAGTTAGGGTCCGTAGAGAAGAAGACACAAGCTGCCTCTATTGGATCATGCGATTGACCGATGCCCTTCAGCTGCTGGTTCTTACCAGACCTTGCTCAACTGTGAATGTAGCATCCATGAGGCATATTATATAAAAAAAATAAATACAAACATAAAAAATGCTAAAAAAAAAAAACCCAAAAGGGAAAATAACACCTGCACCAACCCAGTCAACATGGCTACCTTGATCTCTCAAGACTATACATATTATATATCTAAACAGCCGAAACCAAAATAAGGTATCTATTCTAATAGTTTAGTTTAATTTCAATTTGCAAAATTTTTTGTATACTTTACCATTAACAACACAAAAAAGACAAAAAACAAAAATTGAGCAAAAATTATTTTAGCAGCCCAACAATAGTCAAAGAATCAACATGGCTGCAAAATTGCTAAAAAGTGTCTGGTCATTAAAGGGGTGTTCTGATCCCTAGACTACCAGTAATTCTAGTTATGGCTCTGAAAGTGTTTAGTATAAAGAAAAAAGGCCACTCACCTATTCACCAGTGCTCCATTCCAGTTCCGAGGATGTGCGATGTCCCATCCTTGGTCATGTGCCCCGCAGCAGCCATTCATTGGCCTCCGTGGTCACCTACCACTTGGGGACATGTCCCTATTGGGAAGTCACACGTCTTAAATGGGACACCGGTCAATAGGTATGTGGTGTGTTTTTTTTTTTTTTAAATACTAAACACTTTTGGGGCCGTAAATAAAATTTCTTTGGGGGTTCGACAACCTCTTTAAGGGGATGTGCTGTGGATGCACAGGTAAAATTAAAAAATGTTCCAAGCGACAGAAGTAAAACGGTTACGAGTTGCCTTTATGAAATCCAGTAAACACAATGTATTAAAATACATCAAAGACAGGATTAAAACAAATCTGTAAAAACAATAAAAAGGGGAAACATGGACACAATTCTAAATATCCCGGAGACACGCCATAGCATCAATGCTGTAAACATGACCGGCGCCAGTTTAACTTGCAGTTAATTTTCTACCATGCGGCACATTCTTCTTAGTGCGTGATCTCCTCCATATTTCCACGACAGGACACTGGTAATAAAATCACAGCCATTAGACAGTTTTTCTTGTGTCTTTTTTTGAAATGACACAAGCGACAGGGATTAAGTCTGCCGAGCTGTAAAGCGTATTCTTGATTGTGAATTGGACCCTGCCGAGAAAACACAAGTTCCCTGTAAGAGGATTGTAGGATTTACATTCCAAGGCCCGGCCAGTGTTAGGGACATAGTGACAACGGTTCTTCCACCTGCAGGACAGAGACTCTGAGAAAGTAAACTCTCCGTGACCTCATAGGATAGTTTATCCTGAGATTTCAGGAGGGGCTGGCGGGGGACCATCTTAGTTTAAGAACTGGGGTGATTCTGGTATTTAACCTCATGAGTGACACCCTAGCAGGGACTAAAATCCTATCTGTGCAGCGAGTTGGACACAAGTGATATTAAGCATCTTAACCATCCCAATTACCTCCTTTTTACTTGACCCCTAACCTCCTGACATTACTGACTCACTATATCCCACAACCTAGCCATTACAGGTAAATGCCGTTCAATTACTTCAAGAAGTCACTTTTAGCACATAGAAAAAATACATACAAAACAATAAAAAAAAAAATAGTTAAGGGGTTGTTCACATATCAGTTATTTGATCAGTTATTTCCATCAGTTATTGTGAGCCAAAGCCAGGTGTGGATCAAACACATCAAACAGGTGCAGATCTTTTCATTATACATTATCTCTGTTTAGTGTCCACTCCTGGTTTTGGCTGACAATAACTGATGGAAATAACTGATCAAATAACTGATATGTGAACAACCCCTTAATCCCATAATATATAGACTATACAGTACATTATAAGGGTGGCCTACTGTAAATGGAGCCTAAAAGAAATGTGCAGCCTGTATTCATTGTTATTGCCCACCTGTATCTAAAATAAACAATACGATAATCACAGGAGATGGAATTTGTTAAATTATGGTTGACAGAATTGGTGTTAGGCTTAGATACGCCTATGTCACTATTAGATCCCATATATGCCAGTGTTCTTTACGTGTATTTAACTGATCTATTATTGCATTTGTTCACTGTATAGGTCCTGCGAGACCCCTTTTGACTATATACTTTATTCTATATGTATGTTATACATTTTTGTTATATTATATGAAAAATCAATAAACACAGAGTAAACATAAAATAAACAATATGACTTGATTAAAACTATCATACCACTTCATGTATACAGTTCAGCTACAGACCTGTGTATCTCTATGGTAACAGACTACAAACAAACCCTGTGTAGTCTGATTCTGCCATCATGTGTTACTCCCTTCCAGTTGCCTCCTATTGAAGAGGGTATAGAAGGAACAGACTTGCTGTATGAAGACCAAAATGATGAAGGAGCACTTGACGTTTGTGTAAGCATTGGCACCATGTTTAGTCTTCATCACTTTACTGGATTGGTTTATGGGAAAGAACACGGTAAGTCCAAGTCCTGGAAAATGATCGAAGAAGCCATTGTCAATAGGAGCAAAGCTTTAGTTTGCTGCTCTAGACCTGTATCTAATGGCTAAGCCACTTGTTGGGACGCCCCCCGGCACAAATGCTAACCCAGTCCCCCATAGCTACACCCACTGTTCTTGTGAAAGCCAGTGACTTATGCTAGAGAGAAAGGAGGATTCAGCGAGTGTGGGCCTTTAACTTCTGTACAGGGATCTAGACTTTGCTGTAGTGGAGCAACCAGACTGCTAACTCTTGGGATAGTCCTAGTGTAGTTGGCAGCTGACCCACTGGGGTCAGCGACTCTGGTAAAAGCACCAGAAGCTCAGGATGCAGAAAATGCACTGAAAACTGCAGGAGCATTCTGGTAGCTCTGATGAAGGTAGACATAGGATGACCTTGCAGACAGGCCGTAGTAAAGTCATTGACAGAGCAGGTAGGCTGGATTCTTGGCAGGAACACGGACAAGGCAGATGAACAGAATTAACTTAAACACGAACTGAAACTGGAGGTGCAGGATAATACAGGCAGGACGAAAACAGGGCTGGAGCACAACAGGAACAGAGGCAGGAAAAAACGTGGGTAAATCATAGGAGAACTGTAGAAGCACCCTCAGCAAGAGTAATGTCTGGATCTTTCACAGGTAAGATTACCATGAGTACAAATAAAATATACATAAAATAAAGTAAATGCAACTTGTTTTTAATGTTTCACACAAAGATATTTGGAAAGATATAGACTTATGTATTTCCTAAAGGTTAGTCCACTTTTTTCTACATGACTTATTTTTTCCTGGCTCTACTATTTTTCAAAGACATCACCACAACCAAGCTACCTTTCCACATTCTGCAGCAAGGTGCACCCACAGATAGCTTTTTGACGCTTCTTCTTTTATTGGCGCCATAATAGTCTTCCAACATTTCTCCTTGAACTGTTTCCCACCAGATTTTACCCCTAATCTTTATCTTCTGTAGGTTATTAAACTAAATAAACAGCGCTTGAAGGAACAGGTTTGTCTTAGTAGGACCAAGACCTATATTTATCTACAAGAGCAGATTGGTTTTAAGAGGACTACAGAGGACCTGGTCACCAAACCAGACAAAATAAAAATATAGTAGAGGGATCAGATCAAACCCAACTCCTAAAATAACAAACAGAAGCAAATTGAAGTCTAGAGCACACAACTTACACAGTCCCTCGAAGATGTTGCTCCACAGGACGAAGGTCATTTGCCCTTGCAATCCCTTTGGGTCTGTGATCAAGGAGTGAGACTAAAGGTGGATTAGGTATATGTCCTGTTTCACCAATTCTAACATCTAACCGCTTATAATGTTCTTCGTGGAGGGTCTTAGAAGGCTTTCTAGTGATACAAAATTCCGGAACAAAAAAAAAAAAACACTTGTTGGCTCTCAAAAATTTTGACAGAACTGTTTAGTATAGAACATGTTTAAGTATTCTTTGGTCTTAAAATTGAACGTTTACCACCATCTTAGGCCTTTAAACGCACTACTACATGAGTAGTTCTGCAGATACGGAGTCCAGATTACTATTTTTTATTTTCTCACTGCCCCCCCGTACCACCACTGTAAGCGCTCACAGTCTAGATTACTGTGCCATGCTAACATAATGGAGAGGACTCCTGTGTGCATGCACAGGAGTCCCAACAATGTATTTCAGTGCAGCTCTTAGTGCTCACAGCGGGGGAACGGGAGCATCATGTAGTACTATAGATAACAGTCAAAGATTGCGAACGCCTCACCTGGCCTCATTGGTGGTGCACCCCAGCTGATGGGTCAGGTTAAGTTGGTATTTTGTAGGCCGATTGTTTCATCCAACTATTTACTCACCTCACATGAAGTACTGAACTCATGCCACAGACTAGATCCTAGGCTCTCAACCTGTAGAATGTAGACTTCAGGGATACATGCCATGTCTCTAGAGGGTACTCATACTCTCTTTACGGCAGAGAATATGAACATAGCATAGGGTTGATCTCTGACATAATTTATTTCAGTACAGGGTGAAACCAGGTTGGGTTGTCAAGACGTACCACTAATTTGGACAGTATTTTTGATCACTGGTCCAGCGACCCACATGTTTTATTACCCTTTGTCTCCCCATTAACTTAAGTGATGCCCCTCTTGAGGATGACAGATGTCTGGTTATTGCTGCATATAGATGTGTAATACATACAGATGTGGTGCTATGTATGAAGTCCATTAAAGGAACCCAACAAATAACCCCCCCCCCAGTCAATAAATGAAACAATTTTTTTTCCACACATTTTGCATTTTTCATTTTTTTTTTGTGGTGTGACAAGTACAACATTCTTAAAAACATCAGAATAACAATATACAAACGAGGACAGACACATCCGGGGCGTGGGAGCAGAGAGGTGAAGGCTCCTATAGTTTATTTTAAGGTAAGAACATAGATCAGATTATCTGAAAAGCTTTGGCCAGTGAATTTACCTCCTCCCCCAAATGAAATAAAAGGGGCTTATAGAATACACACGTGTATTTACTGAGCTGTACCTTCACTTCAGGTACTTACGCCCTAAGGATTCTCATTTTGTGTTCGGCGGGAGTCAGTACACAAAAGCCTAGTTTATACACGCTGGCTGCCATTATGCGCTTACATGCACAAGATTTAAAGGGGTTTTCCATGATTTCCAGGAGAGGTCATCTCTATCTGATCGTAAGGGGTCAGACACCACGCACTTCTCAAGGGCCAAAGCTACACAGCTCCGTCCACTGTGAAGACCATGGACAGAGCTGTGTAGTTCTGGAGCCAGAGTTACTGCAGAAGAGCTTATCGGGGTGGGGTTAAGGGAGGATTATGTTGGGCCCCGCATATCTGATAATGGTGGCCTATACTGAGGATAGGCAAGAGCTTGCAAAATGCAAGAAAACCCCTCTAAAGTCTATAAACTAAGCAGCAGCCTAAAAAGGAAAAAAAAAAAACCATAAAAAAAAACTTAAGCAAATTTCCAGGGTCACAAACTGACATCAGCATTAAGAAGTGCAATCACAGATTTGTACAGTTCACATTTTGCTGTAAAGACTGATATAAAGGAAGGCCACTGCAAATAACGCCTGTACCTGTGGCACATGACTATTTCTAGAAGACAGTTGTAGGGAAAAAAAAATGAGACTGCTGGACCGGCATAGGGCGGGTTCACTCCTCGTATACCTTCAGGATTCACACGTGACTACACTTATGCTCCATTCACACGTCCTGTTTTTCTTTCCTGATTCGATCCTGATCCTGATCTGGATCCATTCATTTCAATGGGTCCTGAAAAAATCAGGATCGAATCAGGAAAGAAAAACAGGACGTGTGAATGGAGCCTTAGTCTGAACCGTGGCAGGCGTGGCTCACTCGGTGGCCCCTTGGGTTTGCTAGATTTTTGCATCTTGGGCTCCTAAGGTCATTATTAAAGCTTATGTAGCATTGTTACTAGGTGTAATGGAGGATGTAACGGCTGGCAGGCTTACATATATAACAATGTGTGCTAGCTTCCACGTGAGGTGGCTCTTCAGTTTAGAAAATCTATTCCCGTGTACCCTATTAGAGATTTCTCAGTCAATACACAGGGACCTCTGTAAAGGGTCCTCATCTCTTGGCCAGAATGAAGAGCAATTAGAAAGGCCGTCTTTTGCTCTGGAGGACCTGCCCTGTCTTGCATTACACAGACAACCTACTGATTTCAATGGGCACCGTGTAATACTTTATTTTCCCTTGTGGTGGTGCTGCACGAAAACGGAACACCTCCTGGCAGATTTCCTGACCTCATGCAGCAGGGGGACAGCTTAATGATAAAGAACCCTTCTTACAAGTATGGATTGTTCAAAGTGAAGAACCCCTTTAAAGGGGTCATCGATAGTTTAAAAGTGTTGACACTTCCTAATATATAATTTCTGCAATTCTGCCCCTAAGCTATATAGAGGTAAGTATGTGTCTCTATGTATACATGTGCTGTCTAAAATGAGGTCTATATACGCAATCAAACAAACTTTCGAGACTGTATAGTCAGTACTCTCTGTGCTGAAACATAACACTAACTTCTAGAGAACCCTTGTAATCTGGAGCAAAATGGTGGAACAAGCGCTGAGCCGACACCAATCTAAGGTTCATGGCCAGCTTAAAGGGCATCTGTCAGCAGTTTTGTACCTATGACACTGGCTGACCGGTTACGTGTGCACTTGGCAGCTGAAGGCATCTGTGTTGGTCCCATGTTCATATGGGCCTGCATTGCTGAGAAAAATGATGTTTTATTATATGCAAATGAGCCTCTAGGAGCAATGTGGGCGTTACCATTACCCCTAGAGACTCCGCTTTCTTTGCAATTGCCTCGCCTCCTGCACTTTGATTGACAGGGACAGATGTGATTATGTTTGCACTATCTGGTCCTGTCCATTATAGTGTTGAGGGCACGGCAGTTGCAGAGAGAGCTGAACCTATAGGAGTAATCTCAATGCCCTGTAGCTCCTAGAGGCTCATTTGCATATAATAAAACATCATATTTCTCAGCAATGCGGGCACATATGAACATGGGACCAACACAGATGCCTTCAGCTGCCAAGCGCACATGTAACAGGTCAGCCAATGTCATAGGTACAAAACTGCTGACAGATGCCCTTTAAGACATTCTAAGTTGAACTGGCATTCATGCAGATTTAGCCGATCAAACCAAGTAGAACAAGGAATGATAGGCCTGGAATATGGAGGGATCCCTGTTAAACTAAAGCTAAGCAATTCAAAACTTTATAGCCCCACAGACTTCTATTGGGTGACGCAATACTGCTCCTTACAACTCTGTCTTGATCTGCCCATGTCCTGAGCCCTTAAGTCACACATCCTAGAGCATTTTGGACCAGAGTGGGAAAGCTCTGAATTATTTGGAAGATTTCAAGTATCTTGTGTTGGTCTGTTATTTATTCAGAGTTAAATATTCACATCATGCATATATTTTAGAGGCACACACTGCAGAAACAATGCACCCCACCGCCCCTGCCTACCTTTAAAAATGACAAAAAAAAAAAAAAAGTAAAGAAAAAATATATATGAAAGTTTGCAACCAAAAGCTTAAATCAGAAATAAATAACTGGCATCTCGACCAAAGTATATTCTTCAAATATTCCCTCACATCGTATCGAAGCATCAAGCAATGTCCACTGTAATACTGTAAAATCTCTATGGAAAGTCATCAGGTTTGACAACATATCTATGAATCACTTTTGTTTTCCTGAAGATTTAAATGTAGAAAATTCAGCCCAGGGACGTCCAGGATTTGCAAAGTAGATTAAAAAGTAATAAAATGCTGGAGGGTGAAGAAAAAACTAGATAGAGGAAAGAAAATCACAAAGTAGTGATGCTGAGTATCTGTAAATTCTGGTATCGTTCGCAGCCTAGTTTTTTTTTTTCCGGCATCTTTTAAAGTGATTAGAAGTTTCATAAGATTGGAGTAAGAATCATTTTTCCAAAAACCAGGCCACTCAGTCCATGAGTTGTGTCTGGTATTCACTATGTTAGGTCTAACATCAGACGCAGCCAGGGAGCTGCTCTTGTGAAAAAAGAGGCCCCTTTTGTTAAAGGGCATCTGTCAGCAGTTTTGTACCTGACACTGGCTGACCTGCTACATGTGCGCTTGGCAACTGAAGACATCTGGTCCCATGTTCATATGTGTCGGCATTGCTGAGAAAAATTATGCTTTAATATATGCAAATTAACCTCTAGGAGCAACGGGGGCATTACCATTACACCTACAGGCTCTGCTCTCTCTGCAACTGCCCCACCCTCTCCACTTTGATTGATAGGGCCAGGAAGGTGTGAGCATGTTTACACTGCCTGGTCCTGTCAATCAAAGCAGAGAGGGTGTGGCAGTTACAGAGAGAGCAGAGACTCTAGGTGTAATGACAACGCCCCCGTTGCTCCTAGAGGTGCATTTGCATATATAAAAACTTCACTTTTCTGCACATATGAACACAGAACCAACACAGATGCCTTCAAATGCCAAGGGCATATGCAACAGGTCAGCCAGTGTCATAGGTAATAATCAGCTGACAGATGCCCTTTAATCTCATACAACTGGTTTACTAATGATTTTGAGGAAGTCATTTATACCAATTCGTCAAATTTGCGTCCAAAAATATTTGGTGCTGAAGATTCCAAGAACATTGCTCTCCAACCTGTGGCTCTCCAGCTGTTGCATGCAAAAAGTTGTAGAGCCACATGTTGGAGACCACTACATTACAGGAAGGTAAGAAACTTCAAAAGGTTCCTACATCTCTCTGATGGGCTTAGAGTCTTTTCTTTTGGCAAAAAAAAAACATAGAACCTACATGTTGAGGTGAGTTCCAGGAAACACTGCTCAAGTACCTGAAACTGGGACCAAGATCAGAGGACACAAAGGTGTGGTTATGTTTTATGACCAGTATCTGTCCAAGCAAAAATCTATCGTTTGACCTATTAGTATGGCTTATAGACTGCTGAAGCATCCCGGCGGAAAGGGAACTGTCACTACGTTTGGGGCCACTAATGCACAAGCATGTTCTTTTTGCAGCTTATATGGCGGTCAGAACAGGACATTTCGGAATTATGTTGGCAACAGAACTCACCTATTGTCCAAGGCAAGTCCGGAGGACGCCCGTCTCAACCAGCCGATGTGTAATTATGCAGTAAAAAGCACAAGTCAGGCGGTGTTGGGCGCATGTGTGTTGTGTAGATATAGGCGAGGACAGTACACTTCACTTCACTGAGGAATGAAGAGAGGAGTACTGTCCTCAGGATCATCTGCACAATGTGCATACAACCAAAGCCAGCAATTTCATAGATGGGCTCTTTACCGCATAAGTTCAAAAGAAGCGGTTATCCTCATTATTGTTGAAATCAGTGGCTTATCTATATGGTGTCTAATCTATATGGTCAGCTTTGGCTATTTCCCATTCGCCAGGCTGTTCTGGTAGAGGACCACCCTGCCGGAGTTCATCAAATCCGGCCTATGCGGAAGCTGCCTTTCCCCGCTGGAGCTTGTTGACTATAATGCGACCCACTGGGTATCCAGCCTATTTCTGGCATTAGTATGGACTAAAACAGGTGCAAGCACCAGTTTTTGTCCTTTTATCTGGCCGAACCTTGGGTCTCACGCCAGAAACAGGTCGGATCCCCATCGGGTCTCATTATAGTCAATGGAGCCTGGCGGTGCTCCTGCAATTTCCGGCTATGTTGGATGTGAAGAACTCCGGTAGGCTGGTCCTTTACTGAAACTCTAGTGAAACTACCCTAAATAGTTATTCTGGGTTTAGACATTTAAGGGTTTGTCTGGGGAAAGCAAGTAATCAATCACCTCACCGATCCCCCCATCACTGCCGTTCTAATGCTTGTCCAGTCCCCTTCTTGTCTCTACTTCCTGACTAGCGATGAGCGAACATGTGTTTTCAAGTTCGGCATACAAGGCATACAAGGCTAAGAATTCCGTTAAGGATTCCGATACCACGAACCATAAGTTATAGTCCGTGGTAGAGGAATCCATAATGGAATTATTAGATAACCTGAACCCTGTATGCCGAACTTGAAAACACAAGTTTGCTCATCCCTATTCCTGACACCTCTCGACATGCAAGAAACGCCCTTTCAGCCAATCACTGGTTGGGTGGATCACTGCAGTAACCAGTGATTGGCTGAGCTGGAAGTTCCTGCATTTTGAGAGGCACCGGGTATCCGAGACCTGTGGGAGACCAGGGAATTGACCAAACAGAAGTGACAGGGGATCGGTAAAATATGGTTTTTTTTTTTTTTTTTTTTTTTACAATTTTTAAAGCCATTCTGAAGCTTCTGTAAAGATTTTGCATCGTCTGAACAACACAAGTCTGACTATATGGTAAAAGACAAACGTTACAGTGTAAGGACAGAGTAGAAGGAGCATACAGATACTCAGCACCGCTATGTAGGTTACAGGATCTTTTCTCTGGAATAAGGAGATATTTAAAGGGGAAATTCAGCTGAAACCATTCTCTGATATGTGGTGAGTAGAAGTGGTTTCAGAAGCCCACTGATGTTCAGAATGAAATGGTTGACACCAAACGCTTTTAAAGGGGTTTTCCAGGAGTTAACTACTGATGACCTATCCTCAGGATAGGTCATCAGTATCTGATAGTTGGGGGTCCGGCACCCGGGACCCCCCCGCCGATCAGCTGTGTGAAAAGGCACCGGCGCTCACTGGAGCGCCCAGGCTTTCTCTCAGCTTTTCCTAGGCCAGTGACGTCATGTTCATCGGTCACGTGGCCTAGGAGCAGCTCAACCCCATTAAGTGAATAGAGTTGAGTGCAATACCAAGCATGACCACTACACAATGTACGGCGCTGTGCTTGATAAGCTGAGAGAAGGCTTCGGTGCTCACAGGAGTGCCGGTACCTTCTCAAACAGCTGATTGGCAGGGGTCCCGGGTGTCGGACCGCCACTGATCAGATACTGATGACCTATCCTGAGGGTAGGTCATCAGTAGTTAACTCCCGGAAAACCCCTTTAAAGGGCAGCCATAAACTAGTAATGTCTCACTACGGTCTGAAAAAACACTCTAGTATACCTGCCGCTGATCTGAATGGTGGCAATATCAGATTTGCAGTAACAGAAATCTCTAAGCAGCGTCAAAGGGGACTATAGAGCTCCATCATTCTGGAAACCAGTGGCGCTCCAGAGACTTCATCACTACAATCCTCTCACATGTATCTATGATGTATGAGATTATTTTGAGTATATTTCTTCTTTAAGATACTTAAAGTGATGTGTCTGGTGTGAATCCATTTATTGGGTCAGAAGCTGGATGGTATCGGTAATATCTGACATTCGCATGGGTGATGATCTCCTGCCCAGGCAGGCAGCCTCCAGGATGGCCGGTTACAGGATCTCGCTCCTATGAAGCATGTGTGCATTCTGGATTCTGGGTGTGGGGAGGTGACAGAGTGATTTAATTTATCCAATACGGCAGAACCTCTTCCACTGCTTTCACAGTCCAATCTGAGGGAAACTTATTCCTTGGCTTCCAGGAAAAGTGTTTCCTGAGGGTACAGCTTAAGATCCATGAGAGTCCTGCTGGGATCCAACTGGGTGATCTAGAAAACAGAAATGGGAAATATATTAATACTTCAAACCAATCTGGACATGAGGCATACATATAATGAAGATGAACCATTTAGGATTTTTTAGAATTCTTTATCTGCCCCAAGCACTCCCCTGCTGATTCAGTGTCTGCACAGAATATGTACTGCACGGCACTAATACTATATAACTCAGAACGCAAGGCAGCAGCTCAAATTGTTGTAGGGTGTATTGTATGTATTAGCCCCAACCCTTAAAAACAATGGAATCTGTAAGGCTACTTTCACATCTGCGTTTTTGCTGGATGTGTCATGGATCGGCAAAAACGCTTCCGTCATGATAATACAACCGTCTGCATCCGTTCTGAATGGATCCGGTTGTATTATCTCTAAAATAGCCAAGATGGATCCCGCACTAAAACCACTGAAGTCAATGGGGGGGGCAGACCCCTTTTCTTTTGTGCGCAAAAAAAACGGATCCGGCCCCATTGACTTACATTGTGTGTCATGCCGGATCTGTCTTGCGGCGTATACCATGACGCACTCAAAAACACTGCTCGCAGAGCTTTTTTGTGCGTCATGGGAACGCAACGGAACGGAATGCATTCTGGTGCACTTCATTCCATTCTGTTGAGTTTTGTCCCCATCGACAGTGAATGGGAACAAAACTGAAGCGTTGTCTTCTGGTTTTGAGAACCTATGACGTATCTCAATACCGGAACGGAAAAAATGCAGATGTGAAAGTAGCTTAATATAGCAGCTGGTATTTTACACCTATGTTCTCTCGAGGATTCTGTATGGATACTTTACTATAGAGACACAGTACGGGGTCCCGAGGGTCCACCAACCATTCCATGTGCTGCCATAGAGGGATCATGCATTGCACTGTGCAAAAGCCCCAATACGGCAGGTTTCCCAGTAATCCTAAACGCAGGTAGGAACTGATCGTGTCATAATGATCGGTACGTCATGCCTCATTGTCCACTTTGATAAATGAAGATATTCACTCCACCCTCTGTGTATAACCACAACTACACAAAACAGCTCTGATTTCTCCTTGGTGAAACCTATACATCTATCTATCTTCTGAAAGGCCTCATTGTGTTGGGCTGAAATATTGTAGCTGGGGTAAAAAAAAGAGGTTTTATACCCTTCACCAACTTTTGGACTGCTGCCTCTTCATCTAATCCAGGGATGCCCAACCTGTGGCCCTCCAGCTTGGGTATCCCTGATCTAATCTATCTACTGTTTCTATCTATCTGCTGTAGCCGACCTCATCATCTGGCGTGTATGGTAATGCTTTGACTCTCCCCAAATGGCAGATGTCGGGCAAAGGAAGGGTCGAGCACATTGGATTTCTACATGCCCGATCCTTTTGTTCTCGATGACAATAAGTGAGAGGTGTCTGACAGCGGCTTATTCCCCTCTACTGAGAACACAACAGCTTTTGAAGGTGTAAGGCCACCTTAGTATCTACCTACCTAAGATGCCATTAGCCTGTCACAGGGTCAGACTGGGGTTCCTTGAGCCCACCATAGGTAATTATTCTTGAGGCCCAACCCTTATATCATCAATAAAGGCTAATCGAGTTTGAGTCAAAGAAACAGACCCTAGGGGCAAGTGACTGTCTCCAAATTGTTTTTCTGACTTCTGGACCTTTGGGACCCGATATAGGATCAGAGTCTGGGTGCACCGGAGGATGCTCTGGAACTGGTGGGCCAGTCTGACCCTGGCATCAAATTATTATCATCAAATATTCTGGAAAAGCATAGTTATAAAAGTACACGACACTCACTTGTATAGGTAGAGAAATGTCAGGGGAAGAGGCCAAAATAAAAAGTTGACTTTTTTTTTTTTATAGGAATCTAATAATTGGTTATTGGCTTAGTTTTCACTGATGGTTTATCAGATCCCAGGTGAAAGGATTTTCTATATTATATATCATCGTAAGTAAAATATATAGCACGTATCCAAGCAGTAAAAACATTCCCTGATAAATTGCTTTTTAAATTCCAAAATACTTTTGGCGTCAGATGGGACGGGTCACCTTTGGTTTGTATCTAGCTTCTTGGTGGCAGCGACTCTTATTAAATGAAAACCAGCAAGCAGATGGCAGAGTGGCACACGGGGGTATCATACGTTCGGATCCTTCAAGATGCCCTCCAGTCAGGCCTGTTTATTACACCTATAACCTATATATGACAATGACTTTTTTTTTTTTTTTTTTTAAAGAAATGTTCACAACTTTTTGCAAACAGACACAACTGGCGAACTGAGCGCCGCAACTTACAGCACGCCACCAGGGAACTGCTGCCCTAATTATCTGGAAAGCCTGAGTTGTGCCTGCTCTCGTCTCGTCGCTGTGTGGTTAAAGGAGCAGACTGTTCTACTTAACCTTACGTGCTGAAACAGCTGTTAGGAGACGCACGGAAGACGCAGTGAGACATCTTCGCTGACGTGAGGCGCCGCAGAACCTCGGCCCAAACTGGAGGCGATTCTTCTCAATTCTTTATTTCATGCTTTGGAGATCTCACATTAGTTTCAGGCGGAGGATTGTGGGTGACATGAGAAGGGGTGGGTCTGTTTATACCCTTGATTTCAGCTTGCCTTCTGTTACCAATGCACTAAGGGATTCGCCGAATTGCCAATGTTTACACCATTACCCAATTACTGAATATGCGCCTGCTGCATCTGTCAACAAACAGAGCTGTTGTCGCTTTGTTTTAGCGGCTCTCTGCTATCCCCCTCCTCTTCGTATGGCTCATCCTTCTGCTTAATTAGCATCCCCATAACCTTCTGCATCGTCAGACATTCGGATCTGCTATCTGTAAACAGTTCGCTTGCTGCTGGGTCCGATCAGTAATAGGCTTACGCGTCACATCACAACATTAGCCAAATGGAGGAAAAGTCTGACCAGTGCACGTAATATATATAGGCGGAGGTGACCCGTGACCTATGCATGCTAGCAAAGAACTGACCATCCGTAGGGCAGGGCTACATGGCGACATGCGTCTGTGCTTAACAGGTGCCATCAGGGGTGCACCAAGCCTTTCTGCTGCCTGAGGCGAAAACTGAAACGGCGCCCCTCCCTCCTCAATACCAGTTTCTTAACCTAACTCTTTCCCTCTAGCCCTACTGTTGGAAAACATTACATACAGAGCAACAAAACATACAGGGTAATACAGCACCAAATACTGTGCCCATTGTGCTTCCCAATACTATACTGCAGGAACAGATACTCCCCCGTCCGCTGCCCCCCTCTTGCCTCTACCTGGTGCTGCCTGAGGCAATTGCCTCACCTCTTCTCATTGGTGGTGCACCCCTGGGTGCCATTATGCTGTTTTGCCTGTTTAGCAAAACAGGTGATGGTTCATGCAAACAAACGTATTTTCTTTCTGTGTCAGTTCCGTTTTTTCTGCGGACCGTATGTGGAACCATTCATTTCAATGGGTCCATTAAAAAAATGGAAGGTACTCAGTGTGAATTTAGTTTCCGCATGTCCGTTCCGCAAATAATTGGACATGTCCTATTATTGTCCCCATTACGGATAAGGATAAGACTGTTTTATTAGGGGCTAGCTGTTCCGTTCCGCAAAATACGGAATGCAAACAGACGTCATCCGTATTTTTTGTGGATCCGTGTTTTAAAAGGGTTTCCAGGATTTTAATAATCGACGAACTATCCACAGTACAGGCCATAAATATCAGATATGTGGGGGTCCGACTTCCAGCCAATCAGCTGATGTTGGCACCAGAACTACAAAAGACCATCCATTGTGTAGTGGACAGAGCCGGTACGGCAACTGCAGTGCTCTTCCCATTCACCTCAATGGTAGCAGTGCTGCAGTTACCAGCTCTGTCCACTATACAATCGATGGCGCTGTGTAGTTCAGGCAGCTGGTCGGCAGTGCTGAATCCTGAAAAATCCATATAAAATTGGATCCTGATGGAACGTATTCCACTTTTACATCGTGGAACCATGAAACATAGCATGGCATGAGAAATTCTTTTTAATTGCCCCATAATAGTGCAGTTGGATACTCATTGCATACCAGCGGAGAGTGTTGACCACCCATGGTACAACGCCGCAGAATATGCTGGTGCTATATAGTCAATGATATAAAAATAAACTATATAACTTAAAATATGTAGCTGAATCAATAGGGTTTCATCGCTACCATTAACCTCCAATTTCCAAACCGCACACAGAAATCAACTGCTAGAAGCATAAAAAAGCAGCAGAAACAATAAATTCTCACACCGCCATTATACCAACGGCCAGACTATTAAACCTCACGTTTCGCCACAGTAATCAAATAAATTCATTTTCACCTGTAAAAAGGAAGGGGAAAAAAAAAAGTGGAAACAGTAAGACATGCAGCAAGCCTAACATCCAGGCATCGTAACCAATTCTGCAGGTCCATGGGGGGGGTGCCTGTTCTCCAGGGTGTCATGTAATACTGCAAGGTCTCATTACTTCTTATTAATGCTATTCCACATGGAAAGCAGTAAGCTAAAAACATAAGCCTCGTTAGGTGGCAATTAGCAGACGGCATGTTTCAGGCAGCAGTTAGAGCAGCAAGCCACCAAACAGCTGTGTTTTTTTAATCAAGAGATACAGGACAGTTTGTACCGTTTCCCTCGCACTCTGTTACATCATCGCTCCGTAACTGTATACGTCGCCGTGTATAGAGACAGTTATGGGAACAAACAGTGCGTCCCGCTGAAGCTCATATTGTAAAATAACACCTCGCACAATGTGATCCTGGATAAATAACTACTGCTGTTTAAAGGGACACTTACAGCATTTTTATCACATATTAACAGACTACCTGTGAATATTCTGTCTTTTTTTTTTAAAATAAATATGGTTTAAAGGGGTTGTCCCACGAAAAATATACAGTTTTCAAACCATCACCTGGATCTGAGTACAAAATTTTGTATAGCTACTGAGTTATTCAATAAAATGTATCTGTATAGGACCACTTAATTTCTTATTTCTTTGACCTATTCACTGAGCAGGCCGCACATGCTCAGTTTCAACTTCTCCTGAGCTGGGATAGGGAGAGCATGGACACGCCTCCTGAGCTGTGATAGGGAGAGCATGGACACGCCCCCTTAGCTGCAGCAGAAAAGACACTCCCCAAGCTGTCAGCTTAATATAAATCTAGCAGACCAATGAATGGGGAGATCTCTGGATCCATGTGAGGTACAGGGCTGGTTCTAGCTTTGTTAAAAAGAGGTTGTCGTGTACTATATTATGTCTGATTTTCATTTTTTACATTATTCGTGGGATAACCCCTTTAATGGACATAATATTTTTAATTATGTATTCTTCTTCCTGTCCTGGCTCTTTAACGTCCTCTTTACGTGGACTTTTAGCACAGCGGACAGTCTGTCTTAAATGGCATCTGTCAGCAGTTTTGTACCTATGACACTGGATGACCTGTTACATGTGCACTTGGCAGCTGAAGACATCTGTGTTGGTCCCATGTTCATATGTGCCCGCATTGCTGATAAAAATGCTGTTTTAATATATGTAAATGAGCAATGGGGGCGTTGCCATTACACCTCGAAGCTCTGCTCTCTCTGCAACTGCTGCTCCTTCTGCATCTCGATTGGCAGGGACAGGTGTGATGACATTTACACTGCCTGGTCCTTTCAATCAAAGTGCAGAGGGCGCGGCAGTTGCAGAGAGAGTAGAGCCTTTAGGTGTAATGACAACGCCCCCGTTGCTCCTAGGGGCTCATTTGCATATAATAAAACATCATTTTTCTCAGCAGTGCAGACACATATGAACATGGGAACAACACAGATGTCTTCAGCTGTCAAGTGCACATGTAACAGGTCAGCCAGTGTCATAGGTACAAAACTGCTGACAGATGCCCTTTAAGACAGACTGTCCGCTGTGCTAAAAGTCCGCTTTTTTTAATGACTTTTTAAAAAGTCTCAGTTAATTATTAAATCTAATTAATATACCACACCCAGTTTCCCATTCGCTTTTCAAAATTGGAGTGAGTGGCACAAAAAATCACTAACAGCTGCAAATTTTTGCACAGGGGGTCGATACATTTAGCCCACACTGTTTTATCAGCTAATGTCAACAGTGACGAGACATATTCATCATAGTATAGTCATTTTAATTAGAGTGTATGTAATGTACTGGGTGTCCCCCCCACCCTACCAAAATCTGCATTTCATATGGAGAGACAATCTAAAATGGTTGCACTTGAATGCCAGTTTTCTGGCATACAAAAATTGCAAAGTTTTGCGCAAGCGGCATCTTGCTCACAAATTTGCAACATTTTGAGATACTACGCCACTCTTGTCACTTTAAAAAAATGTGGGTGGAGCTTAGAAGAAGGTGGGACCGTGGCAGTTTTACTATAATTTGTGTCAGAAAACTGCTGTAAATTCTAACCAAAATCTATACCAGACCAGAGCTGCCACACACAGATTTCAGTTTGTGGCGCACACAACACAAGACGTAACAAATTTATTAGGAAGTGGGCGCCTCTTAATATTTATGTGCCATATACTTAGGTGTACGTACTTTTTTTTTATTTGTATTTTTTTTACTAAAACTGACAAATTAAATGCCAGTCAAGAAATGTGCCCCATTGGCGTTGACTTTCATCAAATGATCCATTCGATGATGGTGGGGTGTATTTCCAGTTTGTCCGATGGGTAGGGGCGTAGCTAAAGGCTCATGGGCCCTGGTGTAAGAGTTCAGCTTGGGCCCCGCTCCCTCAGTGCTTTGTGGCCGTGGGCAGGGAAACACATAGTCTTCATGCTGTCTGAAGCACATGCCAACATGCCCCCCACATGCCAAATTCTTGACTTAACCCCTTCCCCTCCAACCAGAGGTGTAATTTGACCAGCACACACTTTCTATAATACTGGTGACTTACTATGTGGCACAAGGGTCTTTGGGCCCCCTCAGGGTCCTGGGCCCAGTGGCGACTGCTACCTCTGCACCCCCTATAGCTACACCCCTGCTGATGGTTTATTTGAGAAGGGGGAGGGGTATTTCTGTTGTGTTAAAACTGTTGCTTCATACAGTACATGAATTTTAATCAGTAATAATCATTGCTATTGTTTGGCCAGAGATATATGAAATCGGCCATGATCCATGCCAGAAGTAAAATTCCAAAGAAGGATCAACCAACCAACCCATGATCTTCAGTTCTGTGACTATATCTGCTTTACTCATCAAGGCTTTGGAAAATGCTGCAATAATACAGTATATGGCGTTCTACAAACTTACAAATGCACAGAGAAGAGCAGACGCCTCATCCCTTATACACCAGAGAAGCCAGGAAGATAATATATTTGTATTTCTACAAACAGTCCGCAAGAAACCTGCACAGATGGCGCTCTGCTCATCCCACACCTGCACAGATGCAGCAGACTGACAATAAATTGAATTTTGGTATTGAGTTGAGATTTGCAGCACAGGTATTAAATTAACTGAAATTGCCATATGCTGCAGTAACTGGTGGCCAAAATACGCTCATCTCTTCTAAATTAATTTAGGGACTGTGAAGGTTGCCAGATTGTGAAAGTGGAATTAAGAAAAAGAAAATTGGTTTAGCCCATACTACGGAGAAGTTTGTCTTATTTGTAGACCAAGGACTGACACCTGTGGATACCAAGACTTTCAAGAACTTTATCAGTCCCATCGGGCCTTGAATATTGTGCATCAACTGCTTTAATACATAAATGTAATACATGTAATACACAAGACACAAGGTTGAAGGTATATTTTTTCAACTAGATTATCTTTTAGAGAAATTAATATTATATCATTCCAGGGAAAACCGTACTCCAAACTTTAAAAAAAGAGAGGGCTCCATGCCGATCGGCAGCATGCTCCTTGGCCCTTGGCAGTAGTAGTAGACTCCTTGACCCTCGGCAGTAGCAGCAGGCTCCTGGGCCCCCGGCAGTAGCAGCAGGCTCCTTGGCCCCCGGCAGTAGCAGCAGGCTCCTTGGCCCCCGGCAGTAGCAGCAGGCTCCTTGGCCCTCGGCAGTAGCAGCAGGCTCCTTGGCCCTCGGCTGTAGCAGCAGGCTCCTTGGCCCTCGGCAGTAGCAGCAGGCTCCTTGGCCCTCGGCTGTAGCAGCAGGCTCCATGGCCCTCGGCTGTAGCAGCAGGCTCCTTGGCCCTCGGCTGTAGCAGCAGGCTCCTTGGCCCTCGGCTGTAGCAGCAGGCTCCTTGGCCCTCGGCTGTAGCAGCAGGCTCCTTGGCCCTCGGCTGTAGCAGCAGGCTCCTTGGCCCTTGGCTGTAGCAGCAGGCTCCTTGGCCCTCGGCTGTAGCAGCAGGCTCCTTGGCCCTCGGCTGTAGCAGCAGGCTCCTTGGCCCTCGGCTGTAGCAGCAGGCTCCTTGGCCCTCGGCTGTAGCAGCAGGCTCCTTGGCCCTCGGCTGTAGCAGCAGGCTCCTTGGCCCTCGGCTGTAGCAGCAGGCTCCTTGGCCCTCGGCTGTAGCAGCAGGCTTTTTGGCCCTCCGCAGTAGCAGCAGGCTCCTGGGCCCTCGGCAGTAGCAGCAGGCTCCTGGGCCCTCGGCAGTAGCAGCAGGCTTCTTGGCCCTCCACAGTAGCAGCAGGCTCCTTGGCCCTCCGCAGTAGCAGCAGGCTCCTTGGCCCTCCGCAGTAGCAGCAGGCTCCTTGGCCCTCGGCAGTATAAGCAGGCTCCTTGGCCCTCGGCAGTATAAGCAGGCTCCTTGGCCCTCGGCAGTAGTAGTAGCCTCCTTGGCCCTTGGAAGTAGGTTCCATGCTCCCTGGCAGCAGGCTCATTATCCCTCAGTAATAGACTCCATATCCCACTGCTGCTGACTCCATGTCCCTCACGTCCATACCGTCACAAGTGGCACTAACCACATGGTCAGCCTGTGTGATTCAAATGGTGAGGTCTACGATATATTATCAGCTTTCATTACTCCAGGGTCCAGTAAAGCCCACTGGTGTTTGCAGGTTGGCTGTAACAGAGGGTGGAAGAGGCTACAGGTGCTTATGTTGAAGCCATATCTGCATCACTAAGCAATAACGACCCTTATTGCCCATCCGGGAAGAGTTCTTTTCTCTACTGGCTGCAAGGATTGTGCTGGTGGGCACTGGAAGAACTTGAAGCAGGCATGGGATTCAGCCAGTTCCCTGCAGTTCTCCAGATCCAGTTGTTAAAATTACAGCCGGATCGGAGAACCGTGTTACCGGCTGAGTCCTCATCCAGTTCTCTGGCGGTGGCTTTGGCAGCTGGAGATGTTCACTTCCATTGCTTTGCGCGGCGTTCATAGTTTAGCTCTAGTTGGGTGGTGTGTGTGTGTGTAGTGTATATATGGTGTATTTATGTATGTGTACCATGTATGTATATGTATACGTGTGGTGATGCCACGTGTCCGCTGTTGAGTAGGGAACCCGTTGTTAAACATTTAAATCCCACCCCTGACTTGAAGTCTTTCGGTGTAAATGGCCTTCAAGGTTGGGCAGATGCTTCACAATTGTCAGATATATATCAACTTACAAGGAAATGATCGGATAAATGGGTATTTTCCAACATGATGGCTGCCCTTTTTATCTACCTGCTTCTCACCACATTAGGTCACGTCAAGAGCTACAGGCTTCACTAAAGGGCTTGTGAGTCACACTCGGGATAGGTTACTTGTAAATCAATAGGGTGAATAATGGATTAGCTCAAGACACAGATTCCTCCTGCTATTCGATACAAGTGGATGAGCGTAACTGAAATATGCACAGCACGATTTCCTCTTTTTAGTTTCGGTTACATGGTTGCCAGACTGTTATCTCACTTGTTTGTTGGAAGTGGCCAATTAAACAGATTTGAGCAAATCACACCATACTGAACAGAGCAAACTGGTTTTAAATGATTAAGCAATGCCTTCAGCTGTGGGATTACCTCAAGTGACTCGTGTTCCATTTAATCCCACCACACTGGTTGGGCAGAATGTGGTGTAAACCGGAGCGGATACAGTAAAATGCTGCAGGTCTACTTTCTAAAGTTAAACGAGATAGGCTTGAGAAAGAACACAGTTATATGAATACACTGTGACACCAGCATCCCGTATCACGCACAGAACACATCTGGGAAATCTACGGCATTAATTATAATTTATTGCTAGGATAGGCCATACATGTCTGATAGGTGCAGGTCTCACCTCTGGGACCTGCTCAGGTCTTAGGAAAGGGGTCCTTAAGGTAAACGGAGAGCAAGCCGCGCATGGGCAGCCAACCTCCATTCACTGCTTTGGGACTTCTAAGGCCCCTTTCACACGAGCGAGTTTTTTGCGCAGGTGCAATGCATGATGTGAACACATAGCACCCGCACTGAATCCTGACCCATTCACTTCACTGGGTCTGTCTACAGGAGCGTTTTTTTTTTCACGCATCAGTTTTGCGTGGCGTGAAAAATGCAGCATGTTCTATACAGTATTCTGCGTTTTTCACGCAGCCCTGGCCCCATAGAAGTGAATGGGGCTTCAGTGAAAAACGCGTTGCACCCTGAAGCAAGTGCGGATGTAATGCGTATTTCACTTATGGTTGCTAAGAGATGTTGTTTGTAAACCTTCAGTTTTTTATCACGTGCGTGAAAAAGGGATCAAAACTCATTGCACCCCCGCAGAAAAAACTGAACAACTGAACGCAATGGCAGACAAAACTGACTGAACGTGCTTGCAAAATGATGCGAGTTTCAATGAACGCATCCTGAACGCACCCGGAGCCAATCCGTATTGTTTGTGTGAAAAAGGCCTAAGACCCACAGTGGTGAATAAGGCCTCATTCACACATCCATGGACCACGATCCGTGAAAACCCATCCTGCCGAGTGCACAAGCACACGGCGTCATAGCAACCAATGGATGTGTGAATGAGGCCTGAAATGGGTGGAGACGCTTACGCAGCTATTCTCCATTCACTTCGGGTCCCCGCTCTTGAGACAGGACATCCCATCGATGTGCCATAAATGTCCTATATGGGAATACCCACTTTACTTTTATTTATTTTGGCCATGGAGTGGAATAAAGGGGTTGTCCGGATTTACAAAAAAGGGTTTGCTTTTTTTTCCCCCCATCCAATAAAAAGCAACATCTTTGGACTGCAGTTCCAATTAGGACTAAGCTGCATTACCTGACAAAGACTATGGGCAAGAGTGGCGCAATTTCAGTAGAATTTAGTCATGGTGTCAGGTGATAAAAGATACATGTTAAAACTGCAAAAATTTTAGCGGCATGTATGTCAATGCTTCCAAGGTGGAGGCTTCTGGATGGCAGCAGAGCCGTAGCTATAGGGGGTGCAATGGTAGCAGTCGCTATCAGGCCCAGTACCTGAGGGGGCCCAAAGACCCTTGTGGTGCATAAGAAGACATAGGTATTATGGAAAGTACATGCTGGTCAAGTTACACCTCTGGCTGGAGGGAAGGGGTTAGGTAGAGAATTTGGAATGGGGGAAGGAAGTCTTTGCCTCAGACACCAGGAAGACTATGTGCTCCTCTTCCCCTGGCCACAAAGCAGGAGGGAAGGTGGGCCCCGAGCTGAACTCTTGCACCAGGGCCAATGAGCCTTTAGCTACGCCCCTGGACGCCAACAAGAAGTTAGCTCACCATCTCTGCTATCTAGTCTGTCACGCCCCCTGGGTTTTACTGTAGGGGGCGTAAATTGCAGTGGACAAATCTGAGACGAATCGGCGGCAAATTATGTTTGAATTTTTCACAGATTTAGTTGCGGATTCACCCTAGGCATTGCAAAGGGTGAAAGGAGAGGTAGAAATCTGAAGCGTAAACTGATTTTCTGTTCATTTCAAATTAAAATTGTCTATTTTAGGCAGGGTGTGGATGACCTTTCTGAAGTCTTATTTACTTTGTTACTACTGAAAGCATTGTATTTCCTGACCACAATTCCCGCTTTACGTCCGTGTGAACGTACCCCAGGGGCAGACTGGCCATAGACCCTACAGGGAAATTTCCTGGTGGGCTGATGCCCTGGGGAGCACCTGAGCCCTCATGGCTGCCAGCTGGATACATAATGACCTCATGTTCTTAGTAGTAATTAATGCTGGAAGCATCAGGTATTTATGCACTTGGCTGGCGGTTACAAATCCCTCCTGAATTCAGCTGCCATTCCCAAGATGTTATGCAGTTGAATACTGCAGCGCGGGTGGTAGTGTTCTGTGCTGCGCTGTGGTATTTGGTTCTGCTGGGGCGGTATATTGTGCTGCACTGTGGTATTCTTGGTCCCATCTACTTGTGTTGCCCCACTTTCTGTGAATTTGGACCCACCAGCACAGGGCCTCTTGTAGGTTTTTTCCAGGGCCACTTTAAGTTCCCAGTCCGCCCGACATACCCTAAGCTCCATGGTCGGATTGGCCATAGACCTTACAGGGAAATTTCCAAGGGGGCCGATGCCCAGGGGGCCATCTGGGCCCTCCTCATGGCCATATTTTGTGCTGCTGGAAGTATTGTGTGATGGACTGTGGTATTTGGCTCTGTTGGGGTGGTATAATGTGCCAAAATATGGTATTGCTGGTCCTGCCTTCCATCAATTTGGACCCAACTACAAAACGGGGCCACTTTCAATATTTTTTCCAGGGCCACTATAAGTTCCCAGTCCGTACCCTAACATACCCTAAGCTTTCATACACACCATTTTGCAGTGGTGGACGCTACATGTACCGCTATAAGACAATGCATTCTGTCCTCAAAGCAATGCTATACCTACCCACTGAACACGTAAGCAGTATGCATGCAATGGACCAGGGCACGTTTTTTTTTTCCGGTATGCTCCACAGATTTCCATAGGTGGCGAATTACTGTGTGCAAGAGCCCTGGGTGAAAGCTAATGCTTTGTCTAATAGGTATAATTTGGGATTTTTTTTGCTTGCTAAGGGTCCATTCACACGTCCGTGTGTGTTTTGCGGTCCGCAAATTGCGGATCCGCAAAACACGGACACCAGCCATGTGCGTTCCGCATTTGCGGACCGCACATGGCCGGCTCTATTATAGAGATGCCTTTTCTTGTCCATGGCTCCGGACAAGAATAGGACATGTTCTATATTTTTGCGGGGCCGCGGAACGGAAGTGCGGATGCGGACGGCACAATGTGTGCCGTCCGCATCTTTTGCGGCCCCATTGAAAATGAATGGGTCCGCACCCGTTCCGCAATTTTGCGGAACGGATGCGGACACATTCTGCAGACGTGTGAATGGACCCTAAACCTATGAACACATCAAATGTCTGACCGACCATGCAAACTTTAAACCCTCTCATCACAAATGATGAAATCACTGCTCACAGACGGACGCTGATCTACGAGCCCCTGAATCACACAGGTGAGAAGCCCAGTAACGGACCTGCTTTATGGGCTCCTGACGGGGCCCAGCAAATCGACTGCAGGCCTCTGGCAGGAGGGGGGTTAAAGTGCCCTATATAAGCACACAATAAGCGCTTGCAGTTCTTGGCCTGCTGGAAATTGTATTCTTTCCAGTTTAATTATCGCCGGCTCTAAGGAGATTAGAATATATTACAGAGACATCTCGGAGCTTCGGCTGCATTAGTCATATTTAAGCCCCCGCTGTCGGGTTCTGTATGCGGCTTGTAAATATTTTGTAAACAGTTTATTAATAAAATGATCTACAAATGAGCCGCTTTCCTCGCATCCGACTCCATGTAGCTGCTCCCTTTAAAGTGGGCAGGTCAGGCAGCGACAGGATTAACCCTGCATCTGCTGTACCCTTATTAAAGAAATCACACAATTCTTGTCCTGATCAAGACTGGATCTAAAGTGCATTAGTCATTTATTGAGCCCCCCACAATTATTATAATTATTATTATTATTACTACTACCACTATGGTTTAACCCTACATGATAAATTCTAATAACACTCAATGGGAATAACAATCCCCAGCTAAAGAACGGATTATCCATATACTGAAATCTAATTCTACCAGTGGAACAAATGTGAGACAAATTAAGGAGTGATCACCTAAACCAGGCATCACCAAACTGCGGCCCTCCAGCTGTTGTAAAACTACAACTCCCACCATGCCCTGCTGTAGGCTGATAGCTATAGGCCGTCCAGGTATGCTGGGAGTTGTCGTTTTGCAACATCTGGAGGGCCGCAGTTTGGGGATGCCTGCCCTAAACGGTCACCAATTAGGCTACTTTCACATCTGTGTTTTTGCTGAATCCATTATGGATCAGCAAAAACACTTCCAGCACAATAATACAACCGTCTGCATCCATTATAAACGTATCCGGTTGTATTATATCGAAAATAGCCAAGACGGATCCGTCATGAACTCCATTGTAAGTCAATGGGTGCAGGATCCATTTTCTTTTGTGTCCGAGATAACGGATCCGCCACCATTGACTTACATTGCCGGATCCGTCTTGCTCAGCATCCCAGGATGCACTCAAAAACGGTGCTTGTGGCGGTTTTCTGTCCGACATGGGAACGCAATGAAATGGAATGGAATGCATTCTGGTGCATTTTGTTTCGTTCAGTTCACTTTTGTCCCCATTGACAATGAATGGGAACAAAACTGAGGTGTTTTCCCCCAATATTGGGATCCTATGACGGATCTCTATAGCGGAAAGGGAAAGAGCAGGTGTGAAAGTAGCCTAATCTGTTGAGGAATACCATCGTTCAGTTTCCCTGCAGCACCCCCGCAGGGGAGACAAAGCATTACACAATGCCCACTGAAATCAAAGTGCTGAACACAGTAATGGCTAACAACATTAGTATTGCCTTTAAGGGCAGGTTCGCATTTGTGTTATAAATTCCATTATAGGACAGAATGCAAAACGAAAACCTTTAAGAGGCATTCCATTTTGCTCCGTCCTAATGGGCAAATATAACAGTTCAGTTTTTGTTTTTTTATCATTAATGACGGAAGTCCTGTCCTGCCGTCATGAATAAAATAAAAAAAAAAACGGAACCACAGACATGTATTAGGATGGAGCAAAGCAGAATGCCTCTTAAAGGTTTCTGTTTCGCAATCCCTTAAAACAGAACCCTACAACGGAATTTATAACATGAATGCGAACGTGCCCTAACAGTGTTTAAACCACGGAAACTGACATACAGATGTAGCAAAGGTGTATGGAGTTTTACATAAAAGTCAGTAACCCCCTATCCACAGGCTAGAGGACAAGTGTCTGATTGTGGGGGGTCCAAACACTGGGACCCCCAGTAACAGGGGCGGATTGGCCATAGACCTTACAGGGAAATTCCCTGGTGGGCAGATTCCCAAGGGGCCGCCTGAGCCCTCTTCACGGCCAGTCAGTGGAAGTTTTGTGCTGCTGGCAGTATTTTGTGATGGACTGTGGTATTTGGCTCTGTTGGGTGATATAATATTCTACAATATGGTATTGCTGGCCCTGCCTTCCATCAATTTGGACCCAACTACAAAACGAGGCCACTTGTAATATTTTTTCCAGGGCCACTTTAAGTTCCCAGTGGGCCACTGCCCAGCAATCACTAGATCGAAACCACTGCTTCATTTACTTTTATAAAAAGGACATGGCTATCGATTGGCACTATGTCCAACACTCACAGAACCTGGACCATCAGTGATCAGACACTAATCCTCCATCCTGTGGTATGGGATATCTGTTTTTTTTTTTTTTTTTTTAAGGAAAAACCCCTTTGACTCTTTACAGCTGCCAATATGACCCAACATAAGATGCATCTCTGTAGCACAAAGGACCAGCTTTAGGTATCCGGAGGAGATACTCACATCTCTACGTGGAAAGGTGCTGAGCAGTTTGTACTCGTGACAAGGGAATCCTTTGGATGCTACAAAGTTGAAGACCACCTGTAATGGGTTGGAGCTCAGGAAACGCCTTTCAATGAACTCCCCACTCGGTGTCCTGATCCGCAGCTTGCTCTGTGGATCACTTTGCTCCTCTGGTGGCTCCGGTGGAAGGGACTGTTCCAGGGAAAGCCTGATAGCCTGGGAATGAGATAAGGTGGAGAGGTCAATAGGCCATGCTCATTTCTTTGACGACAATAAGTTGTACATATATCTCAAACTCTATTTTACAATTCTACAAAATTCCTTGCAATTACTAAAATTGCTTCCAAAAGTATTAAAGATGCTCTTACAGTGATGGCAAGGCAGCATGGTTAATACTTCTCTGTCACTGCAGCCATAGACAGATACACAAGAATTCATACTATGATAGAGCAATACTATTAGGGTGCGGCCACAGGTGGTGTAAATGCTGAGGATTTTCCTCAGGAGAATTTCATGCGCAAAATCTGCAGCATTCACAGTACAAAGAGGATGAGATTTCAGAAATCTCTGCATGCTACGGGACTTCCTTGCTTGGTTGGTTATTTTCAAAGCTATGGGACTTTCTCACTCGCTCAGCTAGTCCCATAGCAGTGAATAGAAAATACACTGTGCATGTGCAGCACTCTCCCCATTCACGGCAGGGCCCCAATATTGAGATAGGAGTGGGTCCCAAAAGTGAAAATCGACATAAAAAAATGGACATTTATGGCATTTACTATTAGGTCATAAATATCCAGATAGGACTACCCCTTTAACTCCTCCACTACTCTACACCACCATAAAACAGGTGTTAAAGGGAACCTGTCACTATGAAAATGCAAAATAATCTGCAGGTGGCATGTTATAGTGCAGAAGGAGCTGAGCAGATTGATATATAGTTTTAAGGGAAAAGATTCAGTATAACTTGTAGTTCATTCATTTAAATCCCTGCTCGTTCTGGGCTTTGAAGTCCAGGAGGCGGAGCTATTACTGATTGACAGACTTCCCACTGATGGGACCGCCTCCTGGACTTTAAAGCCCAGAATGAACACAGATATATTTGAATGAAATACAAGTTTTACAGAATCTTTTTCCATAAAACTATATATCAATCTGCTCAGCTCCTCCTGCTCTATAACATGCTGCTTTCAGCTCAGACACCAAGTTCAATGTGACAGGTTCCCTTTAAAAAAGTATCCCATGATTAACATAAAAAAATGAAAATCAGACATCATATAGGAAATAACCGTCTCTTTCTAACAAATCTAGAACCAGCCCTGTACCTCACATGGATCCAGAGATCTCCCCATTCATTGCTCTGCTAGATTTATATTGAGTTGACCTTCCAGCTGCAGCTGGTCGCAGTTGAAGGATGGAACTGAGCATGTGCGTCCCCCTCAGTGAGGTGGACATAGAAATCAGAAAAAAAGCAAACAGCAGGTGGCGCTATACAGAAAAAGGTCATTGAATAACTCAGTGGCTATGTTACATTGTTAATTACATGTAATTACAGAAGTATTCAGCTCCAGCTGCTGGTTTGAAAACTATAGAATATTTTTTGTGGGACAACTGATTTAACTTATTCAATATTTTAGACCATTAGGGAAGTTGACCAACACCTTCACTCCTCTAGACCACAAGTGAACTTATCATAAATATATCCATTAGCCTAGACCACTCAAAAAATGGAACTAACTCACCACTACCCTCGATCACCAAAAAAGATCGAATTTGGCTTATTTTCTGTTGCCTAAATTTAAAAAAAAAGACTCAATGGGGGGGAATTTATCACAAGAGGAAAATTTGAAGTCAGCTTTGCTTGAGTCTGTGCTGGAGAACTTTATTCCACATTTATCAAATGTCACAAGTTACTTGATACATTTCTCTTATCCTTAGACCTAACACTTTAGTCTAGAGAAGCTGCTCCAGTTTTCGTACTCCATTCTCCTCCTGGAGTGAGATTGTGTCCTTTTTTTTTTTTTTTTTTAAAAGTCTTAATGATAAATCTGGAGTGAAACTCATTAACACCGGTAACCATACCCACATTACAAAATTGTAGTGAGTGATGTAAGAATGCAAAAAGTCGCAAAATTTTGCGCAAGCGAGTGCTAAACAGTGGCAAATTTTGCGCAAGAGAATGCAAAAAGTCACAAAAGCCCTATTTTTGTGAGTTTTTGACACCAGAATTCTGGAGTGAAGGTAGGATAAATAAGGGCCAAGCTGAGCTGCAATGATCATTCTGAATTTACCTTTATGAATTTAAATTCTGTCTTTTCTTCTCGTGAAATAGAAAAAAAATACAACAAATCCAAGAAAACATCCAACACAAGGATTTGTTTCCAAGGTCTACTAAGTACCATAGATGCTCATCAGGCAGGTTCATCAAAATTTTATTTTATATGACAAAAAATATCTTTTTTAGGTTTGTTAGTGCTTACAACCCATCCTCACTACATGTCAATACAACCATGATCAAAAAACCCAGCTAACCCACCCCGGTGATCCCCGTGTGATAGCAGATAAACAAGGGAGCGCTGTTATATAACAGAGCGTGACACCTTCTCTCACTTTAACGGCCATTTCAAAAGATTGAGGGACAGGTGTCAAAGATCCTGAGACAATGTTGTCACTGTCATCTGAGTGCCAGGTGACAAATCTGTTTATTTCCCACCACTTAATGACAGCGTGCAGTGCAGCTAATTAAAAGAAATCCTCCTTTTTACAAATCCCAATTAGATCAGATCGCCCTGCCCGAGAGGACACCTGATTCAATTGTCAGGACGTAAAGGTTAATGAGGACTCAGGGTGGAAGTGTAATTACTTAACTGGCCCCGCTTCGTGAGGGTCACTCGCCTTTCTTTGAAGCTGAATAGGTGAGAAAACAATCAAATAAAAGTTAAACCTGATCCTCCTAGAAGTGGCACGACATCTTATCTATGTAACACCTTGCATGTTTTCCAGGCTCGCTTGTCAACAAAGAAACAAGCGCTGCCTCCTTTCTTGGAAGTTAATCGCTTCTAGGGCGAGAGCGTCAACCTGTGACAGTAATTAGGTCATGGACAGATGGACATCGAGGACTGAGCGAGCCTCATACTAATGCTGCCCTTCAATTTTTGAGAAATGTTTTTTTTGCAACAAAATAGTTTCCATCCTTTCACAAAAACTTTCTGCATGCAGCTGTGTTCACACAAAGTCCCTAAGTTTCACGTTAGGTTTTGCCGTATGGTGCCTCCGTATGGCATCGTTTCATGGAGATATTCTTTTCTAGGATAAATGCATACAATCAGGACTGCGTGCGAATATTCTGTGCAGATTCGCGTGCGGAACATAGTAGGTACCATACTGTAGGTTGTGTACATTGAATTCTATGAGAATTTGAAATTCTCATGCTCATAATGCAGATTTGTTTCCGTGCAAATTTTAAAATCAATTTTTTTTTATTTGTCCGGTCCAGATTTTCTACATTCACGTCAATGGGGACAGTAAAATCCGCATGCGGAAAATCCACATCAGATCCGCTCGTATTGATGCAGATTGGCCACATGGATTTCCCTGAAAAGACCTGCAGATTTCAGTGCGGATTATCCGCACCATAAATCCTGAACGTGTGCATGTACCCCAAGAAGCAATGCACGTAAGAGAATAATTTTGAAATATGGCGTACAATGGAGCATGCTACAGTATTCACGAGGAAAAAAAAGGTACATACAGAGGTACAGTAAGACCAATGGACTTCTATGGGTACAGTACTAAAGCTCCAGATAACCGGGAACCTGTACTGATCCATAATACATTTATTATTACTCCTGTCATAGAGTTGTTTCATTTTTTTTGGCTTTCACATGTTTGCCAATGGAACAATGAATGACGATGTATTTAGTCTTTCTTATTGCTTTTACAATGTCTTCTTTTAATTCTATTTTGACTGAACCAAAAAAATCAAACACTAAGGTTAAAGAAGGGTCCATTCTTTTTATCTGCAGTGTAATATTTATATACTTGGATATTTGTACTGCCGCCGATCAGCTGTTTGAGAAGGCACAGGCGCCGCTGCCTTCTCTCCGCTCACCTAGCACAGCGCTGTACATTGTATAGTGGTTGTGCTTGGTATTGCAGCCCTCTTCACTTCAATGGGACTGAGAGGCACCCTGGCAGCGTGACCAATGAACCTGACGTCACATGGTCTAGGTAAACCTGGAGAAGGCTGCAGCGCTAGTTTGAGCGCTGGTGCCTTCTCAAACAGCTGATTGCCGGGGGTCCAAGGTGTCAGACCCCTACAGATTTGATATTAATGACCTATTCAAATTGTAAACGTCTAGGAAGACCCCTTTAACAGCTATGAACACCTTCAAGGGAAATATTTTTTTATAATAGCATTTTACTCATTTTGGGTTCAAATCATTTTTTTCAATTTGACTTTATTAATAATTTTAAACACTTCTGTCAGCCTATGACACTGAGCCCTCATGGTGCTGTTCTGATGGCTGGATGCATGGCATGAATGAATTCCTGAAAGCTCATAAACACTCATTATAGCCAAATTCTTATCATACTGAAAGTAAGATACTCTAATGGGGTCAATTATCAAACTGGTGTAAAGTACAACTGGCTAAGTTGCCCCATAGCAACCAATCAGATGCCACCTTTCATTTTCCAAAGGAGCTGTCACAAATGAAAGGTGGACTCTGATTGGTTGCTATGGGTAACTAGCCAGTTTACTTTCCACCAGTCTGATAAATGACCCCATAAGTTTCAGCCCATCTGCAAAGAGGTTTTTTGGGTTCACAGTTGAACCTGGACATATCCCTCGTCTTTACCAAGGCAGCCCCAATGAGATGGGCATCAGAGCATTTAACACTCCGATGCTCTCCGTTGACCTGCACTGTAACACGCAGGGCAAGGCCTTATTTGCTTACATTTTTATGCTGCTAGGCAGGGATTTCCGCCTAGCAGTGTTAACGGTGACATCATCCGCACTAATGAGCTGATTCTAGCGCTGCCCTAGCTGTTTTACAAGCTAGGTCAGCGCTAAAGCCCGGTCTGCACAACCCCTTTAATACTAGGGCAAGATGACAACTCCAGCTGGACTACTTCTGCCTGAAGGAGAGCAATACAATGCGCCTGATCACTGCACTACTGTAATCCATTTTTATAGCGCAATGTCACATGCACACCGTAACAGCGCAATTTTCTTTTCCGTTTTGCAGTTTAGTTTAGGACACACGGACGCCGACCAAGTTTCTAGAACACAGTAACATTGAAGCCTTGCATACTGTTTGGTACAATGCGGCCTGCTGTTTGCAACAGCCATAAACCGTGAATCGGGACACAAAAGTCTAAACACAAATTATACAATAAAAACAAACAAAAAAAATATCACAATACAATAGAAAAGAGGCCATAAGACAAAGTCGTATTCAACCTGCACGCGACAATGACGGCAGGTAGACCTCAGGACTTGGAATACTAGAACTATGCCGCAGAGCGCTCTTCTGATTTTTTCCATTTCAGGCTGAATCTATAATCCGCGCTCCTTTCACTTGCCGCTTCCATTGTTATTAAAGCACCTGTTTCTTTCTGTTGTTTTGACATTTTCCTGCCGGCTGCAATAACAGATGCCATTTTATTTACTGCGCCCGCTCAATTATATCGCAGAAGGATAAACAGTAGCTCATTAGAGTCCCTTTCCCTTTGTGCAAAGAATTCCTATTTCCCCAATGTAACCAGTTCCCCCGATGGCGTTGTCACAGGACACAGACTCACAATGACTTATACCTAGGCAATGGACCAACTTACAGAGGGAGGGTAAAAACAAAAAAATAACAATTAGATGATGCATAGAGCATATAACTCCAGCACCTGAACAACCGACTCGGGGGCTCGAAAGAAAAGGGAGGAGGCGGCTTCCTCTGAATAGATCAATAGGCACATTTCAAATATATGCGCTGAACAAAAACCCCTCTATGTAAGCAAACACAGCCCGACAACAATAGATTATGTGTAATCCCTGAACTTCAACTGCGACGTTCTCTAATAAACAGCATTGTTAAAAAATGGCTTTTTGTTTTGCAAAGCAAATATCTATTCTTTCCATTGCCGCACACTGCATTAAAAAGAACAGAGCGCTGGCCGCACTCTGAAGCCCAGACCGCGGGACCAGGTTTTTATTTTATTTTATTTTTTTTTCTTGTAGGAAAATATAGTTTCTAAACAGCTATTGTGAAGCGCCTTCTAGAATGAAAGGTAGGGTAACCGAATGAATGCCGAGGGAAAAGAATACCTGTTTGTTTTACTGAGAACTATTGCTTTACAGCCGTGGAATCACAAAGGAAAAAAAAATACATGCATACGGTGGGAGAGCGTCCGAAGCAGTCTGGAATCGGCTTGTGTCTGGGGCGGGAGGTTTATAGAAAACTCAGACACCGCAGTCGCATTGGCGATAGGTTTCTGTGCACTGACAGATGAAACCTTTGGAAGCAACAAAGGTTCTGTTTCAGATGTAGCAGTGCTGAGTTTGATGTGGCAGTGCTCCGTTCAGCTCATAAGGGGCTATGTAGTATTACACAGAACTGCAGGTAAGACAAAGATTTACAGGGAAGGAATTTTTAAAGGAGTCTGCGTTGCTGCAATTGCTGTCAAATTTATCAAATGTAATATGATGTATGATAAAATTGGTGAATCTTTAAGTCTAACTCTTTGGCCTTGAAATGTTACTCCAATTTCTAATCCACCTCTTTACTGGAGTAAGAATGTGACCATTTTTGTGCAAAATAAAAAATTATCAAATTACTGCAATTAAAGGGGTTATACAAGACTATAAAAAGCCCCCCTATATGCCAGGCCCCTTACACTGATTCTACTTACCTGGCTCCCCGTGCCATTCCTGGTCCTGCACCGGCGCCGCTGCTTCTCCCCGTGTACGGATGAAAACATCCAGTGTTGGGGGGCAGCCAATGGCAGGCGGTGATGGGGATGAGCCTCCCTGTTATCACAGGTGAGGCTAGGGAGGCTCGTCCCCGTCTGCCATTGGTTGCTCCCCTCCGACACCGGATTTTTCATCCATGCATGGGGAAAAGCAGCGGCGGCAGTGCAGGGACCAGAAGCAGTGCAGGGAGCGGGGAGCCAGGTAAGTAGTATCATTTGGTAAATCTGGCTTAAAACAACTCAGCGGGTTTCCCCATGACCACACTTTGCAAAATTGTAGAGGGTGGAGTAAAAAATGAGAAAACAAAGAAATTATTAAAATTATTGCAACTGAGTCCAATAGGTTTCAAAACCCTTTTTTTTTGCAACTTTTTGAAGGCTTGATAAAGCACCCCTCCATAGTCCTCTCTACCTAAAAGAGTATATACCTTTCATATCTATAGAACAAGATGGATGGTACAAGACACCTCATTTATACCTACCTGAAAAAAAGTGCAACCAGGGAAGATCTCTCCTCTATCCCAAAAAAACTGGGTCCTCAAGGGGTTGTCTCATTTGACTGTTTCCATTGCAGAGATGGGACTAAGCACTGGCCACTGGACAGCGAATAAATACTAGACTGGTGGAGGTCTGACCACTGAGACACCCATGACCACTGTCGAAGATACCGGACCCAAAAAAGGCAAGCAGAACCCATATTCTTGTGAACAGTGGGGGTGCCAGCAGTCAAATGTGTTTTTACCAGAATACCCCTTTAACAAAAATGCAAAGGGGTTAGCAAAAAAAAAAAAAAAAGTTGTCTTTTTCCAACAAAAAAATTCTTGGAGATTCAATGGGGTTGGACCTCAAAAAACATTTATCACCCAGCCACAGGAGAGGCGATTGTTGGGGGGATCTGACTGCTAGAACCTCCACACTGCCTGTTTGAATGGAGCACTTTTCACAGATGCAATCTACCAATCCATTCAAAGTTTATGGGACTGATGAGGGGAAAACTGCATGTGTGAACACCGCTCCACAGAAAAGGCGACGGCGCACATTAACCATCTTTATTGCTGGATACAGGAAAACCCCACGTTCCAACCGCCTACAACGGCTGGGTCTTTCTCAATATCGGTGTGGATAGGTGATAAACGTTTTTCGGGGGCCGACCCCTTTGTGCTTTAAGAACAGAATATTACCTCTCTTTCCTGCTCCTGTTCTTTCCGGATCTGTTCCAGCCGGGACTGTTCAGCCATTTCTCTCTCCTGAGCTTCCCTCTGTAACAGGAGGAATGAACAGCAGTTGTGAAGGAGGCATGCTAGATATAATGAAAGTCACAGGTGAACTCATTTGTGGATGTGGGCACTCACCTTGGCTCGGTCAGCTTCCAGGGACAGACGATAAGCTTCATCTTGCTCTCGTTTCACGTTTTCTCTAGCTTCTCGCTCATCCTAAGAGAAAAAAAAAATACAAAATAAAGTGAGAACTACCGCCCGGGGATGTAGAATAGTGGTACACAGCAATCACATGTAATAAATAATAGGTAGATGGACAGAGCTGGTCTTTATGAGGAAATTCCTTTAAAGGGGTAGTTCCACAAAAAATATTCTACAGTTTTCAAACCAGCTCCTGGATCTGAATACTTTTGTAATTGCAAGTGATTAAAAATTTTGTATCTGTATAGCGCCACCTGCTGTTTGTTCTTTTTCTTATTTCTTATGTCCTGCTCACTGAGAAGGCCGCACATGCTCAGTTTCATCCTTCACCTGCCTCCTGAGCTGTGATAGGGAGAGCATGGACATGCCTCCGGAGCTGCAGCAGAAAGGACACTCCCCATGAGCTGTCAGCTCGATATAAATCTATAAGTGCAACGAATGTGGAGATCTCTGGATCCGTGTGAGGTACCGGGCTGGTTCTAGCTTTGTTACAAAGGTATTGCCAGGGACTATACGATGTCGGATTTTGATTTTTACATTAATCATGAGATAACCCCTTTAAGTTACTAATTCAACATTAAGGTTGTTCAGCGTCTTTTTTTTACATTTGCACCCCAGCCAGGGGTATCTGTCAACTTTTGCATGGACTTGTCACTTGCGGTGCTGCAGCCGTGAACTGCCCTCAGCAGTGAGATGTTCCCAAGTGGAGAGGGACCCAGAAGTGATGTGTTGCTTGGAGACAGATCACCACTGAGGCCAGTCACTGGCTGCCCCCACACACAGTACCCCATCCATGCAGAGGCAGAGGACCAGTGAGCTGGGAAAGAGCAGCAGGGAGCTGCGAGTATGGATTTTTTTCCCCAGGTACAGAAGGCTGGAGTGCAAATTTAAAAAAAAAAAAAAAAAGGAAACCCCTTCCCTAACCACTTCCCATCCGGGCCAGGCCTAATTTTGCAAGTCTGACATGTGTCACTTCATGTGGTAATAACTTTGGAATGCTTTTACTTATCCAAGCCATTCAGATTATCCAAGCCATTCAGAGATTGTTTTCTTGTGACACATTGTACTTAGTGTTAATGGTAAATTTGAGTCAATATATTTTACCTTTATTTATAAAAAAATCCAAAATTTACTGAAAATTTTGAAAAGAAATCACAATTTTTTAAATATTAATTTCTCTGCTTTTAAGTTGCATAGGGATATCTAATAAAATTGTTATTAATGAACATTCACCATATGTCCACTTTATGTTGGCATAATTTTGGAAATGTAATTTTATTTTTTTAGGACGTTAGAAGGCTTCGAATTTTAGGTGTAATTTTTAAGATTTTCATGAAAATTTCCAATAGTTAATTTTAAAGGACCTTTGTAGTTCTAAAGTGACTTTGAGCGGCTTAAATAATAGAAACCTCCCATAAATGAACATATTTTAGAAACTACAGCCCCCAATGTAATCCAAACTGATTTTTACAAAGTTTGTTAACCCTTTAGATTTCCCACAAGAATTAAAACAGAAGGAAGGTGAAATTTAAAAATAAATATATTTTTTTGCAGATTTTCAATTTTTAATTCATTTTTCCTATAAGATAGCAAGGGTAAACCGCAAATCAAACCTGAACATTTATTTTCCTGATTCTGAGGTTTGCAGAAACATCCCATATGTGGTTGTAAACTGCTCTGTGACCGGCAGTAATGAGAGGGAGATCGTACAAGCATTTGTCAGAGTGATCAAAAGCCTGGAGACCAGGAAAAAAGGTCTCAGGTTAACGCTCCATGTTCTTGGCTGTCAGGAGGCAGCTGAGTCATGGAGCTTCTATGTACAGGTGCTGCACACAGGGGGCAAAGCTCAAGGACGTTTTAAAACGTCCATTCAGAGATAGAGATCCACTACCAGGACGTTTATAGTCAATGGGCAGACTGGAAGTGGTTATGGTTGGGTTCAAGTACGCTTATAGTGACTTTACATGGTGACATGTATACACTAATTCAGGCATCCCCAAACAGCGGCCCTCCAGATGTTGCAAAACTACAACTCCCAGCATGCACGGACGGCCTACAGCTATCAGCCTACAGCAGGGCATGGTGGGAGTTGTAGTTTTACAACAGCTGGAGGGCCGCAGTTTGAGGATGCCTGCACTAATTGCTTGGATTTCTACGCTGACTTTTTGTCCAGGCAGAGGTGAGTGGTAAAGAGGTTTTCCAAGAGAGATTGTATTTATTTTTATTTTATTTTAATGAGTCAAAAAGGCATAACCAAAATTAAAAAAGCAACCTAATCAATCAATGTCTTAAAGGGACAGATTTCCTTTAAGACATTTTTCTTTATTAGAGGGAATATCCTGAAAAGGCAATTTTTCAATGAACATTTGATCTTTGTTAACCTCTAATAAACCTGCATTGAATTCTCATTAGTGAACTAACGAAAAAACGAAATTATGAAGCCTGTCTGATAACTGTTCTAAACAATGAAGCTAAGCTTTTTTTTAACATTTCTTTTTTAAATGTATTTATTAAATTTTTCATCCATTTGTTCCTCACTAAACCATCAGAAAAAGCAACATAATCAAACATGCCGGTTACCTGTCCCAGGACTTCTATACATTTTATGTTATTAAAATATTTTTTTATTTTTTTCCTTATTTTTCTTCAGGGGTTTTGCTATTTTTTAAGAATTTTTTAAAAATAATTCATTCATTTTTTATAATTTTTTTAAAAATAATTCTATATCTGTAAAATCTTTTATGGCTAACGAAAAACACTACTAAATTTATGTAAAAAAGGTGAAAACTGTATATCTGATTGAGTATTCGTGTAGGCACAGGACAAAACTTTATAAGGCAAAAACATCTGCCACACTGCTACTTTAAGAATTAAGATAAGATCTGGTGAGTTCTGAATCGTTGGACAGAACAATGGTAGCGCTTTTCAGACTTGCTGATTAGATGGACGCGGCTTCCAATGTTGTATGTAACGCTGATCAGGATAACACCACAATTAGGTATTCTTCACCAGTGTCACCTACGAGCGTGTATTGGTACAGTTATCACCGTCGGGTAGATCATGTCCCACTGCTAGCCCCAGCTTACTCCTTGCTGGGAGTTGTCAGTAACAAAGGCCCTGTGGTTTTCTTCCATTTAATTAAACGTGGAATCTGTGGCTCCCCTGCATGGCAGCGGAACTGCTACATGACTCTCGCTGCGGGCCCCGGCTGCAAACCCTCAGAATTAATCTGAGAAGGGGCAAGCGCGTAATGACTAAAACAGAGTGTGAGATATATACACTGTATACTTCTCCGACGGGTTTCAGTTTTGTTCAACAGTTCAAGATCTCGTTTAATGAGATCATGTGATTATATTGTTAATGCGACCCACGGAGCTGGCTGCTGTTAGGTAAAAATAGGGGAACAACATGTAGAGAGGGAGGAAAAAAACCCCGGAAAATAATGAGCAATAATAGCTACGTTTTTAAATAAAACTACAAAAGTAATTTCGCACCTCCTCACACATTTGCCCATGTAACTATTCTGTGCTGGAGGCGAGGAGCAAAAATTGTATTCACTCAAAGAGTCATTGTGGGGAGGAAGAGAAATTTAGAAATGATAATAATAAAGTCATTAGGAAATGATTAAAATAAAGAAAAATAAAAAGAAGTAAAAAGTTACTACAAAATTACTGTGTGACCTTTGTTCTGTCCGATGATGCAGACCTTATTATATCAGGTCTTATTTTGTATGTATAATAATTCTAATAGGATTATTATGAAATTATTATAATATATATATAAAATATTTTTTTTTTGTAAAAATGTTTTTTTTTACAGATAACTAAAGAACTGACATGCACATATACAACACATTAAAATCTACACACACAAAACATTTTTCATTTTCTGGTCTGTTCTATACATCGGCTGCTCATTACTTTACAACCTGATTGGTCACGGACTAGGGATATTCCCATCTTACACAATGAGGGCATATCGTTAGGGTATGCCCCCATTGTCTGATAGGTGCGGGTCCCACCTCTGGGATCTGCACCTATATCGAGAATAGAGCAGGGAAATGCAGGTGGAAATGCATTTTTGCAATAGGGTTTTGTTAAAAATGCTGCTTTGTTTGACTTCCGCAGCTTCTGGTATCTCACAGTACACAGCAGCCTGCAGAATGCCGTTCTGTGATAAACCCATCAGACTGGCTTGTGTCTCCAGCTCCTCCTTCTCTTCTCATGAATGATATTCTAAGATGATGATGATATTCTCAGCATAGACGAGATCGTTCAAGAGAGAGAGACTTGGAGACACGAGCCGTCAGACTTCACTGTGAATGGCATTCTGAACTTTGCTGTGTACTGTGAAACATAGAACATGCAGAAGCCAAACGGTGCAACATTTTTAATAAAATGCTACTGCAAAAAATGCAATGTTTGATCTTTGTATAGCTGGGAGGCTAGAAAATAGGGTAGGTAGGTGACTTGAAGCCTGCACCCAATTGCATAAAATATGGTGAAATATATATATATATATTACATATACTGGTTGCTATGGCTACAACTGTACCAACAAATCAATTTTTGATTGTATCTCCCCTTAGTTTACCAAAAATCTAAGTCAGGCCAGCACTCCTTAAAACAATAACATATGGAGACCGAGATACTTTACTGAAGGCTGAACTACGCGTTTTGAAGTAATAAAAGCTCATCCTCTGAATATTTTTGTAGGCAGAGCTTTCAACATACCCCACTTTTCTTTAAAGGGCATCTGTCAGCAGATTTGTACCTATGACACTGGCTGACCTGTTACATGTGCGCTTGGTAGCTGAAGTCATCTGTGTTGGTCCCATGTTCATATGTGCCTGCATTGCTGAGAAAAATGATGTTTTATTATATGCAAATGAGCCTCTAGGAGCAATGGGGGCGTTGCCATTACACCTAGAGGCTCTGCTCTCTCTGCAACTGCAGCATCCTTTCCACTTGGATTGACAGGACTAGGCAGTGAAAACGTCATCAGACCTCGCCCTGTCAAAGTGCAGAGGGCTCAGCAGTTGCAGAGAGGACAGAGCATCTAGGTTTTATGACAACGCCCCCGTTGCTCCTAGAGACTCATTTGCATATATGAAAACAATTTTTCTCAGTAATGCGGACAAATATGAACATGGGACCAACACAGATGTCATCAGCTGCCAAGTGCACATGTAACAGGTCAGCCAGTGTCATACGTACAAAACTGCTGACAGATGCCCTTTAAATTCTTATGCAACAAGTGTTCTTCATTGGGAAATCAAGCCTTCGTTCTGTATTAATTTGTAGGTTCAAAGTATGTTCACCCCGTCATGGATTTCTATGTGGAATCGGCTTCTCATTGTTTTCAATGGGAAATCTGTACCATGTGCCTTCTGGGCGTGGTCCGTGTGTTGAAACTGGTTCACAGATTAGACTCACTGAATGGAGCTAAATCAGCAGACTGATCCACAGCATGCACACTGGAAAACTGTGGCAAAAATCTGATGGACGGCCATGGATTTCAATCTGCGGATTCCGGGTCACATACACATTAGATTTTTCCGATGTGCTTTTTTACCATAGGGCCATAGCCTTAGCATCTCTTTGGCACAGGGGCGGACTGAGAACTTAAAGTGGCCCTGGAAAAATACTAAAAATGGCCCCGTTTTGTAGTTGGGTCCAAATTGATGGAAGGCAGGCCTAATATAAGTAGGCAGGGCCAGCAATACCATATTGTGGCACATTATACCACCCCAACAGAGCCAAATACAACAGTCCATCACAAAATACTGCCAGCAGCACAAAATACATGCCCAAAAACATCCACTGGCCGGCGGTGAGGAGGCCTCAGGCGGCCCCGTGGGCATCGGCCCACCGGGAAATTTCCATGTAATGTCTATGGCCAATCCGCCACTGCTTCGGCAGTATGAGAAACTTAGTGGAATTGATCAAACGTTTATTCCATGTGCATAGCATGATGAGGATGGCATGGTTTGAGGGGCTGCTGATGTGGAATATGCTAAGAGGTTAAGGGAGATTTATAGAGCCGCTAATTCTAAGAAAGAATTGTTCATTGAATAGACTGATTTGCTGTGTTGATTGAACCCAATTAACTGATAGGTTTATGGTAGTAAAATGATAGGTTGATGGTTGATGCTCTCTTTGTAAAATGGATACTAAATTTGTGGTTTCTGATTAAATTGGCAGTAAGGTCAGAAAGAAGATATTATCATCATCATCTGTCTGTAATAATAACCTGTATACTGAATGTGAATCATGGAGAATCTACAAGAGAGGAATATATATATATACACACACATCAATGCAACCTGTGAATACTGAACTTGATAATTCAGCTGAGAGCTATGGAAGCCTAGACATGACAACTTTGAACTCTGATGATTATTGGACATTTGCCTCGCTTCTGATTGTGCCCCTGTGCTGTGCAGGGAATAACTTGGAATAACTTAAAGGAAAGTGCAGGGAAAATGCTGAGTGTCCAGTGGAGTCTACCATAGATGATGAATGGCTTATCAGCCCTGATCTGGGGAATCCAGTCAGAATGTAGTCATTGGGGGAGTCCTCTGGATACCTAAGCAGGCTGTGTACAAGAGGAGGAAGACACTTATTTACTTGTGTCCCCTTCTCCATCCCATCGGAGAACGAAAAGATATAAGATCTGAATTGATGATATAGGGTATATTCTGATCGATACACCTCAGTTAATGGATGGCCCATAGGCCTGGTTTGAACTGAATATAGTCAATTGGGAAACTCTCTTTAGATTATTAGCAAATTATGTTCAAGAGGAGGAAAATGTTAAAGAAATTTAGTTAGTGGATGAACAAAATTGTGCTAGGGTTGTATTTCATTATCAGGTGGTCATCTTCTTATATCCATATCTCTTATATCTTATAATCTCTAATCTCCATTAGATGTCACGTATGCTTAAAAATAAAAATGACTCAATCACTTGATACGGCTATAGGAAAAGAGGAACTTAGCAGAAGTTAATATATGCATATGGAATTTCCCAAATAGATTAAGTAATGTGTATGCCATTGGCTACCATCATCATTCTTTTGATTTGATGTTACATGTATAATTGTATGATTGTGATTGGATATATTAAAATTGATGACAAAGGGGGGTGTGATTACACCATCATCTATTTCTAATAAAATTAGCTCTTCTGGGTGTGACCAGGAGAGATATGCATGATCAGCAATGAGACTGGAAGTGCATTTCTTGTGCTGCGGCCGCACCCTCTTACCATGAAGGGGGAAATTTAACATAATTTGAACACCACAGACACACACCACACACAGAGTATTAAGTCCTATTTTGGGACTTGTCCTAAAGTGCATTGACAGCTGCAAGCTTGTCGCCCGGAGGATGCAGATGCTGAAATTCTTACAAATAAATGACAATTTTCCCCATTCTTTTAACGTTGGCGGCTTTCAACTCTTATTTAAAGGTCAATGAAGTCTTTGTTATTTTTGCATTTCTTCCACTTCGAGCAATAACCAAGTAAAAAAAAAAAAAAAAAAACCCCGCACGTGTCAAGAGGAATATTATGTGTATACAAGTAATTCACAATAAATCTTCTCTCGGCAGCGCTGCCCCGAGCTGATCCCCATCATTCAGTGCTCCGCGCAGTACAATTTATTTCTAACAAATGGCACAGTTAGCAGAATACTAGTAATAAAAGTAATATCTTCCCTATCCGCATCCTCTTATCCTCAGATCTCGGAGCGCTTTACACAGTAATGAATACATCTTCTCAGTTATTACGGCTCCACATTCTGTTTACCTCTGCTGGATGAAAGGCTTTGCAGGTTCCCTGGGATTTGAATCTGTGACCTTCTGGCTGTTAAGATGTTATGGGAACCTCACCCACCTGTCTGGCATTTAGTATAAAATGCAATAACTACTTTCTGCTTACAGTAAAGGAAAGACGAGAGGAGAAATCGATGTACTGTCAGCGTGCCGGGGCCACAGCACTTTATTGTGAGCAGATAGTGGTTTTCAGAGCGGGTGGATGCAGGATACACCCCTTCAGTGCTGCGGACCTCTAGCCTCGGAAAGCTAATAAAATTCTGTGGCTATGCGTAAAACTTCTACGGCATATGGAGCGGCTCTGCCAATACTTGTGCATTTTTTTTTTGGGGGGGGGAGTGGTTGGGGACTGTGGATGCTCATAAATTCACTAACACCCCCAGGGTGGGAACTGGAACTTAAAGTGGCCCTGGAAAAAAATACTAAAAGTGGCCCCGTTTTGAAGTTGGGTCCAAAGTGATGGAAGGCAGGGCCAGCACAAGTAGGTGGACTAGTAATACTATATTGTGGCACATTATAACATCCTAGGAGAGCCAAATGACACAGTCCAGCACAAAATCCATCCCCAAAAACTTCCCCTGGATGGCTGTGAGGAGGGCTCAGGCAGCCCCCTGGGCATCAGCCCACGGGGAAATTTCCCTGTAAGGTCTATGGCCAATCCGCCCCTGAAAACCCTCATAAATTAATCAGAGCTCAGCCACCTTCTTAGTCAAGGAGCTTACAGCATGCGTTACAAATGATACTCTTGGAGGAGAATTTCTTAAGGATGGCGGTGTATGATTGACCCTATACGGGCCACCTTCTATAATTTTATATGGATAAAATGGTATAGTAGAGACAATATAGAATGGGATGACTCAATGGGATGCACCCTTGGGGGTCAGTAATGTTCAGAGTGTGATTTTAAAGGAATTCTGCATATGACACACCCCAAATTTACGGCGCCCTCCGTCAGAATCAAGCCTATATGTGCGGGTGCATTTTGTATACTTGTCTATAAACTGCACCAATCGGTGCCATGTTGAATATACTAGTATTATATATAGTAAAATTAGACTACTGGATTCCACCAGAATATCAGATACTGCAATCAATCAGACCCCACACATGCACTTCGAAGTGATCGGTGCCTAATAAGCAAAAAAAAAAAAAAAAAAATATATATATATATATATATATATATATATATATACACATATATAAAAAATATCAGGTAATTTACTGTTATCCAGCATGGAACTATTTTAGTTGCACGCTGGATCATCAGGTATTCTCGACCATAAAGTGTGGTATTAAGTGTGCACACTTGGTAGCGGTTGTGCCCAGTAGTACAGCTTAGTCCCATCTACTAAAAAGAGACTGCATTGCAGTACCTGGCACGGGGGCCACAAAATGTACAGGGCACAGCACTTCTTTCAGTCAAATGATCTGGGAAGGGGGGGGGGGGGGTTAAGATACTATCCAGTCTTAAGTCAACATTCAGCAGTACAAGAGAGCTGTCATTAACCCCCTACCCTTTAATGATAAGGAAATGATTCTGCTCATCCTGTCCCAGTCTATACAGCAAAGCTAAAGGCAGGAAATAACGGCTTAAAAGGGGTTTTCCAGGATTGTACTACTGATGACTAATATTTTTTTCTCAACAATGAGGGCAGATATGAACATGGGACCAACAGAAATGCCTTCAGCTAACAAGTGCACATGTATCTGATCGGTGGACCCCCGCCGATCAGCTGTTTGAAAAGGCACCGATGCTCCCGTGAGCGCCGTGGCCTTCTCTTAGTTTTTCCTAGGCCAGTGACGTCGCGTTCATCGGTCATGTGGCCTAGGAGAGGCTCAGCCCCATTCAAGTAAATGGGGATGAGCACGATAACAAGCACAGCCTCTGTACAATGTACAGTGCTGTGCTTGGTGAGCGGGGAGAAAGTAGCGGCGCTCACAGGAGCACCTGTACCTTCTCAAACAGCTGATCGAAGTATACTGAGGATAGGTCATCAGTAGTAAAATCCCTGGAAAACCCCTTGAATGTGATTGATCTAGTGGACTGTGTGAAAACTATGATATCTCAAGATGGCTTTATGCATGCAAAAACAAAAAAAAGGATACTGCCAAATTAAAAAATAAAATACGCTTCCTACATATTTGCATGTTTAATACATTTTGAGCATTTTTATAACAACTACTCCAACTTGACACCACATTAACTTCATAAATTCTATTTATACCAGTATATATATTTTTGTCTTTCATTTGTTTAACTCCATCATTAAAAAAACAGTAACCTTTCAATCTTTCCTTTGGCAAATGCGTTCTCAAAAAGAGCGAGCGCACAGATGCTGCCGTCAGCTGCCGCATTATGGAAGAGGCTACAGAGATGGAGAGAAGCAGATACAAATGTCAGCCGGCAAATCACATTCTCTCCTAAGCTCCAGCCTAATGCCATCAATCTGCAGAAGCGGCTGGGTCTTCTTCAGGGTTTACCTGTCTTAGGCTCACCGTTTATCAAGAGGTATAATAACCAGGAGGATGATATTCTCCCATTTTTACCATCTGCCCGGATCTACGGTTTCATTCCGATCCCTTTTTCTTTCCTCACCTTGGGCGGCTGTGATAGAAATTAGACAGATCTGCTCCCTGGCACTGAATGTTGTTTGGCACGAGATAAACAAAAAAGGGCACCTATTACTTTAACACAACAAAGATGAACTTTCAGGCTAATGAATATTTAATGTGCTGCTCGTTCTCTGCTCTGGTTCTGGAATGCATAAAATGGAGCAGAGCCTCCTTTAACGATTCCACTGATCAAAAACAAAAGGAGGTAAAACTGGGAAAATGCAAAAAAATCTACATAAAAAAACATTAATCTTTATAAAAATGCATCTAATGTTAGAATTGGATCAAAGACTACTTTGATCAATGGCACATTGACATGGTTGTCCATGTGGACTAGGGACAGGCCCTGGCTGATCAGCAGGGGCTTGACACCCTGCAGATGACCTGTCCATTGTCAGGACTACACAGATCTGACTAGGGTTGTCACGATACCAAACTTTTGATTCGGTTTTGATACCATAAAAAAGTATTGCGATACTCGATACCACGCGAAAAAATAAAAACATCAAAAAAAGCCACGTGCAGTCCGCATTTTATAAAACGTCCAGCCCATAATAGAACAGTCCTATCCTATTTTTTTTTGGGGGGCGGGGGACAAGGTGACTAAAAAATGGCGAATTGTGCGTTTTTTATTTATTTATTTATTCTGTTACGGCGTTCACCGCATAGGAGATATTTTTTAATATTTTAATACTTTGGACTTTTCGGAAGCGGCGATACCTAAAATGTTTATTTATTTATTGTTTATATATTTTATATGTAAAACTGGGAAGAGGGAATTTAAACTTATGGGCTAGAACCCTTGTCCTATGTACCCTAACAGAGCTCTATTAGGGTGCATAGGACTTACACTCTCCCTGCTGCCATATGCTTTGTGCACACAGCAGCAGGGAGCTTACCATGGCAGCCAGGGCTTTAGTAGCATCCTGGTTGCCATGGTAACCGACCGGAGCCCCGCGATTACACTGCTGGGGCTCCGATCGGAATCTACCACTGCACCACTAATGAAGAGGGGAAGGGGGGGCGCACTGCGACCACCAATGAACGTTACTATCATTTAATACAAGTATGACAGGGAGCTGCGATAAGCTGCAGTTAAGCCCTCAGGTTCCGGCTATGTGATTCTGCGCCGGCACCCGCTCTTGTACTTGTATTAAATGATAGTAATGTTCATTGGTGGCGCAGTGGCCACAGCCCCTCCCCTTTCCCCACCCCCCTCCTCTCATTGGTGGCAGCAGCAGCACATGGGGGAGGAAGAGCTGCTGCTGAGGGAACATGGAGCGCGCTGAGAGCAGCGCGCACCATGTTCTCTGATACTAGGCTGCGCAGTAGCACAGCCTAGTATCGGTAACAGGCAAATCCCGGTATCATATCGATACCAGGACAAAAGTATTGATTGGGTATCCAGAATTCGATACCCAGTGCAACCCTAGATCTGACAACCTTGTAGTGGAGAGAGCCTGTTACTACAGGGCTGCTCCCATTGCAAGTCAAGGCTGGACAACCCAGTTAAAGAGGACCTCTGACATGACATGTTTTAGAAAAACTTCTGTTTTAGAAGTCCACGTTCCAGTTGGGGTTACCGCAGAATTGCGTTATGGATCTCGTGACCACAGACCATAAGTAAAGGTCCGTGGTCACGAGGATCCATAACGCAATTCTGCGATAAACCAACTCAAACCCACAGAGAAGTTTGCTCATCACCTGTATTGATCTGATACGGTGGGGGTTAGGCTCCTGCAGCCTGCACATTATATCGTGGCTTGGTTTGGTACTGCGGCTCAATCCCATTCACATGAGCTGCTGCCCCTTCCAACAGTTGATCAGCGGGGGCGCTGGGTGTGCGCTGCCCACAGATCAGATCCTGTCCCAGACAACCCTTTTATGTAACGCTCTGCAGGAAGAGAATGCTACTGGGCTGGTGCATCATGTCTGACCTTGTTCTGTATCCAGCCAGGCTACTGTAATACAGTTTGACAGCAGAAAAATAAAAAAGTATGACTTGGAAATTCTCAGGTAGGCTGAGTCACAATGCCGCAACCTGCTTGTCACTAAGTGTTACTGTAATCCTTTCAGACTGCATCCTCAGGCGCGGCTCAGGTGCAAAAAGCTAAAATGTGCCTGCTCGGAACGCAAGGTCTTGTCAGGTTTAAGAGCGACAACCTAAAGTGTTCTTCGTGTCTGTTATTCAAGGTTTAACCTGTCCGTCAACATAGGAGGTTCCTGCCAAGGCACGGTGTGGAGAGGAAGCCTCTGTTAACCCCATCTCTTCCCTGCTAGGAAATTAGCACTTTTTCAACAAGTTACAACTTCTGAGTTCATCGTGCTTTCACTGCCTGGTGCTGTCAAAGTGCGGAGGATGCAGCAGTTGCAGAGAGAGCAGAGCCTTTAGGAGTAAGGCCCCATTCACACGACTGTATTTTTGCAGGTGGTGTGAACGGGCCCTAAGGGTAACACCGCCGTTGATCCTAGAGCTTCACTTGCACATATGAACACGGGAACAACATAGATGGCTTCAGCTACCAAGCGCACATTCGAAAGGTGAAACCTACCAGTTTTATAAGTAAAAAACTGCTGACAGATGCCCTTTAATATATCTTGACAAAGGCTGGAGCGTCGTTTTTCTGATAAATGGTACCAAACGCTTCATGGACACAGTTGAAACATAACATTCTGGTAAGCAGGAGCTCACTGTTAGGCCATGTTAACACTGTGAATTTTCCACAAAGATTTTGGCACGTATTTCCCCTCTATCTGCGGGAGGACGGCGTCTATTTCAATTTCCTCAATGGGAATCCGGACTGCCATTAAAACAGCTGCGGACTTCAAAACTGCACCAAGAAATGACATGTTCTTACCTAGCATGGCGTATGCTTGGAAACTGCACTGGGTACATGTGGATTGAATGGGGCTAATCTGCGTCACTGAAACCTGAGGATCAGCCTTGGATTTCAGCTGCGGAGTCCATAGCAAATATATGGCTGATTTTTCCTACGTGGATTTTACTCTGTGTGAACATACTCTAGAGGTGAATTCATGTCTTGTGGAAATGCTACAGATTTCTCAGGCAGATTTACCCCAGAACAAATTCACAGTGGAATACAGAGATTTATCAAATTTCATCCACATGTAGTGGAAACTATCCGGGAAGAGCACTGATTTGATGCAGACTTTTCCCATTCAATTCAGTGGGAATGAGGAACTGTGCAATGAATTCCTAGTGGTTACAGCTTTTAATGCGGATTACCTGCAGATAGACAGCAACATCCAGAGCAGTATAGGCACCTTAGGAATCCCCTGGCACTCCCGTAGCAATACTTCTTCGGTCCCGCACAAATCTCTGTTCATCGGCCTCCTGTGATAACCTGTCAACATGTCACCACCGCAGCCAATCAAAGGTTGTAGGAGTCATGTGTAGCTATGCCGTCAATGGGGGCTCCACAGACCAGCAGGGGACCTGGGAAGCATCACCACCAGTGTGCAAGGAGATTAGAAAAGCGAGTATACTTCCGTGGATCAGCAGTTAAACTGCAGAAAAATCTGCACAACCCACCATCTGATCGCACATATCTTATTCCCCACTGACTTTAAAGGGTTTCTGTCACCAGGTTTTAGCATATTAAACAGGCGGACATTTCAAAGATGTAAATGTCCCCTGATTCTAAATATGCTATTTACTTATTTGCCACTGGCCCTGTTTTTAAGAAAAATAAACTTTTATAATATGTAAATTAGCCTCCTAGGAGCAGGGGGGGCGGTACCCCTGCACCTAGAGGCTCCGTTTCCCCACGCCTTCCCTGCTTGATTGACAGGGCCATGCAGCTCGCTCCATCCGCTGCCGGCCCTGTCCGATCCTAATTCCTGCACCGACTTCTCTTCCGGGTGTACTCTGACGTAGTCGGCGCAGCTGGGAGCTTGCTACACTCACTGCACCTGCGCTGAACGAAGGACGCCCGGCGCAGGATTAGGATCGGACAGGGTCGGCAGCGGATGGAGCGAGCTGCATGGCCCTGTCAATCAAGCAAGGAAGGCGTGGGGAAACGGAGCCTCTAGGTGCAGGGGTACCGCCCCCCCTGCTCCTAGGAGGCTAATTTACATATTATAAAAGTTTATCTTTCTTAAAAACGGGGCCAGTGGCAAATAAGTAAATAGCATATTTAGAATCAGGGGACATTTACACATTTGAAATGTCCGCCTGTTTAATATGCTAAAACCTGGTGACAGAAACCCTTTAATGGAAAAAGTCTAACAAATGTGTGACCTTTCTGTGACTAAGGTGAATCTGTGGACTTCCACATACAAACTGCAGGTCAAAAACATCCGGGGCCCGTATACTGTGGACCCGCTGTATGTGGACGAAATACGGGACCAGCAGGTCGTGTGCATGAGCCCTGATGAAATGATGGAGTCAGCACGACCCAAAACGCGTTGACATAACTGTCTGAGGCCTCGGCTATACCACCGTAGTTTAGGTCCACATCATATCTGCATTTTTTGCAGATCAGATGCGAAACCATTCATTTCAATAGGGCTCCAAAAATGTGTACAGCACACCGCGTGCGATCCACATCCATATGTCGTCCTGCACAAAAAGACAGAACATGCAGACAAGAATAGGTATTTTTAACATAGTGCAGGATGTGTGGAACAGCAAAGTGGGATATGCGTGCTTTGCGGATTTGCAATTTACGGACTGCAAAACGGATATCGTCGTGTGCATGAGGCCTAAGGCTTTACGACATTCATCTCTATCTTCCTGATCGGTCCATTGGGTTCAGACCTTTCGATTCGGGCAGAGCCTGAAGCCCCCTCTTGCCTTCATCATTTGCGAGTTCTTCGTATGGGTATGACCTACCGTCTCATAAGATAGAGACTACCCCCCCCCAGCGACTCAAACCACACATTTGTTCATTTGCAAATCTTCTTAATATATTTCACAGGAAACAAGCTGCAAAGGACGACAAAGCAGTGCGCAAAAGCTCTGCAAACATCACATTGACATACTGCGGCCGTACAGTACAAAGCTATTCTGTTGATCGTCTTGTGGTTTTCATTAACAGCATGTAACTACTGAGACGAGAACAGTAACAGAAGCTGGAATCTGTATCCTGTTTTCTATTGTCAGGGGCATAAAGGAACTTGCATTTGGATACATTTTGATCTTCCCAGGGCCAGGCTGGTAGGAACAATAGACTATATAGGATGGGATTTCTAGGAAACTGCCTTGTGTTAAAACACTAAGCCGCAAAAAAGGAAAATATTGATTTTTCTCATGTCTGTCTGCTGAAAGAAAATCCGCTTTTAGCTCAGATCAAGTGTGGGAATCGTTTTCCGGGGGCCTGAGGTTGAGTAACAGAAAGACTATTTCTTTCTAAACACTCACCAGCAATGTCTCTTATCATAATCCAAAATGACAGAGAAGGGGAACCACGCGCCCTCCTGCAACTTTGCATGACAGTTCTACAAATCACCAGGGAGGACATATAGCTACAGTAAATGCTTCTTTTGCTATCAACTATTATCAACAGATATCTTTTGATGCAGGCATTTCCCCAAACTAAAATAAATGTGAGTGTGAGGACTTTTCAAGATCCAAGAAATTAGCTACCATTATATTATTAGGAAAGCTCTTTCAATTTAGAGCTCCACCATCACTTTAAGGGGTTGTCCAGGTTCAGAGGTGAACCTGGAAATATCCCCATTTTCACCCAGACAGCCTTCCCCCCCTGACTTAAAGGGGTTCTCTGGGAATTAAGAAAATTAAAATACACAAATATTACTTTATTATAAATATATTCCCAAATACCTTTTATTAGTTATAATGGATCGTTTTGTCTGGGGAGCAATCATAAGGGGAAACAAAATGGCCACCATCCTATAGGTACACACAAAACCTGTCCTAATCACACAGGAGGACAAGTTACTTCACAACACCAAGGTAAAGAGATGCCTCATCCTCCTCTCTGCTCTACTTGTCAGGGATTATGATCCTGAATACAGTTTAATATAATCTTCAGCTGAGTCTCTGTAGGAATGGAGTTCATGAGGAGACATGAAGGACAGAAAGGACGGACAGGAAAGACTGTGGTAATGGAGACTGCATACAAGAGCTGCTGCTTATTAGCCATTATGTCCTCATGAACTCCATTCCTACAGAGATTCACTTGTATTCAGGATCATAACCCCTGACAAGTAGAGCACAGAGGAGGATGAGGCAGCTCTTTACCTTAGTGTTGTGAAGTAATGTGTCCTGCTGTGCGATTAGGACAGGTTTTGTGTGCACTAATAGGACGGCGGCCATTTTGTTTCTTCTAATGATTGCTCCCCAGACAAAACGAGCCAGTATAACTAATGAAAGGTATGTGGGAATATATTTATAATGAAGTAATATTTAAGAATTTTCATTTTCTTAATTCCCGGAGAACCCCTTTAAGCATCGGAGCAGCTCAGCGCAGAGCAAAGGCATTTTCAGGAGTTCCGGTGACGAACCGGGCTCCTCTTAGGGCTGCCAGCTGTCACCGAGAGCAGAAGGGAGGGGCTGCCAGGCAGAGGCTTTCGCCCAGAAGTGAGCCCGGTGACGTCACCGGCACTGATGGGCGGGCTTTAGCGCTGCCTTGGACTGTAAAATGGCTAGGGTAGCGCTAAAGCCGGCCCATGAGAGTTGGTGACGTCTAATTTGACAAGGGTTAAAAAAAGATATTTTTATGAGATTTAAGGGGTTAAAGGGGTTCTATAGATTGAAAAAAAAGGATCGCTCCTCCACTCAAAGCAGCAGTACCCCCTCATGTCCATGGGCTGTGTCTGGCACTGCAGCTGAAGACAACCGGAGTACATGGCTCGGGAGTTTCCATCAGTCCCACAGACACTGAATGGAGCAGCAGAGTGCATGTGCCAGCACCGCTCCATTCGAACATGCATGACTGCAATGAGGAGAAACGGGGCCCGCGGCATCCATTGTAATGACTGGTGGGGGTCCATGTAATCAGATACTTATCACTCACCCTGTGCACAGGTAATAAATGTCAAGTGTGGGAAAACAAAAGGTCCTTTAAAGGACATCTGTCAGCAGTTTTGTACCTATGACACTGGCTGACCTGTTACATGTGCACTTGGCAGCTGAAGACCTCTGTGTTGGTCCCATGTTCATATGTGCCCACATTGCTGAGAAACATGAGGTTTTATATATGCAAATGAGCCTCTAGGAGCAACGGGGGTGTTACCATTACACCTAGAGGCCCTGCACTCTCTGCACTTTGATTGACAAGGTTAGGCAGCATACACATCATCACACTATGCCTTGGCTTCTTCTAAAATCAGAGGACATGGTAGTTGCAGAGAGAGCAGAGCCTCTAGGTGTAATGGTAACGCCCCCGTTGCTCCTAGAGGCTCATTTACATATATCAAAACATCATTGTTCTCAGCAATGTGGGCACATATGAACATGGGACCAACACAGATGTCTTCAGCTGCCAAGTGCACATGTAACAGGTCAGCCAGTGTCATAGGTACAGAACTGCTGACAGATGCCCTTTAACTCCACTATTGCATTTCTCTGTAGAGCCATGGGTCCTGTATGTTGCAGTGATGAATGTGTTGTGTTTCTGCTATACACCAATGGATATGATCAGACAGTTTGCATAATGACAAAATAATTTAAACTAAATAAAATAGGATCTAATTAAAAATGAACCAACTTATTAACAATTTTGCCCATTCATTGATGCTGCACTGTCACACGTTCCCCGGAGCATTTTCTTAATCATACATATGAGCAGTGCCCTGACCCATCTTTAACCCTCGTGAACTCCGCCTCAGGTATGTAAAGGACTGAGGGCTGCAGAGGTCAGCTGTCAATCACAGGTCCTAGCAGGACAGTGCCGCCCTCTCCGCGCCATGTCTTACACATTCCTACTGATTCCCCCTCAAACACTCAGTGTCAACAACACAAAGGGCATTAGATAAACCGTCCCTTCTTCGCTCAGCTCCGATTACTGTAAAACTGTGTCTCCTGCAAAACTGGCAACTTTCCCAAACTGTCTGCAGCCAATAACAGTGCGTTAACATGCCCTGCAAGAGAGCCGAGGGATTAAGCTTAAAAGGATCCATTTTCCTACACCAAGTCTCCGTCTTTGGATAAAAACGTATTAAATGTATTGAATTCATAAGAAGATAAATAGTTTATATTAACCCCTCTCAGAGCACACAAGTTCTGAAGCTCTCGGGCGCCGGGCTAAATATGTACCTGCACCCCTCAGGCTGTCACTTGTCTCTGTAAGGCATACACACATATACACTTCTCACCTAGTATGTATAGATCTTAAAGGGGTATTCCCAGGGGCGGATTGGCCACAGACCTAAAAGGGAAATTTCCCAGTGGGCCTATGCCCTAGGGGCCGCCTGGGCCCTCCTCGCGGTCGGCCAGTGGAAGTTTTCAGAATGTATTTTGTGCTGCTGATAGTATTACATGAAGGACTGTGGTATTTGGCTCTGTTGGGGCGGTATAATGTGCCACAATATGGTTTTGTTGGCCCTGCCTTCCATCAATTTGGACCGAACTACAAAACCGGGTCACTTTCAGTATTTTTTCCAGGGCCACTTTAAGTTCCCAGTCTGCCCCTGGGTATTCCCATTACAGACAATGGGGGCATATCGCTAGGATACGCCCCTATTGTCTGATAGGTGCAGGTCCCATCTCTGGGACCCGCAACTACAACAATAACGGAGCAGTTAAGGTGGTCCTCCAGCCATGACCCCGCTCTGTCCCCAGCATAGGTGCGGGTCCAGAGGTGGGACCCCCACCTATCAGACAATGGGGGCATATCCTAGCGATCTTCTGTGATGGGAATATCCCTATAATGTAATACATCAGACGAACTGGGTATCTGCGCCAGTAAAAGTGGTGGCCTGTTGTTAAGATATGCCATAATTTCTGACCAGTTGGGGTCCATCTCCATGACTGCTACAGATTCCATCTGGTCCTTGCTTACCTGTCCTATAGTCATGATGTCACATACATACATGTGACGACTGCAGCCAATCATTGGCCACAGTGGTCATGCTTGCATATACCGCACAAGCCTGCTGTGGCCAGTGGTTGGCTGCCGTTGTCACTGATGTACGTGAAATCATGACTACAGGACAAGTAAACAATGGCTGATGGGGAACAGTGAAGCAAGGGCAATAGAAGCACAGGGGGTATATCAGGTTTGTATTGCTTATTTTTTTTACTGTTATGCCAATATTTTTAAAGGGGTTTACCAGGACGCCTATATTGATGACCTATCCTTCTGCCCACCAAAGCACTGTCGTCTCTTCAGGTGGTTGGAAGGGTGCAGGGAGTAGGACCTCCAGTGATCAAATATTGGCGACTTATCCAGAGGATAGAACATCAACATATAAATCCTGCAAAACCCCTAAATGTTGGAATATTAAGAACTGAGCATCTGCTAAAATGTATATACCGGTATGTATGTTATAGAGTTCAGCTTACAACCATGTATGCAGCATGGACCGTATTATGTGATGTTCACACCAGCAGTAAAGTAACATATGACTAACTCATTGCATCCCGCACACCTTTTAACCACTGTACATCAGTTAGGACTTCCACCAGTGTTCACATATTGAGAGCTATTGTGAACCAAGCCTTGCAGAGGCTGAAGAAAATCCATGAAAAATGATCTTCCCCTTAACAGTAAATGGTTTTTCTTCAGATATAGTTGATGAAATTGATGCTTACTTCATCCTTGATATCCTCCTGCTGCTGGGCTGAAAATATTTCCATAGCTGAAATGAGCCTCATCATGAGCTCGTCTACTGAGGTGTTACCTGTCAAAACAGTGAACGATCCAGTTTCAGTAACATGGTAGATTCAGGAGATAGCAGAACAGATATTTACAGGTGTGAAATGAAATGATGTGGTCTGTATCGAGCGTTTAAAGGGGTCACAGTTTACAGCAAGTCGTCTGCTAAGGAGCAGAAGACAGATGATTAGAGGGATTTCAATTGTCTATAGGTGTGAATGCTCAGCAGGTGATGCCACCATAGATCTAATATCATGACCAGTTCTGTGCTGCACCTTTGTTTTTATGCCACCAGAGTTTAAAGGGAACCTGTCATCTCCGAAACACCCCCTGAACTAGAGTAAGCGGTGCTATAGTGTAAGTGATGCTGAATCCGAATATGTAAGTTTTATCTTCATACTCACTTCCATTCTGACGCTGTGCTCCCACAAACCTGCAGTAAAATGCACTCACTGGACTCCAGTGCTCACTCACATAATGGAGTGGACTCAAAGATGAGTCCTCTCAATGCATTTTACTGCTGGTTTGTGGGAGCACAGCGTCGGACCGAAAGTGAGTATGAAGATAAAACTTACATATTCGGATTCAGCATCACTTACACTATACAACCGCTTACTATAGTTCAGGGGGTGTTTCAGAGATGACAGGTTCCCTTTAACATCTAAATAGGTACAAAACCCTGTGCTGATTACAATGACTGCCTGTAGCTAATAATAGGTGGAACGTAAGATCCTAGGGCATATGGTTCACACATTAAATTCAATGCTGAACAGTATTCAGTAGGGTCCACTGGAGTTCTTCTGGGGGCTAAGATAGGAGCTGGAAGTAAACACTAGGCCTTGCCTTAGTGACCATTAGTATCATCAGCTATATCATCAGTCCGTTGGATGTAACATTTTCTCAAGTACCCTGATGAGATTGGACGCAACAGCCTATTTGAAAGCCGTTGGAACGATGTTCACCCCTTCCAGCAACTGGTCTGACCACATGAGGATTACAAACGGGATTAACATAACTAATTAGGATTGTTTTTAGGGCAATTTAGTTAGGTTTTAGGGACCTTCCAGAGGGGTTGATCTTTTTAGAGCAGATATTCCCCTCACATGGACAACCAGATCAGGTGAGGGCAAGTGGAGTTTACTAGGGACAGCTGTCCAGTTCCACCTCAACCCTGGACCAGTGAACGGTCACCTTGCTTACATTGTACTTCCAGCATTGGTAGTATGTGAACTGGTTAATAGACCTCACCTTGGGCACACATATTGTAAATATTATGAATTGCTCTTTTTTTTTTTTTTGGATTAAAGGTTAAAGGGGTTGTCCCATGAAAAATATTCTACAGTTTTCAAACCAGAACCTTGATCTGAATATTTTTGTAATGTTATTAAATATTTAGCATAGCCACCGAGTTATTCAATAAAAAGTATCTGTATAGCGCCACCTGCTGTTTGTTTCTTTTTCTTATTTCTTTAACCTGCTCACTGAGAAGGCCGCACATGCTCAGTTTCATCATTCAACTGCCTCTTGAGCTGTGATTGGGAGAGCTGAGACACGCCCCTGAGCTGTGATTGGGAGAGCTGAGACACGCCCCCTTAGCTGCAGCCGAAAAGACACTCCCCTTGAGCTGTCAGCTTGATATAAATCTAACAGAGCAATGAATGTGGAGACCTCTGGATCCATGTGAGGTACAGGGCTGGTTCTAGCTTTGTTAGAAAGAGACGGTCATGTACTATGGCTGATGTTCATTTTTTACAGTAATCATGGGAGAACCCTTTTAAAGGGGTATTCCCATCTTAGACAATGGGGGACGCTGGGACCCACACCTATATCGAGAACGGAGCGGGGAGCGCTGTGCCTGGAGGACCGTGGGTTTCCCGGGGTCTGGTCACCACCAGGCGCAGCTCCCCACTGCTCCCATAGAAATGAATGGGAGCGAATCGCACAAGCGTGGCCACCGCTCCCATTCATTTCTATGTAGCCGACGGAAATAGCCGAGCCAGCACTCTGCTATTTTCGGTGGCCCCATAAAAATGAATGGAGGGTGGCTGCGCATATGCAGTGCACCCTCTGTTCATTTCCCTGCTCCGTTCTCGATATAGGTGCGGGTCCCAACTGTTGGACCCGCACCTATCAGACAACGGGGGCATATCCTAGCAATATGCCCCCATTGTCTAAGATGGGAATAACCCTTTAAGTTTTATATATTTTCTATACTGTTCTCTAGTCCGGGTGGAATGATCTGGTAATACTGAACTATACATTATATCATTTTCCTGGTGTTAACCACCACCTGCTTTAACTTCTTTGAACCTGCAATGCACCAGAAATGCTGACCTGGTAAACCATTCCCTTTTTCATTTTTTTCCCCCGGCAAATGTTAACCTGTTCTAACAAGCGCCCTGGCTTTTAATGTCTGCAAATATCCAACCCTGGAATCCCACCAGAGCTATGAAAGGTTACACACCTGGCTTCCCTGCCTAGAGTTTCACACCATTCTCACTGAAATCAGATTAGTGTGCAGCAGGTTAAGTGTTACAGGGAGTTTAGAGGCTTTCAAGGGCTAAGAATGGGAACACAGGAGCCATACTGAACGAGTAGTCTGAGTTCACTATCACAGATGACTCCTTACAAGCAATGGGTCAGAAGGTGATCAAGTCATCCAACTACTGGAGCTAGCCTACCAAAATTAACAATCTGCAAGGGTGCACATAGTTTTCTTCCTACTACTGCCCAGATGCCTCTGAAGAAAGCAACAGGCTAAATCATTTATAAGTTCAAGTCTAATCACCCGCAGGGTTCTTGGAAAGCCAAGGGGATAATTAACTAGGTGCTAAGTCAGCAAGGTCAGGGAAAGAAGAATTATTTCAGTTTTAAATGTTAATTTTGTGGTGACATTTCCTACTTGTCCAAAGGTTATGTAACTTAAGCATGCGTAAAATTATTTCATTCCAGAGGTGGGAGATCAGCGAGCGTAGATACAGAAAGATCACAGAAGTCGTATTAACTATAGGTTACAATACAAATACTAAGGCCGGATTAAATTGTATTTAAAGGAGTTGTACCAAGTTTTTAAACCTTTCCCCTGTCCACAGGATAAATCCTAATAGGAGAAATGTTAATGGGAAGCTACCCAAGTAACCGCGACACTTCTTCAGCGCAACTTTACGACTAAAAGGGTGTAGAGATATATCTTTTTTTTAATTATTTTTTTAAACGTTGACAACGCGTTTCGGAACCTCAGAGCTCCTTTTTCAAGTCTAAAAATATACATACAGAATATAAAAATAAAATTGTAAAAACAAAATATATAGCGTACAATAGAATACGAAAAAACCTGTAAAAACCCTAAATCATTCTAATCTATTTACTTGGTTCTCAACAAAAAGAAATATGCTAATTATAACTCAAGATTTTTCTATCCAATTTATCTATTAAAGTGGTATTCCCATCTCACAGATGTAGTTTGTATAATTAGATATAGCCATACCAGTATTATTACTGATAGAATTAATATAAAATGTACCGTTTAGTAGATTTTCCTATTTGTATTTCCATTGTCCCACACACATCAGTCAGGCTGTTGCCCCTGGTTACAACCACCGTGGCCATGTAGTAGTGGTGGCCGGCTTGCTCCTGTTCGAACCCGCTCTGAGGTAACTGCTGTATTGTGAACGTACATTGCATGAGCATGCGGAGACACATCTTAGGGTTGTAGCATTTTTTTGTCTGTGCTTCCAAAACGCAGAGAAATGGATCCTATTCCAAGATCAATTCATCTCTATGGAGCAGGATCCATTTATAAAGTCTGGGTTTTGGACGGATCCTGACCATTGTGCTTTGGACTGGTAGCGTCCAAAACGCAGATGTGAAAGTACCCTAAGATGTGTCTCCACATGCTCATGTAATGTGCGTTCACAATACAGCAGTTACCTCAGAGCGGGATTGAAAAGGAGCAAGCCGACCACCACTACTACATGGCCGCGGTGGCCGTAACTAGGGGCAGCAGCCTGACTGATGTGTGTGGGACAATGGAAATACAAATAGGGAAATCTATTTTATATAAATACATTCTAATAATAATAATAATATTGGTATGGCTATATCTAACTATACAAACTACATCTGTGAGATGGGAATACCCCTTTAAGCTTTTGGTTATATGTGAAAAAACATAATTGCCCTTTTTTTCTTTTTTCTTTTCTATTGTATGCTATAGATTTTGTTTTTTCAATTTTATTTTTATATTCTGTATGTATATTTTTAGACTTGAAAAAAGGAGCTCTGAGGCTCTGAAACACGTTGTCATCCTTTTAAAAATAATAAAAAAAGATCTATCTCTACATCCTTTTGGTCGTAGAGTTGCGCCAAAGAAGTGTCGCGGTTACGTGGGTAGCTTCCCATTAACATTTCTCCTATTACGATTGATCCACACTCCTGCTGGGGAACGGCAAACTCCTTCAAGCGAGGACTGGACGACACTGGGAGCACCGACCTCGCACTCATACCTGCGTACACTAGGGTTGTCCCTAAGGTGAGCCTAATCGTCTAATTGGACATTCTCTCATCACATATCACCCTATGAGCGCCTTTCCCTCCCCTTTTTTGCCTTATTTCGCTTTCCATAGGATAGGAAGTAAGAGTGAGTGACTGTTGGGGTCCAACAGCCGGGTCCTCCACTGATTCCAAAAACAACCAAATAACACACTGAGCCATTAGGGAATGTGAGGACAGGTTGTAATTTTTCGTATACAAGAAGAAAAAGATTGTTCCACCCCCAGGAGCAAAACAGTAACAATGCAGTTACATGAGAAGAACCTGCAGAACTAATCATATGCTCAATAGTTACAAGTCCAATTTATGTCTGAGATAGCCAAGATGATTGTCTATAAAATGATGGTAGTCTCACGTTCGAAGCTGTAGTGGATGGTGAGATATGGAACATGGGTCACAAGTTGAAAAAATTGTTGCCTTTTTGATGGTCAGTGTATATACTGACATTTTCTGTGCTATCGGTATATGTATGTTCTATAATGCAATATCTCAGGCATAGGCACAATATCTCATTCTTCAGACACCTCTATACATGGCAGGATTTTACCTTGGATAACATTAAGCACTTCATTAGATGATCTTTTCCCCATTATAATTAGAAAAAGTGGAAACTGATCCGTCTTCTGTGTTCGGATGGTCTGTGCTACCACGCTGCCAAAATGCCGAGTACACATGGTAAGGAACCTGTAAAAAAACCAAAAAAAAAAACATAGAATAAGATATCCGCAGATGAACGGACCCTCCACATCTCTTATTTCAGCAAAATGTAAAGTGTAAAGTTGTAATCTACTGGAGATATAAGTGAAAGAGAACATAAAAACACAATATAATACCCCTTTACCACAGTAAGAGCATCGCTAACCTTTCACGAGTTCTCCAAAACAATAAAATGATGTCAGTATCAGCCATTTACTAAACTTCTACTCCTAGAGCATTGATTTTTGTGCTGCCGAAGCTTTCATGAAACCCTTGAGATGTCACAAGTTTTGATCAGAAGGGGTCCCAACCAAATGCTAAAATGAAGGGGCAGTGTGCATCTTATATTGTGGTGGTGGGCTCTCCTCGTTATCTTAAAGGGGTTGTCTCATCACAGACAATGGTGGCATATCATTAGGATACATCCCAATTGTCTTATAGGTGCGTGCCCCACCACTGGGACCCGCACCTAACCTGTATCAAGAATGGAGACCCGAAAGTGGTGGAGGGCACTGTGCGCAGCCGCCCCCCATTCATTTTCGATGGGGCTGGTGAAAATAGCTATTTCCGTCGGGCCCATAGAAGTGAATGGGAGCAGTGGCCGGTCATGAGCGGTGCGCTCCCTTTAACTTCTATGGGAAGAGCGCTTGGTGGTGGCCGGACCGGAGTCCTCCAGTCACCTGTTTGCAGGGCTCCGTTCACGATATAGGTGTGGGCACCTATAAGACAATAGAGGCATATCCTTGCCATATGCCCCTATTGTCTAAGATGAGACAACCTCTTTAAGGTTGGCTCATAGACTTCTATAAGCCCTTCAATAAAATATTCCTAAACATTAGAATACCATTAGAATACCTCAAGAATTCAACTCAATTAGTATCTGTCAACTAAAGTCCAGATTAAAGGACCTTGGAAGATTGGGACCAGCCATGCTTTAGCCTCGCAGTGGGATCTGAAGGTAAAATGTAGTAGCATGCTGGTCATACAAACTAATGCCTAACCGTACATGGAAGGACCAGGTCTTCCTCATCAGCTCTGCTTTGACTAATAGAGGTAAACCTGCATGCTTGGCTCAGCTCTCAATGGGGAGAGGGGAATGAGTGGCTAGTAGAACCCTCCTGGCTGCTTATCTCCTGTTAGAACAAGGGATCGGGCATGTTGAAATCCAAAATGCCTGACCCTTCCTTCCCTCCAAAATCTGTCATCAGCGGGAGAGTCAGGAGGCCCCCTTGCACATTAGTGCAGCACGGTGGCTCCGACCAGGGGCAACATCTGCATGGAGTTTGTATGTTCTCCCAGTGTTTACATGGGTTTCCTCCCACACTCCAAAGACATATTGATAGGGAACTTAGATTGTGAGCCCCATTGGGGACAGTGTGATGCTAATGTCTGTAAAACGCTGCAGAATATAGTAGCGCCATATAAGTGCATGTAATAAATTAGACAGCTTGCTGGTCTCGCCAAGGCAGGTTCGTCCAACGTTCATCTAAGGGCGCATTCACACGCATTTTGTGGTTCCGCAAAAAACACGGATGATGTCGGTGTTGCATCCGTTTTTTTGTGGATCCATAACAACAATGCCTATTCCTTTCTGCAAAACGGACAAGAATAGGATACGTCCTCTCTCTTTTGTGGCGATGCGGAACGGACATACGGATGCGGTCCATCATTTTTGAGGACCCACTGAAATGAACGTGAATGGGACCTAATGTGTATGTTGGTAAGTGGCTCATATTATACACATGCAGTATAGTATCTATAAATGGAAGAAAGAAACAGTGTAACAATAACTTTAGATACATAGATAATAGCGCAATAAAGTTAGATATAATAATTGAACATACACTTCTCTCGCCTCCATACATTTTACATATAGAAATTTTTTAAAATAAAGCTTTTTTTTTTTTTTTTAACAAAAAAAAGTGCACTTCCATATTTGCATATAAAAGCCTGAGCATTAGTATTCTTACCATGATCTGGAATAAATGAAAAAACTGATAAAGCTTTTCACTTCCATTAGAGGACAGTCTGAAATTAGCATTTCTTTCAAGAGAAAAGGGTAGCTTATGATATGTTTTCAGATGTGAAGGTAAAAGTAAATGTCATAATAATAATGAATTATGAAAGACCAAATGCAAATACGGAATGCTTTAATAAGATCCAATTTAATAAAGTCTGTAAAAATAATAGAGTTTTAATAACATGGGTCAGAAAAGGCAAAACAGTGGAAATTTCTGAGAACTCGCCACTGAATGAAGTCTATTAATACTTAATTATTTTCATGAAACATAATTTAAATGGAGTGGGTTTTTTTTTTTTTTTTAATGTTGGAGAATAGCAATGTAGGAAGGAGAGTAGAGGAAGACACGACTAATTAATGATAACCAGAATATAATAATGCATCGTTAACCCCCAATGGTGAACTTCATTATTAGGCAAATTAGCCGGTATACAAATAGAGCGCGGATAAAGTCTTTGATGCCCTTGATGGTGATAAGCTTCCATGTTAAAGGCCGCTACACCACATGTCAAGAGGTGACCCGAGAGTGGACCATACCAATAGCAGGATGAATATGGAGGCCAATTCTTCTCATCTGCACTTCATAGTTTGGATGGTGTAGTGGGGCATCTAAATGGGTTGTGACCTAAATACAACCCCTTTTCACTAGGTCAGGGATGCTCAACCTGCCGCCCTCCAGCTGTTGCAAAACTACAACTCCCAGCATGCCTGGACAATCTACAGCTATTAGGGCATGCTGGGAGTTGTAGTTTTGCAACAGCTGGATGGCCGCAGGTTGGGCATCCCTGATATAGAGGGTTGCATCAATCCCCTTATCAAGGCAACACCATCTTAGCGGCTCTGTTCTACCTTAAACGGGGTTGTCCCATGAAAAATATTCTGCAGTTATCAAACCAGCACCTGGATATGAATACTTTTGTAATTGCATGTAACTAAAAATTGTGTGTAGCCACTGAGCTATTTATTAAAACAATATCTGTATAGCACCACCTGCTGTTCGTTCTTTTTCTTATTTCTCTGTCCACCTGAGGTGGATGCATACGGTTAGTCCCAGCCTTCAACTGCCTCCTGAGCTGTGATGGGGAGAGAGCTGCTGCAGAAAGAACACGCCCCCTGAGCTGTGATGGGGAGAGAGCTGCCGCAGAAAGAACACACCCCCTGAGCTGTGATGGGGAAAGAGCTGCAGCAGAAAGAACACGCCCCCTGAGCTGTGATGGGGAGAGAGCTGCCGCAGAAAGAACACGCCCCCTGAGGTGTGATGGGGAGAGAGCTGCCGCAGAAAGAACACGCCCCCTGAGCTGTGATGGGGAGAGAGCTGCCGCAGAAAGAACGCGCCCCCCTGAGCTGTGATGGAGAGAGAGCTGCCGCAGAAAGAACACGCCCCCTGAGCTGTGATGGGGAGAGAGCTGCCGCAGAAAGAACACGCCCCCTGAGCTGTGATGGGGAGAGAGCTGCCGCAGAAAGAACACGCCCCCTGAGCTGTGATGGGGAGAGAGCTGCCGCAGAAAGAACACGCCCCCTGAGCTGTGATGGGGAGAGAGCTGCCGCAGAAAGAACACGCCCCCTGAGCTGTGATGGGGAGAGAGCTGCTGCAGAAAGAGCACGCCCCCTGAGCTGTGATGGGGAGAGAGCTGCCGCAGAAAGAATACGCCCCCTGAGCTGTGATGGGGAGAGAGCTGCCGCAGAAAGAACACGCCCCCTGAGCTGTGATGGGGAGAGAGCTGCTGCAGAAAGAACACAACCCCTGAGCTGTGATGGGGAGAGAGCTGCCGCAGAAAGAACACGCCCCCTGAGCTGTGATGGGGAGAGAGCTGCTGCAGAAAGAACACAACCCCTGAGCTGTGATGGGGAAAGAGCTGCCGCAGAAAGAACACAACCCCTGAGCTGCCAGCTTGATAGAAATCTAGTAGAGAAATTGGAGCAATGAATGGGGAGATCTCTGGACTCGTGTGAGGTATAGGGATGGTTCTAGCTTTGCTAGACAGAGATTGTCATGGACTATATGAAATAAATTCTACAGCTGTAAGAATGGCAACGTGGATTCCCTTACCATTGTATAGACGGGAATGGATTTCATTTGGATTTTGGGTGGAACAGATGGCAAAATCCGTGTGAAGTTTTTGCCATGTGAACATATTTGTAATTGTAATTCGACTGTATTCTTAATTGAAATATACAATTGTCTTTTTAATCATTTGGTGTAATAGAGATTAGGGGGCCCCCTAAAGGTGCTTGTAAACACTTCCACACTCCTAACCGTCTAGGACAGGAGAACATTGTGCCTGCTTGCCCCATCTGCTTTCCATCATTCTTGAAACTCATTAAAATCAGTGACACAGGCAACCTGGCCGGGAACCTCTTCGTACTGGGGTTCTGACCTTCCGGATTGTGGACCCATTCAAGTGAATGGGTCTGCATCCGTTATGTGTGGGTGCACGCGGCCAGTACCCACAATACGGGCATGGCAAAACAATGGCAGTGTGCATGAGCCCTAATCCTGCTGCCTTATGGCCATTTATCTGACCACTGCATCTTTCTTATCTACCAAAAGTCAATCATTTGACCTTTTTTCCAAAGCAAAGTTAATATTCATTTTATAGTCAGTTACTGTGCAACAAAAATCTAAAATAAGTTGCAAAAATCTATATTTTTACTTTATTTTGTTTGTATTTCTTATATCTGTAAGAAATTGAAAATTAAAGGGAAAATAATAGTATGTTTTTGTTACTTTTTTAACAGATTTTTTGTAGCATTGGGGGGAAAAACACCAATTAAAGGAAGGGGGTGGGTATTTCAAAGCATGGCATTGATCATTACATAGAGGTCATTTATAGACGAGACAGAGCGCTGCAGAAACACTGGACAAGTCCAGCCAGGACAGGCCGACACAAGGACCTGTGGAGACCATCAAAAGAGCCAGATGTCGTTGTATGGAACAGGGCTCCATTCACAATGCGGAATCTGGATTATCCAGGTCTCCTCCTATGTACAGAGGGAGGTGAATTGTAAGTAACACAGAGCAGCCGGCACCCCGCCATTCCTGCGTCTCCCTCAATTATACAAATATTTAGTTGGATAAAGAAACATGGCAGGCATTTCTACAAAGGGGTTTCAGCTTTCTCTGTCTGTTCATTAATTGACAGTTGCTAAAATGTTGCTAAAACCCAATGCTAGGAAGTTCAGTAAATGCTCGTGTTACAAAACAGAGTCATTCCCATTATCAGATGCGAGGCTTTGTTGTGGCTGCAACGGGAAACGTAAAAGAGGTGGAAAAAAATACATTTGTAGTCGAGCTGGTGGGCTGATAGAGAACGGTACAGGATAATGCACTGGAACGTAAACTCCAAGATAAAGACTCTGACTCTGTGTAATGAACAATTCTACAAAACGTCAGAAGACAACGTACAACCCCAAGTCCAAAAAAGTTGGGATGCTGCATAAAATGTATATAAATGTAATTCAAAAACACAACGCAATGATCTGTAAATCTCATAGACCCTTATTGAGACATTTTACTATTTTATGATAAAATTAATTCCTTTAGAACTTGATGGTAGCAACGCATTTCAAAAAAGCTGGGATGAGGCCATATCTACAATAGTGCAGCATCCCCTCTTTTAACAACATCTGTAAACGTCTAAAAGTGAGGAGACCAATTGCTGGAGTTTTGGGAGAGGAATGTTGTCCTATTCTTCCCCGATGTGGGATTCTAGCTGCTCCACAGTCTTGGGTCTTCTTTGTCGGATTGTATTGTTTCGTAATGTGCCAAATGTTTTCTATTGGTGAAGGTCTGGACTGCAGGTAGTATAGTTCAGCACTCTGACTCTTCTTCGGTTAAGCCATGCTGTTGTGATGGATGCAGTATGTGGTTTAGCATGGTCTTGCTGAAATATACAAGAGCTTCCCTGAAAGAGACGTCTGGATGGAGGCTTATATTGTTCTAAACAGGACTGTGGAGTCGGTCACCATTTTGGTGGAGTCAGAGTCGGTATAAAATGGACCGACTCCGACTCCTAAAATATATAATGAATTAGTACATTTAGTTCAGTGCTGAATATATTTTTATAAGAATTTGTGAAAATGATGAAATGTCCTATAAATGTCTGTTCTATTCCTGATCTAAGGATTTAGGGTTTCAGTTGAGATGACTGTGTGCTGCCCTTTATGTCCAGTGATGTTCTCTCTGTATGCTTTATGTTTCCTCTGAGCTCATGTTTGGAGAGGTTAGCTGCTCTCATGGCTTCTATCTGCTGCTGATGTAAAACTCCTAGAGCCTTATGTATGAAAACTGTCTAGGTGTAGAAGTTTCTTTGTTGCACATAGCAACCAATCAGAGCTCCCCTTTCATTTCATATAGTGCTCTGGAGAAATGAAAGGGGAGCTCTGATTGGTTGCTATGGGCAACAAAAAAAGTCTTAGACCTAGACAGTTTTCATACATCAGGCCCAGAGGCGTAGCTACTGGGGGGGGGGCAGGGGAGGCGATGCTCCAGGCCCAATACCTCTGGGGGGGCCCAGTAGGGATGACCTTAGTACAATCAGGCGATTACAAGTGAGCGCTTTCATTATGGGGTCTGATGGGGGCACATTAAGCCGATCTGAGGTCTGATGGAGGCAGATTAAGACGATCTGAGGTCTGATGGGGGCAGATTAAGCCGATCTGAGGTCTGATGGGGGCAGATTAAGCCTGAGGTCTGATGGGGGCAGATTAAGCCGATCTGAGGTCTGATGGGGGCAGATTAAGCCGATCTGAGGTCCGATGGGGGCAGATTAAGCTGATCTGAGGTCTGATGGGGGCAGATTAAGCCGATCTGAGGTCTGATGGGGGCAGATTAAGCCGATCTGAGGTCTGATGGGGGCAGATTAAGCCGATCTGTGGTTGATGGGGGCAGTTAAGCCGATCTGTGGTTTGATGGGGGCAGATTAAGCCGATCTGAGGTCTGATGGGGCAGATTAAGCCATCTGGGTCTGATGGGGCAGATTAAGCCGATCTGAGGTCTGATGGGGCAGCAGATTAAGCCGATCTGAGGTCTGATGGGGGAACATTCTGCTGATCTGAGGTCTGATGGGGGCATAATACGCTGATCTGAGGTCTGATGGGGGCACATTCTGTTGATCTGAGGTCTGATGGGGGCACATTCTGCTGATCTGAGGTCTGATGGGGGCACAATACGCTGATCTGAGGTCTGATGGGGGCACATTAAGCCGATCTGAGGTCTGATGGGGGCAAGGGACTGTTAGTTTAGTGATGTAAAAGGTGGGGACAAATTTCCTTTAACATAGGAGTCCCCTTTTTTACTCCTATTAATCCTATATTTTACTGCATTAAGTGGTAGAGTATTTAGACTAGGGTATGTAGAAAGTCTATTGTACTGTACTTAACAGCATAGATGATCTAGCAGTTTATATAGTCGTCTTGCTAATACAGTATTATAACCACAACTAGTAGTATGTGCCTGTGAAGTTGGAAACGTGCGTTTGGGAAGCCAATAAGTGGGGGGCCCACTCAAGTATGTTTCGTCCCCCCATGTGCTGAACCTCTAGCCACGCCTCTTTTATGTAAATTTGTTTAACGTTATCACTTAAACATGCTCCATGTATGAGGGAGTCGGAGTCGGGAGTCGGAGTCAGGGGAAATTGAGGAGTCGGAGTCGGGCTTTGGCTTACCGACTCCACAGCCCTGGTTCTAAAGCCTCTATATATTATTCAGCATTGAAAGCGCCTTTCCAGATGTGTAAGTTGTCCACGCCATAGGCACTAATACAAAGCCATACCATTAGAGATGTAGGCTTTTGAACTTTGCGCTAATAGGCTGGATGGTCCCTCTCCTCTTGAGTCTGCAGCACAAAGCATCCGTGATTTCCAAAAAGAATTTAAAATTTTGATTCATCTGACCACAGAACAGCTCCATAGTCCGGAGAAGACACTGGAAATTCTGGATTGTGTTAATTTATGGCTTCTTGTCGGATAAAGCTTTAGGGCTAATGCACACGGCTGTCGCCCATATTAAAGCCTGCAAACAGCTTAAATGGGTCCGCAATACGGAAGGTGAGGTGTGGAATGGAGACATGGAACCCCACAGAAGCACTAAAGAGTGCTTCCATGAGGTTTCTCTCCGTGCCTTGAACAATATAAAAAAATAACACTAGCCTATGTGCACTCCCATGGTCCCGGCCACCAGAGAGGCAAGTAATTTTTCCTATGGTGTGCAAGCATGACCACCACTGATGGACTGTAGGGTGGTTGTAAACTTGGAAACGAGCAGTGTATAATGAATCCAGCCAGCAAAGGAAGCAATATGGACAATCACAATACATTAGTAAGTGCCTTGTATTAACTTTCTCTACATGATAAATGCCACTTACTGAAGTGACAGAACCCCTTTAAAGTAGTCTTTGAACAGCTGATCAATGGGGGTGCTGGGATTTGGATCCCAACTGATCTGATATTGATGACTTTTCCTCAGGAAACTGGCTCAACGATCAAGATTTCTGCTTGATGGAATCAATACCTTGTCCATTTTACAATAGCCAAGAATTGGGCCAATTATTGGGAAGAGACGTTCCAACAGACCCTCGTACCTAATAGGCTCCTGTATACGTACCAACAATCACTCAAAAAACAAACAAAACACTTCGACATTTGTATGCAACACTTGGCTTAGTGTAAACAGGACGTGCCGCTGACAATATGCAATGTGAATGGGGATGAATGATAGTAATAACGATCATTCGTCTCCCTCTCACATTGCATCGGGTCATGTAAAAGGCACTTTAGATTAAGGCAAATCAACACACATTTAGTGTCCCAACCCTAAGCACTTCACTCAATTTTTTTTTTAGTTTTCATCAATGTTGTGGGGCGGTATTACACCAACAGATTATCTAACAGACTTTGTGACCAATCATTGGCCAGATGGCCATTTACACACACAGATCTTTTGTTATACACACCAGCTATTGGTCTAATTGGACAGATATTGGTCAGATAATCTGTTGGTGTAATACAGCCCTTACTGTCCCTTTTAATTTCTAACTATTTTAATTGGGTGTGAATGGTTCTAAGGTTACATTCACATCTGCGGCACAGCTATCTGGCAGGCTGTTCTGGCAGAGAATGCTAGGAATCCACCGGAAAAAAACCATTGCCAGGCTGTTCTGACAGAGAATGCTAGGAATCAAGCGGACAAAAAACATTGCCAGGCTGTTCTGGTAGAGAATGCTAGGAATCAGCCAGACAAAAAAAGACTGCCAGGCTGTTCTGGCAGATAATGCTAGGAATCAGCCGGAAAAAAACATTGCCAGGCTGTTCTGACAGAGAATGCTAGGAATCAAGCGGACAAAAATCATTGCCAGGCTGTTCTGGCAGAGAATGCTAGGAATCAGCAGGGCAAAAACCACTGCAAGGCTGTTCTGGCAAAGAATGCTAGGAATCAGCTGGACAAAAACCACTGCCAGGCTGTTCTGGCAGAGAATGCTAGGAATCAGCCGGAGAAAAACCACTGCCAGGCTGTTCTGGCAGAGAATGCTGTGAATCAGCCGGACAAAAACCATTTGCTGGGGAGTGGCTGGACCTCCGCCGGATACAATTATAGTCAATGAGGTCCAGCAGACAGGCGTCACTATCCAGCAATGCCAGATCCGGAGAACTCTGGCAGGTTGGTCCCAGAACAGACTGCCAAAGAGCATAGCCGTAGATGTGAAATTAGCCTAAGAACCATTTCTGACGCCTAATGAGTCTGTGGGGCGGAGCTTGTAGACCAGTTCAGTGAAGGCTTAAACCAATTACATTAACCAGTGAGATCTGATGCCGGGCCACTCTTACCATTTCGAGGAAGCTGATAAATGATATTTTCTTATAGGGCTAAGCAGGAATGCTAATCAGAATCCATTTAGATTAAGAATAAGATGAAATTCAAGGGGATCACAGTTAATTAAGAAGAAGAAGCTCTCGACTATCCTGACCCTGCATATTTATCTGAGCATTTTAAAAGGCCTTGAATAAAACCATACAGATCATGCATTATGACTGGCACCCTTTAAGAAGCATAGCACGATCTCTGGTACTAGGCTTTTCTTTTATGACTTTCCTGTTGTAAACGCTCTACTTCTTCATCTGAGCATTCGCACAGCTGAGATGGAAAAAAAAAAAAAAAAAAAAAAAGACTTGAGGCAGCATTAAGTAAAATTAATTTCCTACATCTGGCTGATGTCAAGTGCAGAAAATTTCCCTAATCGTCTTGCTGAGCTGCGTGTGGGACAAGAGCCGGCAAGGATCAGCAGACGGATGCTTAACAAATTACTGGAGGGTGCGGAGGTCAGTAGGAATGAACCAAAGAAAGCTCTCACTGGAGAAATATTAAAATGTCGGATTTCTTGAAGAGGCAGAGCTGAAAAGGAGCGGTCTTAACAAGGCGCTGAGTGCTCTCCATCACAGATACTGAGAGATTGAATCCAGAAGAGCCCTCAGGGAAGTCTGGAATCTGCAGCTTTACAAAAGTACAGCACTTATGGTGAACATGTGTCAAATGCGGCTCAACCATGAGGGGCGACTCAAGAGCCCTGAAGTGACAAAAGAGGCAAGATGAGGATGGCCGTTTTAACCCTTTTTTTGCTATGGAGCAAGAAATACACAGTTATGAAACATCAATCACTGCCATAAAACACACATTCATTTTATAGATCAGGAGTGTATAACCTGAAGCAAAAGAAATCAGCTCATTCCAATGACTGCTTGGAGGGCTTGTGCATATACACAGGAGCCAGTCATAGCAAGCAGAGCTGCAGACTAAAAGTATGGGAAAATGGAGGATGAAGAGCCAAAACCATTTTATACATTGTAAGAAAAGAGACAGGTCATTCGATTTCAACCATTTGCTACTTACAAACCTTGATCGATCCAGAGGAAGACAAAAAACACTATTAACGACGGAGACCCAATTGACCAAAAGGTGATGAAATTCCTTCCTGACCCCTGGACGATCAGTCTATATATTCTGTATATTGTGTATTACAAGGGATAGCTAACCAATTTTTCTAGTCATCCACTTTGAGCCTTTACCAAATCCTACGAGATCATGTTCCAAATGGTTTGGACAGTTAAAAAAAAAAATCTTTCAAATTCTGTGATGAAACCGCATTGTAAGGCGACTTTTACATCTGCGTTTTTGCTACATCAGCAAAAACGCATCTGATCAATAATACAATAATAGAACAGATCCAGTTTTATTATCTCTAAAATGAACAAGACGGACCTGGCACTAAAACCATTGTAAGTCAATGGGCGCAAGATCTTTTTTTTTTTTTTTTTTTTTTTGGTGTCCGAAAAAACGTATCCGGCATCATTGACTGGTGTCTGAAAAAACGTATCCGGCATCATTGACTGGTGTCTGAAAAAACGTATCCGGCATCATTGACTGGTGTCTGAAAAAACGTATCCGGCATCATTGACTGGTGTCTGAAAAAACGTATCCGGCATCATTGACTGGTGTCTGAAAAAACGTATCCGGCGTCATTGACTTACATTGTGTTTCATGCCGGATCCATCTTGATCAGTATCTCATGACACACACAAAAAACGCTGCTTGCAGCGGTTTTCTGTCCACCATGGGAAAGCAACAAAACGGAACAGACTGCATTCCCGTGCACTCCGTTCCGTTTTGCTGGACTCCGCTGTAGGTGAACCATGAGGTCACTACCTCTTGGAGTAGTCTCTGTTCGGTGACAACTGACCCAGGCGTGCTGAGAGACACCGTGGGGACAGATGAGAGCAATGCCAGAGGACAAACAGTGGTCAGGGCACGCATGGTTCGCTCAATATGATAAACGGGAAGGAGGACAGCACAGGTCCAATACAGAAATCAGCCAGAAGCCAGGACAGGTGGGAGAGAGTCAATCAGGTAAACAGGCAAAGGTTGGGCACAGGATACAACAGCACAATTTGGAGCAGGTCAGCCAGTTGCATAGGTACAAATCTGTTGACAGATGCCCTTTAAGGCTACTTTCACACTTGCGTTTGCAGGATCCGTTTGTGAGATCCGTCCAGGCTCTCAGAATCGGATCCGTCATGATAATACAACCGTCTGCATCCGTTCTGAACGGATCCGTTTGTATTATCTTTTACATAGCAGAGACGGATCCGTCATGAACTCCATTGAAAGTCAATGGAGGACGGATCCGTTTTCTATTGTGTCAGACAAAACGGATCCGTCCCCATTGACTTACATTGTGGTTCATGATGGATCCGTTTGGGTCAGTTTTCGTCAAGCGGACAAAACGAAATGGAGACTGAACTGAAGCAAAACTGATGCATTGTGAACGGATCCTTTTCCATTCAGAATGCATTAGGGAAAAACTGATCAGTTTAGGACCGTTTATGAGAGCCTGTGACGGATCTCACAAGCGGATCCTGCAAACGCAAGTGTGAAAGTAGTCTAAGATGGTAAAGAAGGATAAGCAAAAATTGCAACTCAAAAGCTTCCACCAATTTCAATCCAATCTACAAAATTCAAGGCAGTACCCTGTTGCATCCCAGTCCCATTTTTTAGCACCATGCAAAATGCCCTTCAACGCTTTTCCCAGGAATTCTCCTCATCGATGCATTTATACATTAATGCTTTTTGCATTTCATAGTTGTTTTTTACAATCGGGTTATTTTGCCTGGAAAACAAAGCGCCCAAAAGAGCAAGGTTCTCAGGAGTTTCCTGTCTGAATTTCTCACGGCCTGCCATCTGGAAAGGAACACGTTTGCAAAGTGCTATTTTTTTCTTTTTTTTTTTTACTGTACCACTGCCATTCAAAAATAGGATTAACACCTTGTGAAAAGAAAATCTTCCTGATGCCTACTTAACTCCTTTACTAGAGGAATGGGAACCTGCAGCAAACGTATCATTAAGAGAAAATGGACACCTCTCGAGATCGCTAAGCCGGTCACATGGTATCATCCTATCGAGTGCTTCCTGAGAAGGTTAGTTTACCTGTTTCTGTGACAGGAGAAGAAAGGAATTTTAAACAGTTAAACCCTAAGCCCATCCAGACCGGCCTGTTCATCATATTCTGAGACATTCACCTCTTGGCCCTATTGATTGTTCTTTATTCTCTAAATCTTCTTGCAGCGATTAATCAAGTATTCACAAGTGAGGCTCTTGACGATCCCAATTATGGCCGCCGGACAAAGAGATGGGAACAATTACTGAGCCCTTTTTTTTTTTTTTCTTAAACTGAACACTAATAAAGTCATTAGATGCTGCCTCTTGTCTGAAGTTACAGGAACACACGGCATTGTGCGCCGGGACAATCGCTGCTGGCGGAATGCAAACCTTCAGTTAAACCAGGCTGCAAATTGATCTTGACGTTCAGTTAAGGCTGACACTATAATCAAACGCTGAGTAGAAAGGGAGACTATGACTGGGAGAAACCATGCAAAAAAAAATAAAAAATCACTGCCTGCTCCTGCAGACATAATGCACATCTGTTGCTCCAGCCAAGGGAAAAGCCAAGAACATTTGTGTACACAGCAAGAAGAATATAAGTAAAAAAAATAAATAAATAAAAAATTCATGAAGTCAGCATGGTGGCTCAGTTAGCACTGGTACCTTGCAGCGCTGGGGTCCTGGGTCCAACCAAGGACAACATCCGCATGTAGTTTGTATGTCCTCCCTGTGTTTGCCTGGGTTTCTTCCCACTCTTCAAAGACATACTGATAGGGACCTTAGATTGTGAACCGCATTGGGGACAGCATGATACTAATATCTATAAGGGCTCACGCACAAAAATGTGTTTTCTTCCGTGACCGTTCCGTTTTTTTTTTTTTTGCAGACCGTATGCGGAACCATCCATTTCAATCGGTCTGCCAAAAAAAACTGAAGGTACTCCGTATGCATTCTGTTTCTGTACATCCGTATTTCCGTTCCAAAAATAGAACATGTCCTATTTATGTCCGCATTATGGACAAGGATAGGACTGTTCTATTAGGGACCAGCTGGTCCGTTTCGCAAAATACAGAATGCACGCGGACGTCATCCGTATTTTTGGCAGATTGCAAAATACATACGGCCGTGTGCATGAGGCCTCGTTCAGACGGCCGCATTTTTGCGGACCCGCAAAAATACGGGGGTCGCCTGGCGTGTGTTCCGCAGCGCTCTGAACACACGCCGGGCGGCCTTATTGAAAATGCCTATACTTGTCCGTGCGTAAGGACAAGTATAGAACATGTTCTATCTTTTCTTATGGAGCCGCGGCTCGGCAAGAAAGCGAGCCATAGAGATGAATGGGCCCGCCCCTATTCCGCAAATTTGCGGAATAGGTGCGGACCCGTTCACGCGGTCGTGTGAACGGGCCCTGAGGCTTAAAGGGCTGCAGAATATAGTACCGTTATATAAGTGCATAAAATAAATAAGAACACATTAGGGGGGAATTTGAAATCAGTTTTGCTCGAGTCTGCGTTGGAGGACTCCATGCCACCCTCCTCCTGGAATGAGATTGAAACTTTTTTTTTTAAAGTCTCAATGATAAATCTGGAGTGAAACTCATTACTATAGCTAACAATAACCCACATTACAAAACTAGAGTGAGTGATGTAAAAATGCAAAAAGTCACAGAGGAAGGCGTTCACAAAAGAAGAGAAGTGCACGCCAATACCGCCATATAAGAAGACCTGCTAATGACCTCTAATAAACCCCACTTCTATTGGACAAATCAGAGCCCCTATAACACTGGCTGGGATAGACTTATCTTGTGAACAGATCACCTATAAATGGCTTCAAAATTATACTTGTTGCCATTCAACCATATCCCCTGCTGTGGCCACTGCCATAAAAATGTACTATCACATGGCAGCCAGAAGGAGACAACTCCATTAATTAAAAGGATGTGCACATTATTTTTAAATGTCCATAATCTCAATCACAAGCAGGAATTATTTGGAAAGGAGCATAGCAGTGAGAGGTGACATCTTCCCTCCTGGCACCATCAGCAGAATAGAGACACCTTTCATGGCACCTTCATTCCCTACACAGTGCAGACAGAGGGGCTGATATGGGAGCAGAGTCCATCACCCAGCTTTACTCATTCTGCTGTTATATGGTGACGTGTATAAAGTAGATTTTTTTTTACACTCTACACAAACTTGAAAAGCCCAAAACATCTCAGCAATATATGTATAAAAAGCGAAAATACTGAGGACCAATCAGATGCAGGCATGTGTGGAGGTGGAAGCACCAATGACATCATAGAAGCTACTAAGGACCAATCAGATTCAAGTATGTGTGATGTCACACTGAGGGGAGAACCAATGAAATTACAGATTCTTGTGAGAACCAATCAGATTGCGGCAGGTGTGATGTCACAGAAGCTAGTGACATCATCGAGTTCTGAGCCTTGAAAAACCACTGCCTGACATTACCTTGGCCAGAATATCTCTGGATATAGAGAGCGACAGATAGGCTTGTGCTTTTGCTCAGCAAATCTTTGTTTTCGCATAGCGAATCATTTCCTTTGCGCCATGGAGATCCGGGGTTTGGCATTCTTGCCTGTCCTCTGGGTCATATGGACGCTATCGGGCCTCTGTGCCCTCGTTGCCTTGACTGTCATCCCAGGCCATGTAAAATATCCTTACATCAGGTAAGAGGGGACGAGGCGGGATTCCTCTGTAGTATCATTACTGTTATTACCGTATTATTATCAGTTTATTCCCTGAATGTTATTATTATTATTAGTGGATTATTAATAAACTCATTAGTGGATTATTAATAAACTCATAATTGTTAGCACAGAAAACATCACATTGGGGGAACTTTATCACGACTGAGGTTTCATGCACTGGACGGTGTCTGGACATTACATCATATTATGGAGGATGATTATAATGGAAGGAAATAAAGTCTCCTCTGTTATTAGAAGACATCAGACAATTCTGTAGTTTGTGTCCTAATAACTCCCAATATCTTTGCTTTCTTTCTCAGTGACACGGGCGCAATGTTCCCCGAATCGGTGGTATTTACAGTGGTCTTCATAATATCTGCCATTCTAGGTAAGTGGATTTAGGTTCCTATAGAGAGATACCACGAGGAGATCAGCGGCTCCAGCTCTCAGTGATGACGTTATCTCCCTAATCACTATTCACTGCTGAGCGGCGGCCATCACTGGAGATTATAATCATCACTGAGTCCTGGAGGTTATTACAAGTGTCTATGGACGTCTCCGGCTGATCCCATGTATTGTCTATTTCAGGAGCTGGCACCGCTTCCATCATGTACCGGTTCATGATCATCCGGTCTGAACAATCAGAGAGGCGGCATATCATCTGCCAGAGAATCCTCTATGCCTTGGCATGGATTGGCTGCATTGGGACCATTGTGACCGCCATATGTTCGGTAAGTTTCTATACAGAGGTCTCAGGACTAGTAATATAGAGGGGTTATGGCTTGGTGACAATTAATGTCTATATATATAAGTATATACACACAGTATTAGTCTTTAATTCATAGAAAATACATTGTGTGGTGCTCATTGGTATATATTGTATATTACTCATTAGTTTTCCATAAAACCCAACAGAGCATACCTTCCAATGACGCCCCCTGGTGACTATTCTTATATAATACTGCCCCCTTATAATTACACCACCTGCGGCCTCTGCTGTTCTGTATTCTCAGATCTTCAGGACGTCCACATTGATGACCTTTATTTCTCTGCTTTCGTTCTAGATGAGGATAAATCCTACAGTCCACAGGATTGGCGCAGGACCGGCATTCTTCTTCTTTGCCGTTTACAACCTAGGTCAAGCTGTAAGCCTGTATAAGAAATCCTTCAGCAGTCGTTGCATATGCCACGTTAGATTGGCATTAACCGTGGTGACCATTGTGACCCTGCTGACCTGTATCCTTTTATAGCTGACTTGTATAGTGTGATGTTGTAAGTTGGATGCCCCAGACACCCCCTTCCCCCTAAACCTGTCAGGTGACTCCCATATACTGGTGGGGGATACCTAAGCTTTCTATTTGAGGCCTGGGACAACCTGAATTTGCCATCATATTGTCTGAAAATTCAAGACAATTCTGGCAAATTTTGGACTATGGCAACAAGGAGATTATGGGCTCCCTCTGACCTCACTGTAGCACAGAGCAGACATGTCAGAATAGGACACATTATAATAATACAATTCTGTTACTTCTCCTTAACATATCCTTCCAGTTTCTGTGTGTATGACCATCGACTTCTTCCAACTATGTACCGGTCGATGCAGAGAGGTGAGTTCATATCACTTTTCACCATCTTCTGTAATCCACGTGTCCTATGTGACATTAATATAGAAGCTCTTGGTGGACATGTCATCCTCCCCCCACACTCCATACCATAGCCGTTGGTGAGTACTGCACTAATCCTCTATTCTTCTGCAGATCTACACTAGAACAGGCATGGCGGCCGAGTGGACTGGATTCGTTGGCCTGATAATATATCAACTAATGAACTATACAGATTTCCAGGTGAGTAGATGCCGTGTGAAGGTCTCATGTGCTCCAGAAACATTTTAGAGAAGTAATATATTATATAGAGCTGTTTTATCATTAATGGTCTTTCTTCTTTTTTCCTCAGCGTTTGTCTTTAACGTTGTCCAGAGAAGGTGTCTCCATTGGCCTGAGAGAAAAGACCCAGGACCCTGAAAACCCCCAATAAAATCCAAGGGGTTGAGCACCAAGACAACTGAAACCATCATGACAGCGCTGGACAATGATCTTCTGTATAGAGGCAGATTCCAGGCTTGGTCTCTGTCCTCATTACTGGATGTGACAATTCACCGGACTTTCCTAACACCGGATTTGACATTTACCGGATGTTCTGGATTCAATATCTAGCAGAATATCCGAAGACTGGATGTGACAAATTACCCGGACATGACTTAGCTACCTCATTTCAAATGATGGTTTTTACCCCCTTGCCCAGGGGAAGGGCAGTCCTTCAGCCATGGTTCCCTGGAGGTTCCTCCACTAGGGGGTTTTTCCTCTCCTGA
>ONZH01003399.1:0-132809 GCA_900303285.1 Rhinella marina
GGCACTGTCGGTTGACAGGCGGCTGCGCTTATCGGTTATAATGCCCCCGGCTGCGCTGAACACCCTTTCTGATAGCACGCTGGCGGCAGGGCAGGCAAGCACCTCCAAGGCGTACAGGGACAGTTCCAGCCACGTGTCCAACTTGGAGACCCAGTAAGTGTAGGACGCCGAGGGATCGGGGAGGACAGGGTTACGGTCTGCCAGGTACTCCCGCAACATCCGCCGATACTTGTCCCTCCTGCTGATAGCGGGCCCCGCAGTGATGGAAGTTGGCACGAGGGGGTGCCCATGAACGTGTCCCACACCTTGGGAGAGTGTTCCCCTGTGGCTGTGGGCCTGATGGATGTTGTGGGACTCTGGGAGACCCTCTCCTCTCTGCCGCCAGCGATGGTGGTGGAAAATCTCCATCATGTTCTGCACGAGTTCCCTCTGGTATTCCAGCAATCGATTCGTCCTCTCCTCTACCGGAATAAAAGAGGAGACGTTATCTTTATACCGGGGGTCCAGGAGTGCGAAGACCCAGTACAGTTTGTTCTCCACTATCCGGACAACACGTGTGTCCCGGGAAAAGCAGCCCAGCATGAAGTCAGCCATGTGTGCCAGACTCTGAATAGGCATGACCTCACTGCCCCCACCAGAAGGATCACTTGCCATTTCCTCCTCTTCCTCTTCCTCTTCCGCCTCCTCTCCGCCCCATCCGCGCTGAACCAATGGGACGCACACAGCCTGACTGCTACCCTCGCCGCCAGCATCCTCCTCCTCTTCCACAGCCACCTCCACATCGTCCTCCTCCTCATCCTCCTCCTCCTGCAACTGCCACCGTGAAGCAGACAAAAGTGTGGTCTGACTGTGTAGCTCAGTTGCGTCTCCTCCTACCCCCGTCTCCTCTGCGTGCAATGCGTTCTCCCTTATTGCGATGAGCGATTCTTTAAGGACGCCTAGGAGCGGAATGGTTACGCTCACTATAGCGTCCTCGCTGCTGACCTTCTTGGTGGACTCCTCAAAGATACGCAGTACATCGCATATGTCTGCCATCCATGGCCACTCGTGGTTGGCAAACTGAGGGAGCTGAGTTGGAGGCACGCGTGGATTCATTATCTGGTACTCCATCAATGCTCTCTGCTGCTCACACACCCTGGCCAACATGGAATAGGTGGAATTCCAGCGAGTCGGCAGGTCGCACAACAGCCGATGTTGAGGCAAATGGAGGCGTTGCTGGAGTTTTTTTAAGCTAGCAGCAGCTACAGTTGACTTCCGAAAGTGAGCGCACAAGCGCCGCACTTTCACCAGTAGCTCTGCCAGGTTGGGGTAAGTCTTCAGAAATTTTTGGACTACCAGATTAAAAACGTGGGCCAGGCATGGTACGTGATTGAGTTCGGCAAGCTCCAGAGCCGCCACCAGGTTACGGCCGTTATCGCACACGACCATGCCTGGTCCTAGCTGCAGCGGCGACAGCCACATCTCCGTCTGCTGCAATATGGCGTCCCTCACCTCTGGGGCGCTGTGCTTCCTGTCGCCCAAGCTGATGAGCTTTAGCACCGCCTGCTGACGTCTCCCCGCGCCAGTGCTGCAACGCTTCCAGCTAGCGGCTGAGGGAGATGTTAAGGCACAGGAGGAGGAGGAGGAGGAGGAGGAGGAGGGGGGTTTATCAGAACCCATGCTGGCAATCTTGGGCGGGGGTGGTAGGTAGGCCGTCTCTGTTTGCGACCCCGTCCCCGCCTCCACTACATTCACCCAGTGTGCCGTCAGAGAAATGTATCGTCCCTGGCCGCAAGCGCTTGTCCATGAGTCGGTGGTCAAGTGGACCTTTGCGCTGACTGCGTACCTCAGGGCCCGCCTGATGTTACGCGACACGTGCTGGTGCAGGGCGGGGACGGCACTCCGGGAAAAGTAGTGGCGGCTAGGGACGGAATAGCGAGGTGCGGCAGCCGCCATCAGGTCGCGGAAGGCCTGCGTCTCCACAAGCCTAAACGGCAACATCTCCAGGGCCAGCAGTTTGGAGATGTGGCAGTTTAAGGCTTGGGCTTGGGGGTGACTCGAGGCGTACTTCCGCCTGCGGTCGAACGCCTGCGAGATGGACAGTTGTTGGGACGAGGAGTGTGAAGGTGCAGGCGAAGAGGCGGGGGAAGGGGCGGGGGAAGGGGAGGCTGAAGGAGAAGGCCCCAAAGTAGCAGAGGCAGAGGCAGATGTGGAGGTGTCCTGGCTGGAGGTCTGGACCGCAGTGGCAGCACACAACAAAGGGGAAGAGGCAGTGGCAGCAAGACCGGGCGCAGTTTGTATTGCGTTTGCTCTCTCCCACTCAGCCCAGTGCTTGAATTCCAAGTGACGCCGCATGCCTGAGGTGGTCAGATTGCTCTTCTCAGAGCCCCTACTCAGTTTTGAGTGGCAGAGTGTGCAAACCGCGCTCAGTTTGTCATCCGCACAAACATTAAAATATCTCCACACCACAGAAGTACGAGGCCTCGATGGGGGAGCTTCGCGCGACTGGCCGCTGGCGGGAACAGCTTCGGCCCTGCTGGCTGTGGCCTCACTTCTCTGTCTGAACTGTCCTCTGCCTGTGGCCATCCCTCTGCCTGTGGCCATCCCTCTGCCTGTGGCCATCCCTCTGCCTGTGGCCATCCCTCTGCCTGTGGACATCCCTCTGCCTGTGGACATCCCTCTGCCTGTGGACATCCCTCTGCCTCTTGCTGCCTTTTTCGGTGCTGCGCAGACCACCACCTCTCCACTGCTTTCCTCGCTGGACATCACCCCTGGCCAAGTGGGGTCGGTCATTTCGTCATCCACCAGCTCCTCTTCCACTTCCTCACTCTGCTCCTCCTCCTGCCCACTGGACATTCCAACAGCCTCCCTTGATGGCAACTGCGTCTCATCATCATCATCGCTCATGATAACAGATGCTGGCTCAGGGTCCACATCAGCAGGAGATGGCGAAAACTCCAGTGTTTGGGCATCACTACAAACAAATTCCTCTGCTAGCTCCTGGGATTCTTCCGGCACATCTGAAAAAGGACCCGAAAAGAGCTCCTGGGAGGGGTCAAGGGTGGGATGACTCTGTTGGCCAGGTGTGGAGGAAGGAGGGTCAGAGTGAGACTGTGTGGATGACTGGCTGGTGGACAACTGTGTGGAAGCGCTATCGGCTATCCATTGCACCACCTGTTCAACCTGCTCAGGCCTCAACAGCGGTGTAACCCGCCCCCTGCTTAACTGTCCCATAAAGGCAGGGATTCTGGATGAGCGGGATCCTGGCTGATCCTCACCAGCACACATTGTATCCCCACTGGCTTCAACAAGGCCCCCAACAGCATTTCCGCGCCCCCGTCCTCGTCCACGTCCACGTCCTATTCCGCTAGCCCCCCTCCGCATTTTATTTTTTTTTTGTTGCAAATACAATATTTGGGTATATAATTAGGTATGTGAAATACTTTAGCAAGAGAACGCACAGTACAGTGGCCTATTAAAAGGCCTAGATATTGTATATTTCAAAGTACACAGCCGTGTAGTAACTGAACAGACGGTGGGTATTTACACCAGGTATGTGAGATAATTTAACAAGAGAACGCACAGTACAGTGGCCTATTAAATGGCCTAGATATTGTATATTTCAAAGTACAAAGCCGTGTAGTAACTGAACAGACGGTGGGTATGTACACCAGGTATGTGAGATACTTTAACAAGAAAACGCACAGTACAGTGGCCTATTAAATGGCCTAGATATTGTATATTTCAAAGTACAAAGCCGTGTAGTAACTGAACAGACGGTGGGTATGTACACCAGGTATGTGAGATACTTTAACAAGAAAACGCACAGTACAGTGGCCTATTAAATGGCCTAGATATTGTATATTTCAAAGTACAAAGCCGTGTAGTAACTGAACAGACGGTGGGTATGTACACCAGGTATGTGAGATACTTTAACAAGAAAACGCACAGTACAGTGGCCTATTAAAATGCCTAGATATTGTATATTTCAAAGTACAAAGCCGTGTAGTAACTGAACAGACGGTGGGTATGTACACCAGGTATGTGAGATACTTTAACAAGAAAACGCACAGTACAGTGGCCTATTAAAATGCCTAGATATTGTATATTTCAAAGTACAAAGCCGTGTAGTAACTGAACAGACGGTGGGTATTTACACCAGGTATGTGAGATAATTTAGCACGAGAACGCACAGTACAGTGGGCTAGTAAAATGCCTAGATATTGTATATTTCAAAGTACAAAGCCGTGTAGTAACTGAACAGACGGTGGGTATGTACACCAGGTATGTGAGATAATTTAACAAGAGAACGCACAGTACAGTGGCCTATTAAATGGCCTAGATATTGTATATTTCAAAGTACAAAGCCGTGTAGTAACTGAACAGACGGTGGGTATTTACACCAGGTATGTGAGATAATTTAGCACGAGAACGCACAGTACAGTGGGCTAGTAAAATGCCTAGATATTGTATATTTCAAAGTACAAAGCCGTGTAGTAACTGAACAGACGGTGGGTATGTACACCAGGTATGTGAGATAATTTAACAAGAGAACGCACAGTACAGTGGCCTATTAAATGGCCTAGATATTGTATATTTCAAAGTACAAAGCCGTGTAGTAACTGAACAGACGGTGGGTATTTACACCAGGTATGTGAGATAATTTAGCACGAGAACGCACAGTACAGTGGGCTAGTAAAATGCCTAGATATTGTATATTTCAAAGTACAAAGCCGTGTAGTAACTGAACAGACGGTGGGTATGTACACCAGGTATGTGAGATAATTTAACAAGAGAACGCACAGTACAGTGGCCTATTAAATGGCCTAGATATTGTATATTTCAAAGTACAAAGCCGTGTAGTAACTGAACAGACGGTGGGTATTTACACCAGGTATGTGAGATAATTTAGCACGAGAACGCACAGTACAGTGGGCTAGTAAAATGCCTAGATATTGTATATTTCAAAGTACAAAGCCGTGTAGTAACTGAACAGACGGTGGGTATGTACACCAGGTATGTGAGATAATTTAACAAGAGAACGCACAGTACAGTGGCCTATTAAATGGCCTAGATATTGTATATTTCAAAGTACAAAGCCGTGTAGTAACTGAACAGACGGTGGGTATTTACACCAGGTATGTGAGATAATTTAGCACGAGAACGCACAGTACAGTGGGCTAGTAAAATGCCTAGATATTGTATATTTCAAAGTACAAAGCCGTGTAGTAACTGAACAGACGGTGGGTATGTACACCAGGTATGTGAGATAATTTAACAAGAGAACGCACAGTACAGTGGCCTATTAAATGGCCTAGATATTGTATATTTCAAAGTACAAAGCCGTGTAGTAACTGAACAGACGGTGGGTATGTACACCAGGTATGTGAGATACTTTAACAAGAAAACGCACAGTACAGTGGCCTATTAAATGGCCTAGATATTGTATATTTCAAAGTACAAAGCCGTGTAGTAACTGAACAGACGGTGGGTATGTACACCAGGTATGTGAGATACTTTAACAAGAAAACGCACAGTACAGTGGCCTATTAAATGGCCTAGATATTGTATATTTCAAAGTACAAAGCCGTGTAGTAACTGAACAGACGGTGGGTATGTACACCAGGTATGTGAGATACTTTAACAAGAAAACGCACAGTACAGTGGCCTATTAAAATGCCTAGATATTGTATATTTCAAAGTACAAAGCCGTGTAGTAACTGAACAGACGGTGGGTATGTACACCAGGTATGTGAGATACTTTAACAAGAAAACGCACAGTACAGTGGCCTATTAAATGGCCTAGATATTGTATATTTCAAAGTACAAAGCCGTGTAGTAACTGAACAGACGGTGGGTATGTACACCAGGTATGTGAGATACTTTAACAAGAAAACGCACAGTACAGTGGCCTATTAAATGGCCTAGATATTGTATATTTCAAAGTACAAAGCCGTGTAGTAACTGAACAGACGGTGGGTATTTACACCAGGTATGTGAGATAATTTAGCAAGAGAACGCACAGTACAGTGGCCTATTAAAATGCCTAGATATTGTATATTTCAAAGTACACAGCCGTGTAGTAACTGAACAGACGGTGGGTATTTACACCAGGTATGTGAGATAATTTAGCAAGAGAACGCACAGTACAGTGGCCTATTAAAATGCCTAGATATTGTATATTTCAAAGTACACAGCAGTAGTGCCAAATATAGTTTGGTATGTAGCAGAGCACCTAATACACCACTAATGCCTCTCTCTGTCCCTACTCCAGCAGCTATCCCTGAATACAGCAGCCGTTCTCTGTAAAGTCTATATTGTAGTAAAGCTATCACTGAAGTCCACTGTAGTAGCCCTGATAAGGGCTTTTAATCACGCTCCTGCCTGTCCAACAGCTAAAATCTGTCTCTCCCTTCTCCAGCCTCTGTCCCTGACTAAGTTCACGCAGCATATGCGTACGAGCAGGAAGAGCTGAGTTTTTATGATTCGAGGTCACATGGTTTTTCCAGCCAATCCATGTAGACGCTGTTTTCGCGCTGCCAGCGTGCTCAGCGTGCCTGTCATACCCCCCCTGCATGTTGATTGGTGGAAAAAGAGCGCCAGGGAAGGTGGGAGGGGAAACGAATTCTAAGTGCGCCATCGCCGTTATACTCGATTGAAATCGAGTGTGCCGAATATCGTAGTATTCGATCGAATACCGGCTCGATCGAACACTACTCGCTCATCTCTAGTAATGATGTCACTTTCAGAGGCATTTAGGAACTGTGCAGAGAATGACGCAACAAAGGATAGCTGACTTTTACATTAAGGACTATGCATTCCGGTAGATAACTACTAGTAGATAAGCTCCAAGCAGCCACCAAACCTAAATTTAACTCAAGAATTACTGATAACATCCAGAAACTTTATATCCAAGGCAAAACCCTTCAAAAGTGCATGGGAGGTCAGCTCATGAGTTATTTTGAACTGTTGACTGCCCTCTTATTCTTTATTTGGTGCTCTGACAAGTTTACATGTTGAAGAAACCCAGAAAGGGTCCATATCTACTACTAATAGGGAGAGGTCTTGAGGAAGGAAATACATAATTTTAGGAGCAGGTACTCATGCCTCACCTACTTTTACGTTATAAAAACCACATTCACAGTGCTAAAATAATTCAGAAGCAGTGTACGGAGAATGAATTAAACACATTCCCTTTAACCAACATTGAGCTGTTTCATATGTTTTATTTTAAACGAAATTAAAGAGACACTCTGGGTAACAGGTCCAATTGTACTACACACATGAACATTCCCGATGCTTTTCATTGGTTTATCCCATTCACAGTCCCTTCTCCATGTATGTAAAGTGGCCACAAGATTCTCGAGCTAACCTATGTACTACACACCTGGCTAGTCTAAGACACTCCTTCCAGCTTTCAGATGGACCAGCATTGAAGACGTTCCATCCTCTATCTTCCCCTGAAGGTCCATTACCCCAAGAGCATTGGGGAATTTCTCAGACTACCGAACCACACTGTACATAGGATAGTCTGAGGATCTGGAGACCATTTTACATACATGAATCGGGGACTGAAATTTTACTGTAAAACCCAAAGATTGCTTTCAATTATCAAAAGCTACATTTTCAGCTTGATACATTGTGAAATGATTTTTTCAAAAGTGATCTTGATTTCTAAAGTCTCATTGCAGAGTCTATTATGTCAGTAAGGATCTAATATGGTTGTAAGAGAGTCCAAATCTGGATATAATGTGGTTGTCCATCGGAGTTTCAGAACCAAGGTCTAATATGGTTATGAGGGTCGGGGAATAGGGATCTAATATAATTGTCAGGGACCAATATGGCTGTCAGTAGGAGAGTCAGAGTGTTAGTTCGGGATGAGCAAATTGATTCGTAAGATTCATCAGAATGAATTTTAGGCCTGTGCGGGAACGTCCCTCTATGGACGATTCTCTAATGGGCCAGTAGATTAACATCTGTCGTGGTTATGTTACTCTTGCACATGTGCCATTACTGCGAGTATCAGCGCATGCACAAATGATTTGCCTGGCAAACCAAATCAGCAATTGTGTATTCACTGCTGAAATTTGTTTAGCAGAGCATGCAAATTCGCTGATCCGAATCAATTGTGATATCATCATGCATGCACAATACAGTAAGGATACATGCATACGATTTCTGAGGCTGAGCAAGATGTGCTCAACGTTAATGTGTAACTGTCATATTTTTTTGATAGTTCATTAGAGCTAGGCATGTATACCTCAGTTAGTCTGTAAATGATTGTCAAAAGATATGTAATTACCTTATAATAACAGCTTTCATTAAAGGGGTATTCCCATCTCACAAATGTAATCTTTATAGTTAGATATACCCATACCAATATTATTACTAATAGAATGTATTTATATAAAATGTACCGTTTAGAAGATTTGCCTATTTGTATATCCATTGTCCCACACACATCAGTCAGGTCGTTGCCCCTAGTTACGGCCACTGCAGCCATGTAGTAATGGTGGCCGGCTTGCTCTAGTTCAAACCCGGTCTGAGGAAACTGCTGTCTCATGAACGCACATTGCATGAACATGCGGAGGCACATCATAGGGTTGTAGCATTTTTGTCTGCGCTTCCAGAATGCAGAGAAACTGATCCTGTTCCAAGATCAATTCATCTCTATGGAGCAAGATCCGTTTATAAAGTCTGCGTTTTGGACGGATCCATTACATTTTGGACTGGTAGTGTCCAAAACGTAGATGTGAAAGTACCCGAAAATGTGCATTCACAATACAGCAGTTACCTCAGAGGGGGTTTGAACAGGAGCAAGCCGGCCACCACTACTACATGGCCGCGGTGGTCGTAACTAGGGGCAACGGCCTGACTGATGTGTGTGGGACAATGCCTATACAAGTAGGCAAATCTTCTAAAAGGTGCATTTTATATAAATATATTCTATTAGTAATAATATTGGTATGGCTATATCTAACTATACAAACTACATTTGTGAGATGGGAATACCCCTTTAATGTCCCCTGTCCCTTTTCCACTGGTCCCTTAAAAGACCATTGCTATGGCTTCTCTGTCTTCCCTTTAGTGTAAACAGATAGACAGAGGGGCGATCCTCCACACTGCATGACTGCATTAGGCTTCAGAGTAGGCAGGCGTGTCTCTGAGTAATCCAATCTGATTGGCTGGCATAAAGTGTGTATGGGAAGTGAGGGAAGGCAGTTTTGGCAGCAGAACTGTCAGAGGAGCCATCTTGAGAAGATCCTCATATTTTAGGGGTTGAAACACAATATAAAACTCAAGAAAAAAGTGGTATATGAAGAAACGAAAGATTTCTTTAAGCATAATGCTGCAGCAAGAGTAACATATGCTAAAATTGATTATTTTTTTTAAAAATGAAAACAGGACAGTTAAACTTTACTCTGCTGGCAGAGAGCTGTGACGGTGCTCTCTCAGAAGTGAAAATTCATTCAGATAAACAAATCAAGTTGTACGAATCGATTTGCTTTATACCCAGTCTAGGTCTAACATCATTGTCGGAGAGTCAGGGTCTAATATGGTTGACAACAAAAGAGTCTAAGTCGAGATCTAATATAGTTGTCAGAGTAAAAAAAGAAATTTAATAAGGTTGTCTGAGTGTCGGGGTCTAATAAGGTTCTCTCATGTAAATCCATCTGTCTCCATTCGTGCTTTCACCATTGTTTGCTATAAATCACTAACCTGTTTCCAAGTCCCTTTTCTCTTAACCGTTGCGTCTAATTGTCTGTCCCTTGGAGACTCGAGCTCCCTCCTCGGTTACCCCGCCAACAAACAGAACTCAGTTTTGTAATTAAATGCGCTGACAACAAGAATTGGCCTGTCAAGGAAAATTTGTCAGTGACATTTAAAATGAGGTAGTCGTTTTGCTTTCCTAATTGTTTCCCTGCTGTTGGGCTGTCTCCGAAAATTAACCTTCTCCTTTTTATGTTCCATTTGGGTTAAATTTAGACTGCGAGATACAGGTGCCGCTTCAGACTGTAATTACAAGAAACATTTTGTCTCCTATACTTCTCAGTCACGTTTATTACAATGCGTATGATTGATGGTTTTTATAGGAATGCGGGATGATTGTCAGCCGGTGTAAATTGAAAAATTAATCTCCGCACCACCCTCATTTCTTACACATGACCTTAGCCTCAATGGAAGAAGTTATACTTTTTTTTTCAGAGAGGCAATGATTAAGTAACGCTTACTTGAAGACACAGATGATTGAAAGCAACATGTAAATGCAAATGCCAATTTTCCCGGATTTCGCTTTCATATTTATAGCTAAACCAGCAAGAAAAACATTAATTAAAACACAACAAAATACTAAAGAGATATTCCAATAGTACTCATAGAGCTCAATCTTAGATGATCCCATTTCAAGGACAGAATCGATTGGAGACTGGACCAGAATCCGGAAAAATGAGACTTGCTTGACACAGACTCCCAGAAGACACAGAGAGGTCCTGAAAAGGAGACCTTTATTCCCCACGATGTGTTGATTATGAGTCGTATTCGCAAATAAAACTGCACTGGATCCTTAGTCTTCTATGAATCTACGTGGGAGTGAAAGTAATTTTTTGCTGTATTCCTGTCACGGCCTCCAGTTTGTATTGTTATTCTATTCCCCAGTTTCCAGGGCAGAGAGAGATTTGTCTCAGTGGTTAGCTCATTTTGAAGGGAATGAGTCATTTTATAAAAAAAATAAAAAATTTCACATTGGTCACTACGCCTAATAATACTAATAATAGGGGCCACTTCTTGATCTGTACAGATTTCTTTACTGCAGCCATCTCATTATCATCACAGGCAGGATTGCAATGACAGATATCACCTACAGTGCCTTGAAAAGTATTCATACCCCTTGAACTTCACATTTTTTAACATTACACCCACAAACATAACTGTATATTATTGGGATTTTATGTGATAGACTAACACAGTCGTGCTAGTAGCAAGTATGTGTGAGGTAAAAAAAATGATACATGGTTTTCAAAAATTTTAATAAATAAAAATCTGAAAAGTGTGGTGTGCATTTGTATTTAGACCCCACAAGTGAATACTTTGTAGAACCACCTTTCGCTGCAATTACAAAGTCTTTTGGTGTCTCTACCAGCTTTGCACATCTAGAAGTTGACATTTTTGCTCATTCTTTTTTGCAGAATACCTCAAGCTCAGTCAGATTGGATGGAGAGCGTCTGTGAACAGCAATTTTCAAGTTTTGCCACAGATTCTTGATGGGATTTAGGTCTGGACTTTGACAGGGCCACTCTAACACATGAATATGCTTTGAACTAAACCGTTCCATTATAGCTCTGGCTGGATGTTTAGGGTGGTTGTCCTGTTGGAAGGTGAACCTCCACCCCAGTTTCAAGTGTTTTGCAGACTCTACCACGTTTTCCTCCAGGGTAGTCCTGTATTTAGCTCTATCCATTTCCCCACCAACTCTGACCAGCTTCCCTTTCCCCGCTGAAGAAAAGCATCCCCACAGTATGATGAAGCCACCACCATGTTTCACGGTGGAGATTGTGTGTTCAGGATGATGTGCAATTTTAGTTTTCCGCCACACATAGCATATTGCATCTAGGCCAAAAAGTTCAACTTTGGTCTCATCTGACCAGAACACCTTCTTCCACATGTTTGTTGTGTCCCCTACATGGCTTGTGGCAAACTGCAAACAGGACTTCTTATGGCTTGGTTTCAAAACTGGCGTTCTTCTTGCCACTGTTCCATAAAGGCCAGATTTATGGAGTACATGACTAATAGTTATACTATGAACAAATTCTCCCACCTAAACTGTGGATGTCTGCAGCTCCTCCAGAGTGACCATGGGTCTCTTGGTTGCTTTTCTAATTAGTGCTTCCTTGCCTGTGCTGTTAGTTGAGATGAATGACCACGTCTTGGTAGGTTTCAAGTTGTGCCATACTCCTTACATTTTCAGATGATGGATTTAACAGTGCTCTGTGAGATGTTCAGAGCTTGAGATATTTTTTTTGTTAATCTAACCCTGTTTTACACTTCTCCACAACTTTATCCCTGACCTGTCTGGTGTGTTCCTTGTTTTTCACGATGCTGTTTGATCACTAATGTTCTCTTACAAACCTCTGAGGCCTTCACAGAACAGCTGTAGCTATACTGAGAATAAATTACACACAGGTGGACTCTATTTACCAATTAGGTGACTTCTGAAGGCAAATGGTCATGTTGGATTTTATTTAGGGGTATCGTAGTACAGGGGGCTGAATACAAATGCAATCCACACTGTACAGGTTTTTATTTATTACAAATTTCAAAAATTATCTTCTTTTCACTTCAAACATACTTTGCAAAAATAAAATCCCAATAAAATACATTTAAGTTTGTGGGTATAATGTGAATAAATGTGAAAAAGTTCAAGGGGTATAAATACTTTTTCAAGGCACTGGATATATAGATAACACAGGATCCACCATTCATAATAGGTGATATCACAGCTTATCTACTCCCTCCTGACCTCTGCACAGGTCAGAGAGCATGCCCAAAAAACTCTTCCACAGAACTCAATGGTGTCCCCTCCTGTCCATTTTGTCTATGGCCCATGGTGACTGCTGTAAAGACAAGATGGCTGCCCTCATAATCGGGCCTTGTTCACATTTTCTGCAGACAGCACATGTACCCATGTACCTGAATATGATGAAGCTGTAATACCTCGGCACTTCAGCTACTTTGTAGACAGCTCGCAAGCAAACATGAAATCAACTACAACACCTTAATGAGTACCACTGCCCCTTTAAGAAACTGACCTGCACACTCACACATTAATCTGATATTGATTACCTATGCTAAGGATATTGTATGGCCAGAATACATATTTAAGTCAATTTCAGAAAGACGAGACATGGCTGCTTATTATTGTGAGTACTGTGGCAGCACGTCTTGACCCTCCATATTTCACACAGAGAATGAATGGAGAAGAGGGAACTGGACCACCATTCTCATGATTGGTGAGAGTCCCAGTGGTCAGACCCCCAGTGATCACGTAGCTATCACCTATCCTGTGGATAGGAGATAACTTAAAGGGAATGTGATAGGGGAGTTTTTACGTTATTTTTAATTTCCCATATCTATGAAACCTTAAACTAAAATCAAATTATAGACACAATTTCTTGGTCAATACTGATCACTTTACTGCAGTTATCTGCTTATCTGTCATTCTAATCCTGCCTGTAATGATATCACCTCTGGGTATAGATAACACAGGATCCACCATTCAGAATAGGTAATTATCAAAGCTTATCTATTCTTTCCTTGTACAATGACCTCTGCACAGGTCACAGAGCATGCCTAGAAAACTCTCCCATAGAAGTCAATAGGGTCCCCTCCTGACCATTGTGTATGGCCCATAGAGCTGCCATAAAGCAATGTTCTTAATGCTTTCTAAATGCTGTTAAAAAAAGCTCAGGCAAGATGGCAGCCTCCATAATCATGTTGAGGAAACAGAATAAAAAATAAAAATATCTGGTTTTAACTGACAGATCCAATTTTTGGTGACACATTCTCTTTAAAAACGTGGTAAACTCTTTTAAGTACAGTAGAAACATGTGAGAGGGCAGGTGTTACAGATATGGACCCTACAGCCCCTTTAGATATGTCCAAATACGGTGCAATTTGCTCTACTGTCAGCAGTGGCGTACATAGAGAAGTAAGGGCCCCATAGCAAGGATCAAACAGGGCCCCCCACACAGGACAGAATGGTTTCTGTCTAAACCCCTTTCAATGACCCTTGGGCCATTTTTACACTGCCTCATTTGCTAAAAGTTGTTCCTGGAGGGTAGAGTCCTGACCAAGTTTTCACCTCCACCGCTGGAACCCTCACCTATATCGAGAACTGAGCGGGAATATGAATGGAGGGCGCACTGCGCACGCTCAGCCACCCTCTATTTATTTCTATGGGGCCACTGAAAATAGCAGAGCGCTGGCTTGGCTATTTCCGTCGGCTACATAAAAATGAATGGGAGCGGTAGCCGCACATGTGCGGTGCGCTCCCATTAATTTCTATGGGAGCAGCGGGAAGCTGTGCCTGGTGGTGGCCGGACCCCGGGAAACCCGGGGTCCTCCTGGCACAGCGCTCCCCGCTCCGTTCTGGATATAGGTACGAGTCCCAGCGGTGGACCCACACCTATCAGACAATGGGGGCATATCCTAGCGATATGCCCCCATTGTCTAAGATGCGAATACACCTTTAATAATCCACCCTGTGATTTCACACTGCACTGTAGAATTATAGATATTAGGCACAATTTGGAATACATACTGTACTAGATATTTTTGTGGCCACTTATCTTAATTGGTTATAAATTCAAGTGATTGTTGTTCTGTTACTTGGGACAGGTTTCTAATGCCAAAATTGTACTTTTCTATCAGAAATATAATCATCATTGACTAATTTATTCCACCTTAATTTTCACCTTTAATTATGAAATCAATAGAGCTTGCATGCTTTTTGTTCTTCTTCCTCTAATAGGTATAATTTGCATTGTGGAATCTCAACAGGTTTTTTTTTTTTACATTTCTGGGCATAGGACAAGGATTAGGTTTCAGATTGTGCCTCATCTTCCTCAGTTCATTAAAGTGGCTGTCTCAATTTAGCAAATGGCATTTATTATGCAGGTAAAGTTAATACAAGGCACTTACTAATGTATTGTGATTGTCCATATTGCTTCCTTTCCATCACGTTATACACTGCTTGTATCCATGGGTTACAACTACCTTGCAATCCAGCAGTGGTGGCCATGCTTGCACACTATAGGTAAAAGTGTCGATCTATGTGCACTCTCGTGGCCCCAGCCACCACAGAGGCCGGCACTTTTTCTTATAGTGTGCTACAACTGCTGGATTGCAGGGTGGTTGTAACCTCTGGATATGAGCAGCGTATAATGCGTAAAGTTAATATTGCTGGTTCATCGGAACACAGCATCGGAACGCAAGTGAGTATGAAGATAAAAATGACATTACAAAATTCAGCGTCACCTAGTTTGGGGCTGTTTTGGAGCTGGCCGATTCCCTTTAAGTTATGTCAAAATAGGATAGGTCATCGACCAGTTGTTTCGTGGTAGGTCTGGTGCTGGAAGTAGGTGCCGAAACTACTGAGCTCCATCCATCTTGTAATGGACTAAGCAGGTTAATGCAGCATTGAAGTGAATAAGATCAGTGCTGCAGTAACTAGTTCTGTTCACTGCACAATGGATGGAGCTGTGTAGTTCCAGCACCTACTTATGGCATCAGACCAACCCCGAACCAGCTGATTGACTTGGGTGCCAGGTGTCAGACCCCTGCCGAACAGATATTGATGGCCTATCCTGAAAATAGGCTACTAACAGGGCGACAAGTGGGGGGCGGAAGGGCAGCAGGAGTGGAGATAGGATGAGAGAGATCCCTTAGTATAGATCCCAATACAGATGAATGGTGCAGTGGGGAAGGGAGAGGTGTCTCACTTCCACGTTCCTCTGATAGGCTGCAGGCACTAGGCCCACAGAATATCAGAGGCCGGCGCAGGCGGCAAAACAACGTCATTGCGCCGCCTGAGCCGTACAGCGCGGGACTCAGGCCGGAAGAGGCCTACATCACATCTTTGCCAGCTTCATGGAGGTAAGTATATGTGTTTATTTTTTTTATCTGGCACACAATGCAGGAAAGGAGCGCTATGGGGGCTTCTATGGGAGCACTTATTGCTGGCACATTTTTGAGGGGCACTATGGGGGCATTTATGGAGGCACTTCTTAATGGCACATTGTTGTGGGGCACTATGGGGGCATCTATGGGGGCACTTTTTACTGGCACATTATTAGGGGGCTATATGGGGGCACTTCTTACTGGCACATTATTGTGGAGCACTATGGGGGCATCTATGGGGGCACTTCTTACTAGCACATTATTGGGGTGCACTATGGGGGTTTCTATTGAGGGCACAAAGAAGGGGTATTTTATATGGGGGGCTCTGTATAGGGGCATTTTATTATGGCACACATTATGGGGGTACTATTGGGAAGGGAGAGAGGAGCACTATGGGGGCATCTTCCGGGGGGAACTAAGAAAGGAGTATTTTATATGGGGGGCTCTGTATAGGGGCATTTTATTATGGGACACATTATGGGGGGATATTATGGGGAAGGGAGAGAGAGCACTATGGGGGCATCTACTGGGGGGGGGAACTAAGAAGGGGTATTTTATACTGGCAAATTATGGGGGACACTGAGGGCATCTACTGGGGCACTATATAGGGGCATTTTATACTGGTACATTATGGGGGCATGATGAGGAAGGGGGAGAGAAGCACTATGGCGGCATTTACTGGGGGCACGATATAGGGGTATTTTATACTGCACATTATGGGGGTACTATAGGGAAGGGGGGAGAGGAGCACTATGGAGGCATTGAATTGGGGCATTATATAGGGGCATTTTATACTGGCACACATTATGGGGGCTCTATGGGGACATTAGCTGAACTGGAGGCATTAAAAGATGGTATTTTTTGCACTGGTACACACTAAAAGGGGGCATTTTTCTACTGTCACTTATAAGGAAAATTATTACTACTGGGAGGGGGGGCATTATGGTAGGTTTTATTACTACTGGGGAACTATAAGAAATATGATTACTAGTATGGGCACTATGGGAACATTATTACTTCTGGGGAACAGTGGGAACATGTTGGGGGCACTGTAGGAGCAGGAGTACAACCAAGTGTGCTCTAGCAGAGAATTATTACTATTGGTGGGACGTTAGGGAGCACTATTACTGTGGGGGCACCTTGGCTCAGTATCAGCTTATCACAGTTATTTTTGGGGGACATTATGTTTACACTATTAGTGTCAGGGACACTATTTGCTGGGCGCACTTATTTTAGGACACTGTGTACCAATAATTATTGAAGCGCACTATCTGCATGGTACCAGTATTTTCAGGGGGCTTTATCTGTTTCTGCAGTATAATATTGGGAAGCACAGCGGCACAGTATTGGGAGTGGTAGGTTGATTGTCCAGAAGATGGGAGGATGATGGAAAAGTAAACTAAGATTTTTTTTTTTTTTGTCAAACTGCAGAGATGAGAAATGGCTGAAAATCATCATGGTGGTCTGGTCTGAAGGTCTGAAAGGAGAAGATAAGGAAAGAGGACATCTACAAGAGACATCACTGTATGTAAGAAGTATGTGGTGCAGTATTACCCTATATGTTCTGTATTGATATATGTAATGTTAGGAGGAAAGGGTTAGGTTGAGAATTTGGTATGGGGGAGTGGGAAGTGCTGTTTCAATTTTCACCTCAGGCAGCAGAAAGGCTGATGAGAAAGTTAATACAAGGCACTTACTAATGTATTCTGATTGTCCGTATTGCTTCCTTTGCTGGCTGGATCCATTTTTCCATCACATTATACATTGCTCGTTTCCATAGTTACGAACACCCTGCAATCCATCAGTGGTGGTCGTGCTTGCACACTATAGGAAAAAATGTCTGTCTGGTAGCCTGGACTATGGAAGCTTATATAGGCTGGTGCTTTTTTCTATAGTGTGCATGTAAGGCGCGTGCATCGACGTCGTGCACGCGGTCGCTTGCCCTCCCGGGCTGCGGGTGTTGGTGAAGGGGCACGGGAAAATCTCAGTGCGGTATCCTTGCGCCCACAATCTTACTGCAGTGAACAAGGTCCGGCACAGGAAGTGGTCATGCGCCAGCTCCTTGAGACCTCTGGTGATGTCACTTCCGCCAGGCGTTCACAGAAAGTATGTCAGGCACCACGCCCTGCCCTTGAGACCTCTGGTGATGTCACTTCCGCCAGGCGTTCACAGGAAGTATGTCAGTAACCACGCCTCTGTCAATTAGCTTGCTGCTATTTAAACCCTGATCTTCTGCTGGGCAGGGCTGGTGCCTTGTTGTTCATGTGTGACTGTTATACGGTCTGGTCCATTTGCTGTCTGGCACTGAAAGGTGTATTGAGTGTTTGTGTGCTTTCTTGCACTGGTGCGTGGTTCCACGTACCTGCTTCACTGTCTGTCTTTTGTGTGGTGTGTATCACTCTGAGTGTTTGAAGGCCATGCTTGTGGCTGTGCCGTAGCCCCCTCCTGGAGCACGGGTTCACGGTGGGCGTCGCCCGTCTGGAGGTCTGTGTAGCCAAAGCTCTGGCTCCAGTCCCAAGCTCAGTTGCGCAGCACGTGTTGGTGTGAACTGTTACTTATTATTTGTGTTTGCCTTCTGTATTATTTCGCCCCTCGGAAGCGGTCGTTATTGTCCAGCTGCCCAGGGTTGGGTCCAGTGATCCCCAGTGACTCTGCCAAGTGGCAGAGTCACTTAATTATTTTATTTGTGCCTCAGTGGCCTAACAGTGCAAGCATGTCCACGCTCTTGGATTGCAGGGTGGTCGTAACCATAGAAAAAACAGTGTATAATGTGATGGAAAAATAAATCCAGCCAGCAAAGGAGACAATATGGACAATCGCAATACATTAGTAAGTGACTTGTATTAACTTCCTCTACATGATAAATACTATTTTCTGAAGAGAGACAACCTCTTTAATGGTAAGCTAAGTGGGTGCCCATCAGTCATTTTTTTAATTATTTAAATGATATTTGGGATCCAAATAATATGGACTGTAATATATAGCTTGTATAGAATATGAGAAAATCAGCATCCTCTACTAGCACAGACACATACTTTACAAATAATTTTTACTGTTTTCATTTGCCAGTGCATAGTAAAAGGGATAGCTAATTGACGCTTTGAGTGAGTGAGCCATTTGGGGGAGATGACTCCTACTGTATTCATTTTAGCTTTTAATCTCCTTAAAATCAAAGCAAGGTACTAATGTCAGAATCCCATGCCAGGAAAGACGCAGAAGGGAACACATTCTTCGTATTTTGTATTTCGTAGTAAAATAAATGGTTTTGCAGTGACCCATATGCAAAACATTAAAAGAGTGCACTAAGCTCTGCACTTGTAAAATATTACTGTGTGCAATAAAAACAGACTAGAAATCATAAAAATTAATTTATTCTGATCTTTTATTCTGATCCATTATATACAGTATTGTGCAAAAGTGTTAGGCAGGTATGGGGAAAATGCTGCCAAGTAAGAATGCTTTCAAAAATAGAAGTGTTAATAGTTTTTTCAATTAAAAAATCTAAACAAATGAAAAAAAGAGAAATGTAAATCTAATCAATATTTGGTGTGACCAGCCTTTGCCTTGAAAACAGTATTAATTCTTCTAGGTACACTTGCACATAGTTTTTGAAAGAACTCGGCAGGGAGGTTGTTCCAAACATCTTGGAGAACAGATCTTCTGTGGATGTAGACTTGCTCAAATCCTACTGTCTCTTCGTGTAATCCCAGACAGCCTGGATGGTGTTCGGATCAGGGCTCTGTAGGGGCTATATCATCACCTTAAGGACTACTTGCTCTTCTTTACGCTGAAGATAGTTCTTAAAGGGGTTCTCCTGGCTTTTAATATTGATGACCTATCCTCAGGATAAGTCATGAATAGGATAGGATCTGGTGTATGAAGAGACTGTACGCACGAGCCATCTCCCTTCTCTCTTCCTGCTCCCATGTCTGTTTTAAAGCAGCAGCGAGCAGGAAGAGAGACAGGAGATGGCACATGCCGCGCGCTGTCTCTTCATACAGCTGATCAGCCCAGAGAACCCTTTTCATGACATTGAGTGTATGTTTGGGGTTGTTGTCCTGCTACAAAATAATTTTAAATTTAAACTATTAACACTTCTATTTTAGAATTCAGAATCTGCAGAATTTTCTCCACACCTGCCTAAGACTTTTGCATATGAAAAAGGATACATATTGCTTATTAATATAAATAATTGTTATCAATATCAATATCTCAAGTTACTGGTGTAAAAATGGCGGAATATCACCAATTATTATATTATAATTATTATGACAACGGTCAGTTATTCCCCTTTTTCCCCTAGCTTGTGGGATTGTTCACAGTTTATACCACAGCTACACTATGTTGCCTTGGTATCACCAGGAATAACACACAAATCTTGCAGATATAACATAAAAGACACTTTTACTCAACTACAATATCTAGGTACAACATATACAAATACTTTCAATATCATGGTCATATCAGTATACATAACCGATGTAACTGGCCTATAGTCTAATAACATAGATAAAAGATACTTTGTGTATCCTCACAGGAAGCTGGTCTCCCCCGGAATGCCGCAGTGGCCAGGTATATTAACATCTGCCTCCCCCAATTCCTTGTATCTGTGATGTAAGCACAGGAAGGGGCGGGGTCATGACTATGGAACCACATGGCAAAGCAATGTCAGTTACTCAACCATGTGTCTAATTTAAATATGAAAACAGGACTGAATCTCAGCCCTGTAACAGTGTATAACTTAATTCCGGCACTCGTCTCCATAAAAACAGATGCTTATTGATCTATATTAAAAAAAAAAACATCCACAACTACAAAAGTGATGATTAGAAAGGACCTACATGTTTTGGATAACAACCAGCGTATCCTTAGTCATGCACAGTACTGTATGTATCTAATTCTTTTCGGCTTTTGGCACATCTTCCATTCCAAAAATGATGGACTTCGATGTGATTGCCTTATCAGAGATATCTCCTTTCTGCATTTGGCATTCCTGCCAAGCTTCTGCTCTTGGTGAAGGAGGAGCGGACAGCCAGGCATTTCTCCCTACTGGGGAAATATATTATTACATGTGACCAATCAGATGAATGGCCATCCTTGCCATACAAGGATGGTGTGAGTCCACCAAAATCGGAGATGGCCATACAGATTATCTCTCCATTCTGGCTCACAAAAGGGGGTTGCAAGCAAGGAGATCCAGCTAAAGTGCATAAGCCTTAATAGGTCATATGGACAGATTTTCATGAGACAACCCCTTAAATTGATATAAGATTCAAGTAGACCATGTGTGTTGAAGACTTGTGAGGAGTGGCTCTCCTTAATTAGTGAACTAGAGTTAGTGGGCAATCTCTTCAGGATATATGTTGACCAATTAGTGATTCTTGTGAAAATGTAATTTTCATTTAGTGCTACATCCCAGGTGATTTAGAGAATATTGTCTTGTACCACATGGCCAATTAATCTGCCTCCATGACCCTGCAGTTATCTAATGAGCTCACTCACACCAGGGCTGGTAAACACAGATGAGTTTTACATTCACTGCATGCTGATGGCATCCATGCGCAATCCATTTTTCTCACAGTCTTGCGGGATGAAACAGAGCCCCCACAAATAACAAGAAATGCCAACACAAACAATTGCGCTAAAATCAACAAACTTTATTTCTCATGAAGGAATAAAATGACATGCTAAAACCATATCAATAGTGCAGTAATATAATGGCAGGAACAGCATAAATAGATAGATGATCTGGTACAGAGTAATATGTATAACAAGAACAAATCACACAACAATCCACAAGGGAAACCCAACAGTAAAGTGCTTAGTGCAACAAAGTCATCCAGGCGTTGTGTAATCCACTCAGGTCAGAGTACAGACAAAACGTGCACCACAGACCAGATGGATGCATATCACAATACAACATGAAAAAAGTAATAATACCGACCAGTCAATCCGTGACCCCAACGTACGTTTCGCACTGTGGCTTCCTCAGGGAGTATGGGATGAAACAGAGCCAGATGATAAGTGCAGAAAGTTGCTCATGTGAGTTGACATATTGACTTTGATGGATTGGAGTTCAGTCTGGATGCTGTTGTGGTGTAGAACAGACAGCATTTCAGCTTAGGCAGGGTGCTGGCTCACCTAAAAGAGACCAGTTGTTTATGGAGGAGCATGATGAAGCGCAATCTGCATGAAATGCGTCCCCCCTAGGACACCATGGAGTTTTTTGATTTATGTAAATAAAAGTAGCAGTTTTATTTTAAATTCCAAGGCACTGGACCTATCGAAAATTTGTTACTGAAGTCTCTCATGACCCCAGATCCAGGGAATTCATCCATGCTGCCTTTTTCTTTACACTACTGGAGTGCCTGGATTATGCAAATTGAGGGTGAGCAGTGCAAAAAAAGTTTTTTTTTTTCTTGTAGTTGTTTATGGAGACTTATTGGCAATGCTCTATGGGAAAAATATATGCAAAGAAGTATCTCCCAGGAAAAGAGAACCATCTCACTAGCACCACCTTCTGGAAGTGGTTCCCTAAGTCTGACTTTTTAACAAGCCTGGGGACACAACAAGGGAAAAGAGTCAAGCCAAATATCTATCCATAGACAGCTGTGTTGTTGTTTTTTTTTTTTTTTTTTTGTAATTCTTTTAATCCATAGACAGCTGTTTTGGGATGCTTGCCCCTCACAGAGTAGGATTCTGTCTGGCTGAGTGCGATACATTGAATGCAGCTTAGGCAGGGTGCTGGCTCTCCTTAAAGAGACCAGCTGTGTATGGAAACTTATTGACAATGCTCCATGGGAATAAAATATGCAAATAGGTATCTTCTAGGCTTGTTAAAAAGCTGGACTTTGACTCATAGGGAGCCACTTCCAGAAGGTGGCATTAGCAAGATGGTTTTCTTTCCCTGGGTGATATGTCTTTGAATATTTTTTCCCATGGAGTATTGCTAATAAGTCTCCATATACAGCTGGTCTAGAAATTTGGCTTGGCTCTTTTCCCTTTTCATGTTTCAACTCTTGTTAAAAAGTTGGACCTTGACTCGTAGGGATCCAGAAGATGGCGCTGGCAAGATTCTCTTACCCTGGGAGATAACTTTTTGCATATGAGTGAACAGTTAGAAACTAAAGAAAAAATCATTTTACAGAAAGCATTCTAGAATGATTATATACAGTGCCTTGCGAAAGTATTTGGCCGCCTGGAACTTTTCAACCTTTTGCCACATTTCAGGCGTCAAACGAAAAGATATAACATTTAAAATTTTTGGTGAAGAATCAACAACAAGTGGGTCACAATTGTGAAGTGGAATGAAATTACAGCTGCAGTCGCTTGGGGTATGTCTCTATCAGTTTTGCACATCTAGAGACTGAAATTCTTGCCCATTCTTCCTTGCAAAACAGCTCGAGCTCTTTGAGGTTGGATGGAGAGCGTTTGTGAACAGCAGTTTTCAGCTCTTTCCACATATCCTCAATTGGATTCAGGTCTGGACTTTGACTTGGCCATTCTAAGACCTGGATACGTTCATTTTTGAACCATTCCATGGTAGATTTTGCTTTATGTTTGGGATCATTGTCTTGTTGGAAGATAAATCTCCGTCCTAGTCTCAGGTCTCTTGCAGACTCCAACAGGTTTTCATCCCGAATGGTCCTGAATGTGGCTCCATCCATCTTCCCATCAATTTTAACCATCTTTGCTGTCCCTGCTGATGAAAAGCAGGCCCAAACCATGATGCTGCCACCACCATGTCTGACAGTGGGGATGGTGTGTTCAGGGTGATGAGCTGTGTTGCTTTTATGCCAAACATATCGTTTTGCATTGTCTCCCAGGTGGCTTGTGGCAAACTGTAAACCAGACTTTTTATGGATATCTTTGAGAAATGGCTTTCTTCTTGCCACTCTTCCATAAAGGCCAGATTTGTGAAGTGTTGGACTGATTGTTGTCCTATGGACAGACTCTCCCACCTCAGCTGTAGATCTCCGCAGTTCATCCAGAATGATCATGGGCCTCTTGGCTACATCTCTGATCAGTCTTCTCCTTGTTTGAGATGAAAGTTTAGAGGGATGGACAGGTCTTGGTAGATTTGCAGTGGTCTGATACTCCTTCCATTTCAATATGATGCTTGCACAGTGCTCCTTGGGATGTTTAAAGCTTGGGAAATCTTTTGGTATCCAAATCTAGCTTTAAACTTCTCCACAACAGTATCACGGACCTGCCTGGTGTGTTCCTTGGTCTTCATGATGCAGAACCCTGAGACTATCACAGAGCAGGTGCATTTATACGGAGACTTGATTACACACAGGTGGATTCTATTTATCTTCATCAGTCATTTAGGACAACATTGGATCATTCAGAGATCCTCAATGAACTTCTGGAGTGAGTTTTCTGAACTGAAAGTAAATGGGCCGAATAATTTTGCACGCCCCACTTTTCAGTTTTATTATTACAAAAAAAGTTTAAATAATCCAATAAATTTCATTCCACTTCACAATTGTGACCCACTTGTTGTTGATTCTTCACCAAAAATTTAAAATGTTATATCTTTTTGTTTGAAGCCTGAAATGTGGCAAAAGGTTGAAAAGTTCCAGGGGGCTGAATAATTTTGCAAGACACTGTGTGTGTGTGTGTGTGTATATATATATATATATATATATATATATATATATATATATATATATATATATATATATATATATATATATAGTGTTAACAGTTAAGCAATTTAAAGATGAAATGATCTCAAAAGGCATACAGTTAAAGATGAAACATTCCCTTTGTATTTTAAGCAAAAACAATTTGTTATTTTAATATTTTACATTCTCAATATAACAAAAAAGGAAAAGGGCCCAAAGCAAAACTTTGGGCATGGTCCCCTTTGGCAAGTATCACAGCTTGTAATAGCTTTTTGTAGCTAGCCAAGATTCTTTCAATTCTTGTTTAAGCGATTTTCATTCATTCTTCCCTGCAAAAGTCTTCCAGTTCTGTAAGATTCCTAGACCATTTTGCAAGCACTGCTCTTTTGAGGTCTATCCACAGATTTACAATGATGGTCAGATCAGAGGACCATGGTAAAACCTTCAGCTTGCAATATTTGAGGTAGTTTCAGGTTGCCATTTCCTCAGTTTGAAATGTAATTAAGAAATGGCAGTTAACAAGAACAGTGGAGGTCAAGAGAAGGTCTGGAAGACTAAGAACATTTCAGAAAAAAAGCTGCTTGTAGGATTGCTAGAAAGGTAAATCAGGGGCCCTGTGTTTACTGGCAAAGAGCTTCAGGAATATTTAGCAGAATCTGGAGTTATGGTACATTGTTCTACTGTTCAGCTACACCTACACAAATATGGCCTTCATGGAAGAGTCATCACAAGAAACCTCTCCTGCATCCTCACCCCAAATACAACATCAAACGTTTGCAAAAGAACTTCTAAGCAAGCCCAATGCATTTTGGAAACAAGTCCTATGGACTGATGAGGTTGAAATAGAACTCTTTGGCAATGAGCAAAGGTATGGTGGGAAAGAGAAGGGCACAGAATTTCATGAAAATAACAGCCCTCCAACCATTTAGCATGGGGGTGGATCAATCATGCTTTGGGGTTGTGTTGCAGCGAATGGCACCAGGAACATTTCATGGGTAGAGAACAGAATGTATTCAATGAAATTCAAGCAAAGTCTGGAAGCAAACATAACACCAACTGTAAAAATGCTGAAGTTGAAAAGAGGATAGCTTCTACAAATGGTTAATGATCCTAAACTAGAGATGAGCAAATCATTCAAAATTTTATTCGCCGAATATTCGTCGAACTTTTCATAAGATTCGTATATTCGACGAATATATTTGTTGAATCTGTGTACAAAATATACGTTATTATGTGGCGTTTAGGGAACATTCGCACACTAAAAACGAACGTTCAGTTTTAAAAGGTACGCAAAGTCTTTGAACACGTACGCATGAGCGTACAAATTGTATGAATCCTCAGCGTACTATTGTCTAGCGATTACGTAATACGCAGGCACGCACGATGATAGGCCGCGGTGTGCACTCCTCAGAGGCAGAGCAAGTTTTTGAAAATGGCATCCAGGCGATCCTCATCATTTAGCTCTGCACAGCTGAAATACATGATCCGGCTGATGGACTGCGAGGATTACGATGGCACACACCGCCACCCGAACCAGCATAAATAGGAGGTGATCCAGCAGGTGATCCAAGGCTTGCGCCATCGTTTCGACACTGTGCGGACCCTGGGACAGATCTAGCAGAAATGGTCTGATCTGAAGTTTAAATACCCAGAGCGACTTACTGAGATCCGTGCAGCGATATGGCCGGGTGAGTAAGTTAACTTACAATATATTTGAAAAGTAAAAACATGTTAAAAAAATGAATGTACTGTATTGTATATATACCAACAGTGAGTGCCAATAATGAAAAAAGTATGGAAGGACAACGTGGGCGTGCGTAGTGCGCTGCAGTAATTTTCTTTCATACTTGGCCACACCTCTAACTCGACCCAAACAAGTGAAGGTATTCTCAGATACATGCCCCTTCCCAGTAATTAGCCTTAGGCTACTTTCACATATATGGTGGTGATCATGCAGGCTGTTGTACAGTAATTGTCCTGCCAATTCCAGGCGTTCTTGCTGAATAGCTGCCGGATCAGCGCCGTCCCCCATTATTGTTAATGGGGCTGGCTGTTCTCCCGTTTGTGTCAGGCAAATGCACTAGTGTGAAAGAAAGCACCCTTAGATATATGCCCCTTCATAGTTAGCGCTTCCTCCTCCTACACACAGACTCAAAGATGTGTTCATGCTGCAGCTAATGTCAGTGGGTGATATCCAAAGTATTCCGACCGCACTGTGTTAACGATATTAAGAAATGTATTGCGATGATAACGATATCTATCGCGATAAATACCTATTTAGAAGAAAAAAATGGATATGATATGGCCACCCTCTCACCCATAATATCTTCATAGTAGTATAGTGTTAGTATTAAAAAGAGTTATCATATAACAATTGTGTACGGATTTATGTTCCAGACCAACGTCAACAACGGCGTCACCAGGGTCACCGACACCGCTAGCGTCATGCCCTGACGGCCCCTACAGTACCTTCAGCTTCTAGTAAGTGTAAACATATTTAATTTATTTTAAATCCAAGCTACGTGGGAGTGCAGCTGCAGTGATATAAGAGCACTAGTGGTTAGGAATGGGATCATCCACCCCAAAACTATTCCCATGTATAAACATCAGAAGTTACAACTGTTCATTAGAGTTCAATGTAATGCCTTTATTTAATGATTTTTGACAGCTGCTGCACCACAGAGGAGCGCCTCTCACCCTCCTCCACCCCAGCGAGAGAGGACCTGCCCCTCCAACACCACCAGCCCAGCTACCAGAGGTAGAAGGTAGGTAAAATAAAAAATGTAATGGGTGGACCTTCTGTCATCAAAATATAAGCTACATTTTTGTTTTATCTTTTGTAGCTCCAACCGTCAGGGAGGAGTTTTCCCCTGGACCATGGGAAGACCACGCAGTATGGGTGTCCAGTAAGTACAAACCCCAAACTGACCATGTGTGGCCTTCTCAGTGAGCAGTTAAAAGAAAAAAAAAGGCTCAATACAGATACAAGTCACTGAATAACTCGTTCCAGTACATATACCAAATATATAATGACATGCAATTGCTAAAGTATTCTGATCCAGGTTCTGGTTTTAAATTTTAGAATTTTGGGGGCGTGGCTTGGCCGTTCAGCAAGATGGCGGCGTAATCCCTGAGCTCCACTGCTCCGCTTGATTTTGGGGACTTCAGTGTAGCGGCATTGTGTCCTATGCGGAAGAGGCCTGCTCCTAAGAAGCCCAGGCACGCTACGGTAGCTAATTTGAGGGGGCAGACACTGGATTACCTTGTCCGGGGTCCCGCTGCGCAGCCTTCCAACTGAGGCCTACTTCCGCCTTCTCTCTCTTCAGCAGTGCTGCCTCGTGGTCCGGTGGCTCCGCTCCTCTCGCAGTTGCAAGACGCGCTGCTCTGCAGGAGCTCCAAAGTGCCTCCCTTTGTCTCTGGAGGCTCGGGAATTTATCCCCCAGCAACCCCAGCTACAGTTGGGCCCAGGATTGCCCCCACTAGCACAGGATTGTGGACAACATAGTGCTGCCATGCCTTCTAAGGTGGCAGCCAAGCAGACGAAAGAGGCAGCAACACCATCACAGAGACGCAGGGGCTGGGAAGAACCTCCAGAGGACCCTCAGAACCCTCTTCTGCAGGAAGACAGCAATGATGGGGTTAATGCAGCATGGAGCTATCCCTCTGACTCCGCTGAGGAGGGTGAGGAAACCACACATATCTCACAAGCTTCAGCTTTTATACAGCAGACGCTACAACATTTGCCGACTAAGGAAGATTTCAAGGCACTCATTGCAGAGGTGAGAACAGCATGTAAATCAGAAATATCCTCTACGTCAGGATTTTAAGCTTCTTGCCTCTCGCATAGATACGGTGGAAAATGACCATGATGATACGCGCAAATATATTGCTCATATTCAATCCACTATTGTGCATCATGCCCGTACCATCAGAGATAACTCTCGTTACCTAGAGGATTTGGATAATAGGGGACGTAGGAATAACATAAGGGTCCGGGGCCTCCCTGAATCTGATAAAGAGGAAAACTTGCAGGACAATCTTGGAGATCTCTTCAATCTTGTACTGGGGTCAAATCCCCCTCAAACCATTAAATTGGACCGAGCACACAGAGCACTTCGCCCCAAAGCTTCATCTCAGCAACCCCGTGATGTGATCTGTTGCGTGCACGACTTTCAATTAAAGGAATCGATTATGGCCAAAGCTCGTATGCTGAAGTCTGTAGATTTCCATGGCTACCCGGTGCAGCTGTATCAAGATCTTTCGTGGATGACTTTGCAAAAGAGACGTGCCCTGCAACCCCTACTGTCCAGCCTCCGGGAGCGTAAAATTGCCTACAGATGGAGGTTCCCCTTTGCTCTGCATGTCACCGTGAATGGGAAGACATCTATTATCAGATCTCATGCTGACTTGCCAGATTTTTGCTCCTCTGTGGGAGTCCCTGTTCCAGCAATAGATGACTGGGAGGTTCCTGAGCCATCACCAGCGCCCTCTCCGGTGTGGCGCACTGTCAGGCAAAAGAGGTATCGCTCCCCACCCCAAGATGGATCACAAGGATCCGGGTCTTGAGTCTTCAGTTCAAGTTTTTTGTGCTAATGCAGAGTTGTCTTTATTGTCCCCTAATGTATATTGTCTGGGTCTTGTACTCGGGCCTTTTTTCTTGAGCAGCCGTTCAGTTATGATACTATAATGATGTTATCTTATGGTATTTCTAACCTGTTGCTTTTTTCTTTTTTTCTTTTACTCCCTTGGTGTATACCTGCTCACACCTATGTGGGTTCGTCGCCACCGGGAGCGTCCAATCACATTCCCATCAGTAGGGAAATTTTTTTAGCCCCCTATCTCCTCCTTTGTTCTGGTGTAAATGGAAGGAGAGTGTTGGGCGTTTTGCCTTTTCTTTGGCCTTTTTCATTGGCCCCTTTCTGGGCTTTTTTGCCTAATGTCAAGAATTATTCATGTTTTGATTGTTTATGGTGTCTTGTGTCTCTCCCTATTCCCGTTTGTTTCTTCCTTCTTAGTAAGTCAGTGCTAAATAGATCAGGCTGTAGGCTCTGGATGTTCCTGCTGAAGTTGATATTGACTTGGTTCTCCTGGTGGAAATCTCGCTCTGCTATACTGGCAAGTATGACTCTTTTCTTATACTTTAACCATGATTAAGATTATATCTCTGAATGTAAAAGGCCTCAATTCTAATGTCAAGAGAAGATTGGCTTATACAGAATGCCAATCCCAGAGGGCTGATGTGGTTTTCCTCCACGAGACCGATTTTGATGCAGAGGGATCTTTTAAGTTTATGGCTAGAACATTCCCGCTAGTATATGCTGCTTCTGCGAACAAAAAGTCAGCTGGAGTGGCTATCCTTCTTTCTTCTAACTGTCCTATTCAGGTTGAGTCTGCTATCACAGATGTTGGGGGAAGATATGTTATTCTCCAAGGTACATTAAATGGTTCTCCACTTATTTTATGTAATCTATATGCTCCAAATACCTCACAGATTCCCTTTCTAAATAGAGTGCTGTTGAAATTGACTAAATACCTGCCTGCTGCGCTGATTATAGGAGGTGATTTTAACCTTGCATCCTCTGAGCGGTTGGATAGGATGTCCCCGCGGGTATTGCATCCTCACAATCCCAATGTAGAATCTCACGGCTTTTTAGGCGTTTGATTCGAAAATTTGCACTCTATGATTTGTGGCAGGTTAACTATCCAACTGCCAGATCATATACATTTTATTCTAATCCGCATAAAACGCATACGCGTATTGATTATTTTTTTGGTAATATACCCACACTTCGGATGTTACAAGACGCGGATGTTGGCAATATTACGTGGTCCGATCATGCCCCAATTTCAGTTTCCTTTAAGACATCTGGGTATTATCTTAAACAATGTCATTGGCGATTAAATGAATCGCTCCTATCCAGTCTGGCACCTAAACAAGAATTGCATGCTAGTCTTACTGAATATTTCTCTCTTAACCAAGCTTCTGTATCCTCAGTTTCTACCCTCTGGGAAGCGCACAAGGCAGTCTTCCGTGGGCAGTGCATTGCATTAGGTTCCAAGATAAAGAAGGATGTGGCACTGCGTCAAAAGGTACTCACAGCTCAGCTGAAGGACTTGGAAGCCCAGTTGACAATTCGGCCTTCCTGTCATTTAGTGAGGCGTATTGTACTCTTGCGTGCCAGGTTGAGGGAGTTAGCCATCACAAGGGCAGAAAAGTCACTATTGTATTCTAGGCAACATTTTTATGCTTGGGGAAACAAGCCACACTCCATGCTGGCTAGGCAATTACAGGATCTTAAAACTACAGGCACCCCTTCAGCACTACGTAGGGCAGACGGAGCTATAATGTATGATCCTGCTGCTATTTCCACACTTTTTCAGGAATACTACTCATCTCTGTTTTCCCCTCCGCATCAGCTTCCGAATGATCAAACCAAATGCCGTGCACTTTTCTCCTCCTTCCTAGACAAATGCAGCCTACCAAAACTGTCCCGAGAAGCCTTAACCTCTCTTAACGCCCAAATTACAGCTGAAGAATTGGAGGAAGTGATTAAGGGCCTCCCAAACAATAAATCCCCTGGTCCGGACGGTTTGCCCTATTTATACTATAAATCTTTTACACCTCTTCTATTGCCACATTTATTGTATTTATTTAACTCTTTTTTACAGGGAGCTCCAATCCCTCAGTCGATCTTACATTCTTATATAACATTACTTCCTAAACCGGGTAAAGACCCATTGGATTGTTCAAACTATAGACCAATTGCCCTCCTTAATTCGGACTTGAAAATATTTACGAAGGTCCTTGCTAATAGACTTTCATTATTTGCTTCCTCAATTGGTTCATAAGGACCAGGTGGGATTTGTTCCATGCCGGCAGGGCGGAGACAATACAATGAGAACTATCAACCTGATTGATATCATTAATAAGCAAAAGCAACGTGCTTTACTGCTAGGTTTGGATGCATTCGATTGACTGAGTTGGCCGTGTATGTTCTCCGCCCTGCCGGCGTTTGGAATATGTGGTCCCTTTTTAACGGCCCTTCGTGCATTGTATACACATCCTACTGCCGCTATTAAGATGCCCCATGCTCAGTCCAGTCCATTTCCAATACGGAATGGCACAAGGCAAGGGTGTCCGCTTTCCCCCCTTCTCTTTGTTTTGAGTATTGAGCCCCTTGCGGCTGCCATTAGGTTACACCCAGACATCCATGGTATCATGGTTAACAAAGTGCATTTCAAGGTCTCGTTGTTTGCGGATGATATTCTTCTTACCCTGATGGACCTACATACTACTCTTCCAAATCTTTTTAAAACTTTGCAGGAATATGATAGGTTATCCGGTTATAAAGTAAACACTACTAAGACGGAGGCCCTTCCACTTAATGTCCCTATGTCAGATCTAAATTTATTGCAATCTAATTTTCATTTTAATTGGAGTACTCGGTCTCTCCGTTATTTAGGGATTCAACTAACTCCTTCCTACTCCTCCTTGTATAACATGAACTTTCCTCCCCTATTTCAGAATCTCAGAGCCCTTATGAATAAATGGAAGTTGCTACCTATTTCCTTCTTTGGATGCATAACAGCGGTCAAAATGACCATTCTCCCTAAACTACTTTATTTGTATAAAACTCTGCGGGAATTACGATCCCTGCAGTCTGCTATCCTCAGATTTATATGGAATGGGAGGAGGCACAGAATAGCTTGTGGTGTAATGCTTGCACTAAAGGCGCATGGAGGACTGTTAGTCCCTAATGTTACTAAGTATTATTGGGCTACACACTTAAGACGTCTCCCAGCATGGTCGTCCCTCTATGCTTACTCCAGATGGATAGAGATAGAAAAATTGTGGATGGCACCTGTGCACCCCAACTCTTTGTTGTGGTCCTCTTCCCCGACTTTGGGCTCAGTTCAGTTATTGGGGCCAATGTCCCATACCTTACATATTTGGCGGACATGTAATAAGCGTTTTAAATTAGCTTCTGAGAAATCATCTATGATGTCTTTCTTATTTAACCCAGCACTTCCAACTAGTACTTCTCCGAACTTTTTTAAGCCATGGTTTTCTAACAAACTCTTTAGATTTGCAGACATCACAGACTATAAAACTCTGCGACTTTTACCATTTGATGGTCTTAAGTCCTCCTTCCAACTACCAGAAGCCGCTAGATACCACTACTTACAAATACAGCATTTCCTCACATGTGTATTTAAATCCCAGCAGGTGTCTACTCCATCCGCTTTTGAAAAGTTATTAAATAGTTATTAAGATTATTAAAGCTGCAAGAACAACCAATCATCTCACCTTTGAGGGTTCGGCTATTTCAATTTTCCAGGACCTGTCTCCTCTTACCCTAAAGAAGCGGAGAGCCATGAGGCCGTTGCTGGATGTACTGAGGGAGCGTAAAATCATATATCGCTGGTTGTTTCCCTTCGGTCTCTTTGTTAATATCTCTGATAAAAAGATGGTGATCCGCGCGCCTGCGGACTTGAAACGCCTTTATGACCATTTGAATATCGAGGATTTACAGATTCCTGACTGGAACCCGGTTCAAGAATTGACATTATTACCAGCTCTTCCTCTGATCACTCCCTGGACTCCGGTAGGTTCTGGCAAGCCGCAGAGACAGAAGAGGAGAAGTGGAAAGCTGACACCTCGGAGAATTCAAGTTGACAATGACTGATGGATCTAAGCAGTTTGGTGTTGAGCTCTTTGCTCCACTTTGCCGTTTGTGGTGAGACTGTATCAAGATATCATAGCTCTTAGTAATCCAGTTATGCCTTCATTTTTGCTATCTTTTATTTACCTCTCTCTTTCTCTATTATTATTTTTACTTTATTATCTTGCTTGTTTGAATACCACCAGCTCGTATATGTCATTGACAGAGGCCGATGTTACTTTACGCTGCCCGCTCCTATATCTCAATCTGCTCAAGGGGCAGTCTACGTCTCTCATGGTTCTCTCTTCTAGTGTGACGTTATTACTGTCCTGTATAGTTGACCTATTGACTCACAATAGATCTGGCCTGAACGTTCTCAGGCCTTTTGCTCATATATGCATATTATACCCATTAGTGAACTTGAGTTTACCTTTTGCACGATTCCATCCATGGGTAAATCTTCTACAGTTACTGTTATAACAGTTTGTTTTAAGTTATGTTGTTGAGTGTTTTTCTTTTGACAGGATGGCACTACCTTTTATTGTCTTGCATAGTCCACGGGCATATCTGAAAATAAGTGTATGGGTTGGCCTACCCCCTTATCTTAAAGATGTCTATGATTAAGGTCTGTACATATAATGTCAGGGGGCTGAACACACCTACCAAGAGGAGCCAAATATGTAATATGCTACGAAAGTGGAAGGTAGATATTGTGCTCCTGCAGGAGACTCATTTTAGATCTAAACACATACCTCATCTGCAACACCTAGTATATAATCAATGGTTTCATAGCACATCACCGGATTCTGCTTCTAAAGGTGCTAGCATAGCTATACATAAGCAATTCCCACTGGTGGTGCGTTCGACCCTAGCTGACGAACTAGGCCGTTATATCTTTGTAAAGGGTTTGCTGGGTTCCCAAATGATTACCATTGGTAACGTGTATGTCCCTAATACTAATCAAGCTTCTTGGCTACGAGAAGTTTTGGAGAAGTTTTGTAGCTTCGCAGAAGGTTTGTCAGTATTAGGCGGAGACTTAAATGTTGCGCTATGCCCTACTTCAGACACGTCTACAGGCACCTCTGCACTGTCGGACACTGTGCTTAGATATATAAGACATAATCTGTCCAAAGCGTTACTAGTAGATAGTTGGAGGGCACTTAATCCAACGGTGAAAGACGTTTTATATTTTTCACCTGCCCACTTACCAGAGACTGGACTACATCCTAGTCTCCACCTCATTACTCCCTTTGTGTAGAAAGGCAAACATAGGCTCTATTGTCCTTTCCGACCATGCCCCTGTATTCCTGCAATTTCAGCTCCAGAATCTACCACAGAGGGAGTTCTTATGGAGGCTTAATGAGACCATTTTGCATAATCCCAAGATTGCAGAAGGTGTCCAAAGCAAACTAGAAGAATACTTTAAAACCAATGATAATGGGGAAGTCTCATCTAGCGTAGTTTGGGAGACGCATAAGGCAGTAATAAGAGGTCATTTCATTTCCCTCGGCTCCCACCTGAAAAAATTCAGAGAATCAGAAATTACAACTATCCAGTCTCAGATCCACGCCTTACAGTCAAAACATAAAAAATATCTCTTACCAACAGTTCTGCAGGAACTGGACTCCCTCAGATCCCAACTTAAAAACCTGTTAAACGACAGGTCAGCCAAAATGTATGTCGGCCAAATTTAAGTATTATGCACACGGAGACAAAGCGTCTAGGTTTATGTTGTCACAGCTGAAGAAAAGACAGGTGCATTCCTATATTCACAAGATCCAATCTAGTACTGCGCAACCTCTGTTGCGCACCGATCAAATTGGAACATGTGAATGGTACGTCACATGTTGTCACAGCTGTGACACACTGTTCAAGCAGATGTGACTGCTGAGGCCTGTGATTGTCCACAGCAATCACGTGACCAAACCAATGACGGTTCTTCAGGGACTGGAATCAGCCAGGAAAGGGGCAGTGGTGCAGGGACAGGGGACCCACGGACAGGTGAGTGTTTTTTCTTTTTTTTTTTTTTTTAATGGGGGACAGGTTAGAAGGGGTGTTGGCTCCTATGTAGGTCAGTCAACCTTGTTAAGGTCTCCTGCAGGTGATTATATATAGCCTTTTGTAACCCTAGACCTATGAAGCCATAATACAGCAACCATGGAAATCTATGGGCTATGGGGCTTTAATCAAATGCAGTATTATGGAGAGATTATCACCTATAATCATTCATTTTAGAAAAAAATAACCCTAAAATAGGGCATCACGCAGGAGCATGTCTCCATACCAGTTGTTGCACATGTATCTGTGCTGAAGGCCTTTGTTAACACTTATCTTGGTAAAGTCTATTGAGGTTTCCATCACTTGTAAATGCAAAAATTGTGGAAACATCAGCAGAAAAGTACAGACCACATTTAAATCAATGGCTTTTTCTGTGACTGGTCATCAACAGATATCCAGAAATCACTTAACTGTGTTACTGCACAAATATTACATGTTTTTCTGCCCAGGTGTGTAACGGTTCCACCACCTCCACATACAGAACGTCCATTCGGAAATAGCAGCTGCACGCTAATCGTGCAGCTGCACAGTGGGGTACCTGCTTCAGTGGCAGCGGGGTACCCCAAAGAGAAGGCAGGGACCGTTCCCAGGGGTCCCTGCCTTGTAGATCGGTGTATACACAGCGCTATAGAGCAGGAAGCGCTATTGGCCGGGAGCGTGCAGTTCTCTCATAGACCCGATCAGCCCTGCACTGAGGCTGTACAGCATAGTATTATGCTGTACAGCCTCTCTGGGGGGTGTATTTCCCCTGTAACTGGGGCTACTATGTCAGCCCCAGTTACAGGAGAAATCAAGTGTAAAAAAAAAAAAAAAAAAGTTAAATGTCCCCCTGAGGTCTTGTATGACCTTATGGGGGACACAAAGTGTAAAATAAAAAATAAAAAAATAGAGTATTATATAAAAAAATAAAACAAAAATCACATATAAAAAAATAATTTCCCCCCAAATATGTAATTAAAAAAATGTTACAAATAAAAATAAATAAATAAAATAGACATATTTGGTATCACCGCGTCCGAAACGACCGGCTCTATAAAAATATCACATGATCTACCCCATCAAGTGAACTGCGTAAAAAAACCCTAATAAAAATTATGCCAAAACAGCTTTTTTTTGTCGCCTCACCTACCAAAAAACAATATCAAACAATAAAAAAATCGTATGCATCCCAAAATGATAGCAATAAAAACGTCACCTCATCCCGCAAAAAATGAGCCCCCACACAAGATAATATCCCGAAAAATGAAAAAAAAATGGCTCTTAAAAAATTGCAACACAAAAACATGATTTTTTTTCTAAAAATGCTCTATTGCTATTGTGTAAAACGTAAAAAAAAAAAAAAAAAAAAATAGACATATTTGGTATCGTTGCATCTGTAACAACTGGCTCTACAAAAATATCACATGTTCTATCCCATCAAGTGAACGGTGTAAAAACAAATATAGAAAAATGCCCCTAAACTGCTTTTTTTTTTTTAGTTAACCTCCCAAAAATTAGATTAAAAAGTGATCAGAAAGGCGGATGTACCCCAAAATGGTGCCAATAAAAGCACAGCTTGTCCCGCAAAAAATAAGACCTCACGCAGCTCAGTCCACAAAAAAATTAAAAAGGTATCACTCTTACAAACCATGACAAAAAATTCCATGTTAGAAAATGCAGATGCTGCTCCTCCCCTTCTGAGCCCTGGCATATCCCCAAATAACAGTTTACGACCACATGTGGGGTGTTTCTGCAAACTGCAGAATCGGGGTCATAAATATTGAGTTTTGTTTTGTTGTTTACCCTTGATGTGTTACAGGAAAAAAATGATTAAAATGGTAAATCTGCAAAAAAAGTGAAATTTTGAAATTTCACATCTATTTTGCTTTAATTCCTGTGGAATACTTAAAGGGTTAACAACATTTCTAAAACCAGTTTTGAATAGTTTGAGGGGTGTAGTTTCTAAAATGGGGTCATTTATGGGTGGTTTTTATTATGTAAGCCTTACAAACTGACTTCAGAACTGAACTGGTCCTTAAAAAAGTTGATTTTGCAAATTTGCAAAAATTGCGTCTAAAATTCTAAACCTTCTACTGTCCTAAAAAAATAAAATGACACTACCAAAATGATGCCAACATAAAGTAGACATATGGGGAAATTAAATAGGTAAATTAAAAAGGATTTTATGGGGTATCACTATCTGTCTTAAAAGCAGAGAGATTCAAGTTTAGAAAACAGTGAATTTTTTCAAATTTTCGTTAACTTTTGGATTTTTTTATAAATAAAATTAAAACTTATCGACTCAAATTTACCATTAACTTGAAGTACAATGTGTCACGAGAAAACAATCTCAGAATCGCTTGGATAAGTAAAAGCGTTCCAAAGTTATTACCACATGAAGTGACACATGTCAGATTTGCAAAATTAGGCCTGGTCAGGAAGGGGGTAAGTGGCCCGGATGGGAAGTGGTTAAATTGTTTGGAACAGTATTTTGATACCGTTAGATGTACTACAACTCCAATTCTTCACTTTAGTAAAGAGAGACTTAACTATTTAGTACAACTGTCCTGGTTACTGACTACTATTTGCCGACCACTACACCTACGTCTCCTGCCTTGCACCTCTACAATCTCATAATGCCAAGGCCTCCCTAACTTCTATCAGGCAGGAGCCCCAAAATCAGAGTTTGCCCTGAGGGAAGAAAGGGTGTGCCCTGCTGTCATTGCCGGCCCTAGGGAACGTGGCTGTGATGATTGCCACTGTGAATAACTGTCACAACCAGAGCCACTATCGCTCCCATACTCCGCTCTACCTCTCCTGGGATTACAGCATTAGGAGTAGCCCCAAAGTCCGATCTGTTCATGTGACACAGAGAATCCACCTCCACTTTGTAATAATGAAATAGTTAAAAATTCCAAACTGTGCAGACATTTTTAGAGCAATTATTGGGCTTATTGATCCTCATTAGTTTGTTTTAACCCTTCAGTTTCCAGAGCCCACAGATTAGAAGATACACTCCATTAACTTGTTCGAACTGTTCCCTTTCCAGAACTCATGGATTAGAAGGTACTGTTCACTCCATGGCACTAATGTGAACAAAGCCTTAGAGAAGAACTTTATCCTTAATAGACTTCAGTTTTGGGAACAGAGTTTGTTTAGTCTACCTCGAAATCTGGCCCCAAGGCTGGAATGCGACCGAGACTGTAATAGTGATTAAATTGGTATGATAACTAGTTCAGTAAATTTGGAAAGGGGCCACTTACTAATTTCACGTAGGTCATTGATCAGCTGTCAGATGCTAATGCTATTCGGCCTGCTCTATACACAGGCGGACTGAAACCAACCACTTACAGTTAAAAGCTCCGTGTTAGTGTGCCAATTACTTCACTCTACTCATCAGCTTAGACGGGAAGAAAAAACGTTGCAGATAATCTAATACGCCGTGCCTTTATTAATTTTCCTTAATGCATTTTCTATCTGAATCTACTGTATTCTTAAATTTATAGAAGATGGAGGCGAGAGATTGCGGCATTTGAAGATACAAATCACTCATTGATGTGGTGCTCGTATCTGAGGGGGTTTAAGCTCTATAATTATATTTTTATATTGTAAAGCTCATAAATTACAAAGCAATGAATACCCCTCTGGCCAGAACAATATGTTCCATTTAATCACATTGAGAAAATGTTGGGTGACACTTATTTTTTTAATTAAGGGCAGGATGGAGCATTGAATGAAATAAGTGACAACTACAGGAAATTACCACAATGGCGGAATTTTCTTAAAGGGACCTTTTCATCATGAAAAGGCAATATAATATCCAGGCAGCATGTTATGAAGCAGGAGGAGCTGAGCAGATTGATGTATACTTTTATGGAAAAGATTCAGCAAAATTTGTATTTTATCCATTTATATCCATGCTCATTGTGGGCTTTGAAGTCCAAGAGACGGTCCTATCGGTGATTGACAGCCTTCCCTCTATGATTGTGTATACAGAGAGAGCTGTCAATCATTGCTGTCCCAGACAGGTGCCGGTGTCTCTCCTCTCTCCCTGTGTGTATTGGTACTAGAGCTCAGTAAACTTCTTTTAAGCACTGCAAGAGTTAAACCTTTCCAATTGCTCCTTGTATGGTTGCTGACTAAGGTGCTGATCAGTCTCCATATTTATCTGGGCTGGGGTTCCACCTCCTGGCCTGAGCTTTGAGGTTTTCTGGTGTCTAGTAACCAGCAAAGGTGTGATCTCTTGTCTGACTAGCCCTGTACCATCCATTGCCTGTCTACCGTTTCTGCTTCTTGCTGCCTGCCCCAATCTTGGAGCTGCTATCTGGATTACTTAAGTATTGCCTGCCCCCACCTTAGAATTGCTACCTTGGGCTGTGTTCAAACTATGGTTTTTGATTGATCCCTTGGTGTCTCTGAATCTTGTGGGTCACCCGTCAACTACACCAGGACTACACCGGGAGGTAGCAGACTGGTTGGTTCCCTGCAGCGAAGTCTAGATCCCTGTACAAGAGTTAATGGTTGAATAGTAGGGAACCACCAGGACAGCACCAGAGCTCTAACCAAAGACTGCCGGGGGACTAGCACCTATCATTTATGGCAGGCATGGCCAACCTGCGGCTCTCCAGCTGTTGTAAAACTACAACTCCCACCATGCCCTGCTGTTGGCTGATAGCTGTGGGTAGTCTGGGCATGCTGGGAGTTGTAGCTTTGCAACAGCTGGAGAGCCTCAGGTTGGCCTGATTTATGGCATAAGCTTGGATAACATAGACTGTTGAGGGGCTTGTCTCAGAATCATTGACCTTTCTTCACCTAAGAGTTAGTGCATTGCATTTATTTGCAGCTCATGGATCAAAAAGATAGATAGGAATTCTGACCAAGGAACATTTCTTATAAAACTGGTATCTCTCCTACCTTGAGATTTTTTACGATGTTCTTCACAGTACGCTGCTCGATCAATAACCTTATTGATATCCATGCTCTTGTACGCTTTAGTATTGTCTCCATTACACAGCTAACATCTGTTTGCCATCATGCAGGAAATGATTAAAAAGAGGCCACTTAGTCGTCTGTCTGCATCATCTTCTACACTTAGGTAAAAGTACTTGGTGGTTTGAAGGGAAATCGGAAGAGAAGCAGTAGAAATTGCTTAACCACATCTTACAAAGGGATTGAACGTAATGGAAGATGATTTATGAGTAAGGTCAGGCTGCCTTGGCTTGTAATATCAGTTTTATTATTTACTTTTGCAAATGTCTTGTATAAGGCATCATGTAACACTAACCTGAAATTGCCAACTGTCTTGTATTAAAAAGCTATTAATAACTGGCCCTTTAAGGGTTTTCCCATATCAATCATTCATGGCTGAGACTGGAATATCCATCGTGTCCATCAGCCAGAGGTGACTAGAGTTACAGAAATAGACGAGCGGGCTGTGCTACATTGTTTCTGTAGCTCCCGAGTGAACTTCTATTGGAGTTATGGAGTAACGCGGTACACTCGGCTGTTTCTGGCAATCCATAGAAAATTAATAGAGCAATTAATTGTTATCAGAGTGGTGGAACGGGATGCCTGTTCTATTGATCGGTGGGAGTCCCAGTGGTCAGACCCCAAGAACCCTATATTGTGAATAAGAGATAGCTTGGCACAACCTCTTTAAGGAATTAAGAGTTGTCTCACTTCAGCAAATGGCATTTACTGTGTAGACAAAGTTAACATAAGGCACTTACTAATGAATTGTAATTCTCCATATTGCCTCCTTTGCTGGCTGGATTAATTTCTCCATCCGTTTTCAGGGGTTACGGCCACCACTGTAACGCAGATACGAGGTGGCCAGGACATTATCTGTTGCGCATGCCGGCCACTAGAGAGGCTGGCTCTTTTTCCTATAATTCCCTATATTATGCAAGCACGACCATCACTGCTGGATTGCAGGGTGGTCGCAACTCCTGGATACAAGCAGAGAAGATTGGTCCCTTAAGTTACAATATTACTTGGTTACAGGATGGCCATTGTATGTTGAAACCATTGTAAGTTGAGTAATCGGGTCCAAAGCCCCAAAATGTCAGACAAGATGAACATGAAGATTTAAGGAAAATAAGCAGATAACTAAGACAGATAAAACAAGTGCTTACCTATAACAGTCAGGGATAGATGATAACTAGGAACTAACACAGATTTTTACCAGAGAAGTGACCTTAATTAGTTGGATCTGAGTCTTAAACATTGTATGTTGAGTCTAGTTTCAACTAATGATGGGTCAGAAAAGATCATTGTGTGTTGAAAATATTGTATCCTGAGGCCATTGTATCTTGAGGGACCACTGTATAATAAGATGGAAAAATTAATCAAGCCAGCAAAGGAGGAAATATAGACAATCACAATACATTAGTAAGTGCCTTGTATTAACTTTATATACTGTATATGATAGATGATATTTGCTGAAGTGAGACAACCCCTTTAAAGGGTTAATCCCATCTTGGACAATGGGGGCATATCGATAGGATATGCCCCCATTGTCTGATAGGTGCAGGTCCCACCTCTGGGACCCGCACCTATATCGAGAACGGAGCCCCAAAAGTGAAGGAGGGTGCACTGTGCATGCGTAGCCGCCCTCTATTCATTTCTTTGGGGCCGCCGAAAATAGCCAAGCGCTGGCCCGGCTATTTCCGTCGGCTACATAGAAATGAATGGAAGCGGTGACCGTAAATGCGCGGTGCGCTCCCATTCATTTCTATGGGAGCAGCGGAGAGCTGGGCCTGGTGGTGGCCGGACCCCAGGAAACTCAGGGTCCTGAAGGCACAGCGCTCCCTGCTCCGTTCTCGATATAGGTGGGAACCTCTCAGATAATGGGGGCTTATCCTAGGGATATGTCCCCACTGTCTAAGATGGGAATACCACTTTAAGTACAACCTCCATCATACTGTAGGGTCAGTGTCAGACTAGCACTAGCAATGAGCAAGACTGAAAATTATATATTGTATCCTATAACGAATACCATAGAGCCATATATACTCTCCTGTATAGTGCCTTAGATAGTGCCTCTAAGTAATGCTACATATGGAGTTAACTGATCTAATAGGCCGAGGTCAGATACCAAAATGACATATAGACACGAGTTGTCCAAGCAGGAAAACCCATTTAATTCTTGCTGCTGGCATTTGTGGTGCCAACACCACCCACCAACAAAACCAGGACACCTGTAAGCCCCCCGTGCTCCAGTTATGCCCCTGCAGTTTACACACAGCACAAAAGGCTAAGTGCTTGGATGGTAAACAGTGGTCCTGGTTTCCTGCCAATTTCATATCATAGTAAATAGGGAATGGAGAGCTCAGGCTGTTATCTTTGTAACCTGACTGCAAAGCCATAGGATTTCAGATGGCACGAGAAGATTAAATATAAAATGAAATAGCCTTTCCATTGATGCGGAGACTGGATAAAGAATTACGTATCTAGGTTCATAGGTAGTTACTTTTTTTTAGAAAATCACATTTCATTTAAAAAAGAAATACAAGCAGAGAAGATTAGTCCCTTAAGTTACAATATTAATTGGTTCCAGGACGACCATTGTATGTTGAAACCATTGTAAGTTGAGTAATAGGTTCCAAAGCCCCAAAATGTCATCCAAGATAAGAGAACATGAAGATTTAAGGAAAATAAGCAGATAACTAAGACAGATAAAACAAGTGCTTACATATAACAGTCAGAGATAGATGATAACTAGGAACTAATACAGATTTTTGCCAGAGAAGTGACCTTGATTAGTTGGATCTGAGTCTTAAACATTGGTTCATATTTGTATAATTGCAAAGTAAACACTATATTATGGTTTTGTAATAGTCTGTGTTATAGTTATATGTACAGGAGCCAATGATGGCACAGGGTTTTTTATTTATTTATTTTTTTTAAGATCCTGTACAAAAACTGGAACAAAAGTGAAGGAAATGTATGAACATGTATATCAAGAGTATGCTATATTTTTTATGCTGCCCTATTGACATTAATAACAAAAAGCGATACATCGCATAGACACATGTGGTCAAATTTTTGGTACCCTTCCACTAACGAAAGAAAAACCTACAAAAGTCAGTGAAATAACTCGAAACTGACAAAAGTAATAATACATAAAAATTTACTGAAAATAAACTAATGAAAATCAGACATTACTTTTGAATTGTGGTTCAAAAGAATAATTTATAAAACAAACTACCGTATTTTCCGGACTATAAGGCGCACCTAAAAGCCTAGATTTTTTTCAAAAATCTTAGGTGCGCCTTATAGTCCGGTGCGCCTTATATGTGAACCAAGCAGAGCTTTACGGCCACCGTAGTCAGGAGAATTTACGGGTAATTTTTTATACCGACTGCCCCAACAATGCCTCCGGTTAAGAGACATGCCTACGATGCTGATTTTAAGCTAAAAGCTGTCAGTTTTGCAGTAGAGCATGGAAATAGGGCAGCGGCGCGAGAATTTAACATTAATGAGTCTATGGTTCGCAAGTGGAGGAAAGTAGAAGATGCCCTACGCCAGGTGAAGAAGAGCAAGCTGAGTTTCAGAGGAAAGAAAGCAAGATGGCCACAGTTAGAAGAAAAAATAGAAGAGTGGGTTACCGAACAGAGAAGCGCCGGCAGAAGTGTATCCACGGTCTCTATCCGACTTAAAGCCACAGCGGTAGCCCGGGACTTGGGGATCAAGGAGTTCCAAGGAGGTCCTTCATGGTGCTTTCGCTTCATGAAAAGGCGAAACCTTTCCATCCGCACCAGAACCACTGTCTGCCAGCAACTGCCGAAGGACTATGAGGAGAAGATTGATATTTTCCGCGCCTACTGCCTATCAAAAATCACTGTCAAAAACATCCAGCCTGAACACATAATAAACATGGATGAGGTCCCCCTCACATTTGACATACCTGTCCAACGTACAGTTGAGAAAACCGGGACCAGAACGGTGTCTATACGCACCACAGGAAATGAGAGGTCTTCCTTCACCGTTGTTCTCGCCTGTCAGGCTAATGGCCAGAAACTACCACCGATGGTAATATTCAAGAGGAAGACTTTGCCAAAAGAAAGTTTTCCTGCTGGTGTCATCATCAAGGCTAACCCGAAGGGCTGGATGGACGAGGAGATGATGATGGAGTGGCTGAAGATAGTCTATGTGAAGAGACCGGGCGGTTTTTTTCACACATCCCCTTCCCTATTGGTCTATGACTCCATGCACGCCCATGTGACCGATGCAGTGAAAGCCCAAGTGAAGAAGACCAACACTGAGCTTGCTGTCATTCCGGGTGGATTAACAAAAGAGCTCCAGCCACTGGACATCGGAGTGAACAGGTCATTTAAGGTGAAACTGCGAGCTGCGTGGGAGCGATGGATGACTGAAGGTGATCACACATTCACCAAAACAGGGAGGCAACGCCGGGCACGTTATGCCACTATGTGCCAGTGGATCCTGGATGCCTGGAAGAAGATATCAGTCTCCAGTGTCATCCGAGCATTTTGGAAGGCTGGAATCATCACCGAAGAGCCAAGCAGCAGCAATGACACCGACTCGGATAATGATGAGGGGGACCCGACAGTGCTGGATGCAGAAATTGCCCAACTGCTGAACTCTGACACTGAAGATGAAGACTTTGATGGATTTCAGGAGGAGGAATTACCGGTAACTGAAAATGTACCGTAAGTGGACATTTTCAGTTACCACTGAACAAGTTGAGAGTAACAGTACTGTGAAAGAGTTAAATAAACTTTGTTATTATAAAAGATTTAGAGTTGTGTTTCATTTACTGTAGGTTCCTTTCATAACCGGGAAGTTTGTATGTGTATTATGGTACCAGTCAAATTTCCCGCACGGACCTCTAAACCAGCGACCAATCACAGCGCTCCTACAGCGCTGTGATTGGTCGCTGTGGGCGGACCTGAAGGAGAACGGTGAATGTGAATATTACCGGGCATTTAAACCAGCGACCAATCACAGCCCTCCTACAGCGCTGTGATTGGTCGCTGTTTTATATGCCCCTGCGGGAACTTTGAATGTGAACATTCCGGACTATAAGGCGCACCTGCAGCCTATGATTGTTCCAACAATCTTAGGTGCGCCTTATAGTCCAGTGCGCCTTATATGTGAACAAAAAAGGTTTTGACGGCTCTAATTGAGAGTGCGCCTTATAGTCCGGTGCGCCTTATAGTCCGGAAAATACTGTAATGAAACTGTCCTGGACAAAAATGATGGTACCTTAACTAAATATTTTGTTGCACAACCTTTTGAGGCAATCACTGTAATCAAGCGATTTCTGTAAGGCCTCTTTCACACGAGCGTGATGGATTAGGTCACGGTGCGTTCAGGGAAACTCGCACCATTTTGCAAGCAAGTTCAGTCAGTTTTGTCTGCGATTGCGTTCAGTTGTTCAGTTTTTTCCGCGCGGGTGCAATGGGTTTTGATGCGTTTTTCACGCGCGTGATAAAAAACTGAAGGTTTACAAACAACATCTCTTAGCAACCATCAGGGAAAAACGCATTGCATCCGATGCGTTTTTCACTGAAGCTCCATTCATCTCTGTGGGGCCAGGGCTGCGTGAAAAACGCAGAATATAGAACATGCTGCGTTTTTCATGCAACGCAGAACTGATGCGTGAAAAAAAACGCTCATGTACACAGACCCATTGAAATGAATGGGTCAGGATTCAGTGCGGGTGCTATGCGTTCACGTCACGCATTGCACCCGCGCGGAAAACTCGCTCGTGTGAAAGGGGCCTAAATCTCATTGAGACTTCTGCACCTGTCCACAGGTATTTTGGCCTAATCCTTGTGAGTAAACTGCTCCAGCTGTCTCAGGTTTGAAGGGTGCTTTCTCCAGACTGCATGTTTCAGCTGCTTCCATGGATGTTCAATAGGATTTAGATCAGGGCTCATAGAAGGTCACTTCAAAATAGTCCGGAGCTTTGTTCTTAGCCACTCTTGGATGTTTTAGCTGTGAGTTTTGGGTCATTATCCTGTTGGAAGACCCATGAGCTATGACTGAGACCAAGCTTTCTGACACTGGGCAGCACACTTTGCTCTAGAATACATTGATAGTATTGAGATTTCATTGAACCTTGCACAGATTTAAGACACCCTGTTCCAGATGCAGAAAAGCAGCGCCAAAACATAACTGACCCTTCTCCATGTTTCACAGTAGGTACAATTGAGCACATTTATTAAAACTTGCGTGTTAGACGAAGGTTTTAATAAAGCCCTAAACTGGCGGTTGATCTTCCCAAAGTTATGAAGCAGTGCCGGCCTCTCCATAACTTTGGTGCATCCAGCGTCAGTTCTAAATGTAAGACAGCTTTCGAGCTGTCTTACATTTGGACCATTTTCTACATTTAAAACAGAAATGATGAATAAGATGTGCCTCCCAACACTTCTCTGCCCACTCCACACCACAATTTTATACCCGCTGTGAGTGGGGCGAAGTCACAGAGGCGCAACTGCACTAAGGTGCACCTGAAATACGCCTAATTTAGTAAATGTCTGATTTTCAGTAAATTTGTATTTATTATTACTTTCGGCAGTTTCAAGTAATTTCATTGAGCATTGTGTGTTTTTCTTTCTTATCGCCGTGTGTTTAGCTATAATAATATTAATATTTATAATAATAATAATAGTATTGTAAAGGACTGCACTACTGCTTAAAAAAGTATCAGGATAGATCCAGTGATCATGGGTACATGGGTGGTGCAATTAGGGTTCAGTGTGATATTTCATTCTCATCATTATCTGATGGATGGGGTTCCAACACCTGACACCCCCTTTGATAAACTGACTGACTATGCGCCGTATCCTCTTCATTATATAGCGGCTGTGCTTGGTATTGCAACCCAGGCTGTGACCACGTTCCCAGAATGTCAAAAAATCCAGCATTTTGGATATTTTGAGATTCTGGGGCTGAGGTTGCAGAAACTTGTGAGACTGGGAACTTGGGCCTAACTAGTCCTGCTCTCAACTGAAAAGTAAATATAGTTCAACCGATTTTAGACAATGCTCTGCAAGCTAACTACATCAGCCGCAGTTGGACACATCTATTCGGTAGTTTGCTACAATGTGTCAGTCTGGAGTTCAAGGTACAGTTTTTTGGCAGAGTGTTGGCTAGACCAGTGTAACTCAACCTATAATACATGTACCATAGCTAGAACATGCAATAGGGTGGGGGTGTAAGCAAGAATATTTCATTGCTGGTTGTTAGGGTGCTGACATGGGGCTGCTCTACATTTAAGTATATAGCCGTAATCAGGACAGCAATAGAGTTGAATACTGCAGTGGGCCACAGATGTCAATGGCTCAGTCTCATAGGCCACTGGACACTAGGCCTGAAGCCTATTAGAGGACAGAACAGTCAACACAATGACTTAATTGTGACCACTTCAGCAGTGGACGCAGGCAGTTCAGGACTCAGACTGGAAGAGGTCCTGTCCTGCACCACATCGCAGACATTAGCATGGAATGAGAGTGAGGTAACTAAAGTATTTGATTTTGTTATTTTCCCTTTGGCAGAGCATACTATTGGACTATTACTACTGGAGGCACTATGGAGGCTTTATTACTTTTGGGGACTACACTGTCGGGGTTCTATTACTACTGGTGGGCACTTTAGTGGGCTTTATTTCTACTGTGGTCACTATAGAAGGCATTAGTACTACTGAGGATACTATATGAGGACATTTTTAATACTAGGGCATACTAAAATGCTACATTACTACGGGGGGCAATATGGTGGGCTTTACTACTATTCAGAGCACTATAGGGACACAATATTACATATGGGGGCACTGTAGGAGGGATTTATTCCTACTGGAGACACTATAGTGAGCTTTATTACTACTGTGGCACTATAGAGGGCAATTATCACTGGGCATTATGGGCACTATAAAGGCATTGTTATTAGTAGGGGTACTATGTGGGACATTATTATTGGACATGCTATGGAAGGCATTACTACTAATGGGGGCCAATCTGGGGGCATTTGTATTATTGGGACACTGTATGGAGCAGTGCTACTAATAAGACCACTCTGGGAGAGAATTATTACCATTTATGGGGCTTTTGGGAGCACTATTTTGGGGGGACACTTTGTATCACTAGTACTGTCAGGGGTGCAATCATTTTTGAGGGCACTGTGTGACAATAATTATTGAAGGGTTTGCTATTTGTGTGGTACTACAATTTTCCAGGGGACTTCCTGTTTCTTCAGTATAATTTTAGGTTGCATTGGGGAGCACAGCATTGAGGGTGAAGGCAGACACTGTGGGGACCTCTGGATGGGGAGCCTGTGTTTAGTATTGGGGAGGATGATGGAAAAGTTAGGAACCTAAGACCTCGGTGTAGCAAACACTGCAGAGACGAGAATTGGCGAGAAGAAGCCCTTATGGCGGTCTGGGCCGTATAAAGAAGAGAAAAGATAATGTCTACATTCAGAGGAGACTCCACTGGATCTAATAGGTATACAGTGCTGTATTCTTCTGTATATTTGGTTGCGCTGTATATAATTTAAAGTGTAATAGCCATCTATTATGGGTCCAAATGTGATGGCTTTCATTTTCACAATAAAATTAGTGCTGCATGCTGTTCTATACTTTCCGTAAAATCTGCAGGAACTGCTGATGGAGGCTCCAAACGGTGCAAAACAGTGGTGTGAGAGTAACATTATTTTAACTTCCTTGATTGCTTCCTTGCGGGTACTTGGTTAAAACTTTTTGTCACTAGGGTGTATTAGGTATGAAAGGGCTGAGATATACTGATCTAGACAATTGTATCCACGCAAGACTAAATATGTATAGGTTTGATGTGTTTGTACAGAAAAATGTCCTCATTCCCTGACAGCAAACACTTAGTGTACATTTAGAATGGTGAAGATTTGAAAAACAAAGGGTATTAGAAAGTTGTAGAATTTTTCATTTCTATATCTTTATTCACATATAACCAAAAAAAGCCTTTTAATACAGGAATTAAAAACAAGCGTAGTTAAAATGAGCGGGTTATCAGCTATGGCTAAACTTTTATAAAGCAGATGAATTTGTATTGTATATCTTGGTGTTTGACAGATAGAAATGGCTTCAATATCCGTTATGTCCCATGCCCCGCTTCCACCCCATCAGTTTTATTGCAGGAACTGATCTTGATATCTTGCAATGCTTCGACATATCTTATTATACTGTATCAGCAGTAATCTAGCCTCCATATAATAACAGCCTGGGCAGTGATGCCCTATGTTGTATAATAGTTGTCCAGCTGAAGGCTTATTGGCTGCAGCCTGTATAGCGCATTGTATGCTATGTTTCTATATAGAGATATCTTGTTGGCATGCAGATAGTAATAAGATTTTAAAAGTCTTGCACATTATTGTATTTATTGACATATTTGTAGATAGTGGCATACTGGCTATATAGAAAGACCATGCCCGTGTTATGATTCAATTCAGTAGTGAAGTGCTAGTGGCTTCCCAACCTCACTTACCAAATCTTTTCGCCAATAACACAGAGCTCATGGAGAGGAACAGGAGAGGTTACGTCAATTGACTGGTTATGGAGCTGTCATTATCTATCCTTCATATTTTCGGTCTTTTCCTTACCATTCTTGGCACTGGTGCAACTAGCCTTTCTGCTGCTTGGGACATGAATTGAAACGGCGCCCCCTCCCATGCCAAATTCTCAATCTAACCCCTTTTTTCTTCCGGCTCAAACACAAACACTTACCTATTACATCCAGTGACATCTTCTCCGATATAGACGTCTTTCATTTTCTTTCCTCATTTACTCCATTCTTACCAGATCACCATGATGATTGCGTTGAGCCATATATTGTCTCTGCAGAGTGTGACACCCACAGACATCTTAATCTCCTACTTTTCCATCATACTTCTCACCTTCTGAACACCCCCAGTATTGTGTCCACAATATTCCCCAATATTATACTGGAGAAACAGATAATGTCCTTAAAAATATTAGTACCACACAGTTAGTGCCTCCTTCAATCATTACTGACACTCAGTGCCCAAAAAATTAACTGTGCCCAGCAAATAGTGCCCCTGACACTAATAATGTCATAAACATAGTGTCCCTCCCAAAAAAATGTGCTAAGCTAATACTGTTCCAGGGTTCCCAGGTCCCACTAACTATATTAATTCTCTGTCAGAATGCATTTGGTGTTAACAGTGACCCCAGTTGTAATAATGTCCCCCATTGTGCACCAGAAGTAATAATGCTTCCATAGTGCTAATACTGATAATCATGTTCCCCATAGAGCCCCAGTAGTAATAATGCCCCCCAATAGTAATAATTCCCCTGTGTGCCAGTACAAAAAAAAAAAACCTTGACTGTAAATACAGCTTTCCCCTCCGCTGAGAAGCAAGTGTTTGTCAGGAAGGAATGCTTACTTCCCAACAATCGCTTGCTACATTGGGCCATGTAAAGGGGCCTTTAGTGCCTCCAGTAGAACCAACGTCCCCATAGAGGTCCCTCCCTGTAAAGTGTGCCAGTACAAAAAAAAATCCCCTTCTGTGTGCCAGTACAAAAATGCCCCCTTTAAAATGTGTGCCAATACAAAAAAGTTACCTTTGTTGTTCCAGTACAAAAAATGTCCTCTTATGTGTGTTGGTACAAAAAGATCATTTTCAGTGCCCTCAGTAGAATCAATGTTTCCATAATGCTCTCCCCAGTCATAATAATCACCCCCCTGATAGTGGCCCAACGCCATGCTGCCATAGAAAAGTCAAAATCAAATACTTACCTTACTTACCTCCATGCTGCTATCAGGACCTCTTCGTCTGTGTTCTGAGCTGTATGCTGGCCGGCTCAAGCTGTGCAATGATGATGATGACCTCATTGCACCTCCTGAACTAGGCCTGAAACCTATCAGAGGGAATGCAGGGGCAGGAAGACATTGCTCCTGTTCTCCACTGCAGCATTTAACTGTATTACCGTTCTGAGGATGGCAATACCATTCAATAGAGAGACATGAGAAATTCTCATTGCCCATGGCTCTGCCTCCACTTGTCCCTAGGTGGTGCAGACTAAAGAAGTTGCCTCACCTCGTTGGTAGTGTGTCCCTGATTCCTGGTGTCTGTACATTTTCATTTTCTGTATATCTGCTGAGCATTTAGTGTGCTAAAATCAGGTATTTCCCCTCTTCTGCTGCAGCTTCATCTTCATACTCAAACTTTCTACATTAATATTTTTTGGTGATGATGGGTACTGGAAGGTGAGGAAGATGCCACTTTTCCCTAACAAAATCTAGTACAAAGTTTCATTTATTCATATATACTGCTAATTTATACAAATATTGATTAATGTGTTATGAACTGCGCTGTTACTCCTCTCTTAGCAGCCGAGAGCCATTTAATAAAGGTGGTCTATTCAAGTCTGCTCCTAGTCTGAATTTAGCTCGGCTGTTTTAGGTATAATTCAGCTCTGCTATGTTTCTGTGTTGTTCAGTTCTACATGGCTCAGGCACATAATATTGCACCAGCAGTCAATCATTAACTGTTTCATGGATCTGGATATCTAGACCATGTTCTTCCTGCTTTAGATGAGTTCTGCTTTTTAAACTCCATAAAATTCATAGTGTGACTCTGTAAGGGTCTGTCCAACCCTTTTTTCTTTTGCATTTTGCGTCAAGTCACCTTACAAGTGTGTTTCTAGTTTATTCCTAGATTTGGCTTTTTCATTTGGTTCATGAGTGTTTCTCCTGGTCATAACTTTTGGCTTTGTTCTTGGCCTCTTGCTCCAGAATAATCATTATTGAAGTAAAGCCATGGCCTAATAGCACTTAGTACCTTATTTCCAGATGTGCCTGTGTTTCCGCAATAGATGCTTTCTATCTTCTGAAAATTCAGTTTATTGGTATGCAAATGAGCCAGTAAGGTGCCTAGAGGTGCGTCACTCTTGCAGGAAGGAGTCCAGGCACACCTTCTGCTAGTGCCCAAGCCCATCCTAATGCTGGGAGCAGGGAAAAGGGGGGCAGAGTTATGGCTTGAATGTGATGTAGGAGTCATGCCTGGGCTCCTTCCTGGAAGAGTGACGCCCCTCTGGGCACCTTACTGACTCATTTGCATACCAAATAAACTGGATTTTCAGAAGATAGAAAAATTCTATTGCTGAAACAAAGGCACATCCGGAAATAAGGTACTAAGTGCTATTAGGCCATGGATTTACTTCAATAGTGATTTTCCTGGTGACATATTTCCTTTAACCCTTTTAACCTTGGAGATTTTTTTATTTTTTTTAAGTTTTGTGCTCCCTGAATCGATTCTACCCAAACTGAAAGTGCTCCAATTAGACTGAAAACTTGTGTATGACACTCTGAGGTCCTAGGACTTGCATTTTTTCTCTTCCCTTTTAGAGATGAGCGAGTAGTGAAATATTCGAAAGTTCGAAATTCGATTCGAATAGACCGCGAAATTCGACTATTCGACCGAATATCGAATCCCATTAAAGTCTATGGGGAAAAAATGCTCGCCACTTGGAAATCTCAATTCGACCACTTGGAGGTCACCAAGTCCACCCTGGAACCTCAGAAAAGGATGCCAACACTGCTGGAATGCAACTGGGACAGCAGGGGAAGCATGTCTGGGTGCATATAACGCGCCCAAGTCGCACTATTACGCCACTATCACAGCCTCTCAACAATACACTCCAAACACAATATAACCTCTCTGTAAAGTGAGACCATACAAGGAAACCTTCTTTCCTCAACATTGCCATGGACCCCAAGCCAAACTAGACAAAAAAGAAGATAAAATTCTGCACCCCTTAAAATCACGTTGCCTATGACAACCACAGATGGCATAGGCAAGGGGGAAAGCAAATAGACCCCACCCCTAATTGTCATTGTGTGTGTGTGTGTGAGATGTGGTCAGACATGTCTTCTTTAAAATGGAAAAACAACTCAAACACATGCAGAAGCCTTAAAATGCCCAAATTGTTGGCGCTTGAGATGTCAGTGACCCGACCTGGCCCAGTGTCATGTCTAGCAGGTAAAGCAGTGGGGATGTTGAGGGATGCGTAGGACCGCAAAAGGCAGGAAGAGGCCGTGGGCTGGCCAGAGGCTCATGGAAAATTTTGTGGAGGCCCAAGAGGTGAGACGTCTTAAAAATTGTGTGGAGGCTAAAGAGGTGAGACCTCTTAAACATTTTGTGGAGCCCCAAAAGGTGAGACCTCTTCAAAATTATGTGGAGGCCCAAGAGGTGAGACCTCTTAAAAATTATGTGGAGGCCCAAGAGGTGAGACCGCTTAAACATTTTGTGGAGGCCCAAGAGGTGAGACCTCTTAAACATTTTGTACAGGCCCAAGAGGTGAGACCTCTTAAAAATTATGTGGAGGCCCAAGAGGTGAGACCTCTTCAAAATTATGTGGAGGCCCAAGAGGTGAGACCTCTTCAAAATTATGTGGAGGGCCCAAGAGGTGAGACCTCTTCAAAAATTATGTGGAGGCCAAGAGGTGAGACCTCTTAAAAATTATGTGGAGGGCCCAAGAGGTGACACCTCTTAAAAATTATGTGGAGGCCCAAGAGGTGAGACCTCTTAAAAATTATGTGGAGGCCCAAGAGGTGAGACCTCTTAAAAAATTATGTGGAGGCCCAAGAGGTGGACACCTCTTAAACATTTGTGTAGGCCCAAGAGGTGAGACCTCTTAAAAATTATGTGGAGGCCCAAGAGGTGAGACGTATTAAAAATTATGTGGAGGCCCAAGAGGTGAGACGTATTAAAAATTATGTGGAGGCCCAAGAGGAGAGACGTGTTAAAAATTATGTGGAGGCCCAAGAGGTGAGACCTGTTAAAAATTATGTGGAGGCCCAAGAGGTGAGACCTCTTAAAAATTATGTGGAGGCCCAAGAGGTGACACCTCTTAAAAATTATGTGGAGGCCCAAGAGGTGAGACCTCTTAAAAATTATGTGGAGGCCAAGAGGTGAGACCTCTTAAAATTATGTGGAGGCCCAAGAGGTGAGACCTGTTAAAAAGTTATGTGGAGGCCCAAGAGGTGAGCAATAAATATATACATTTTTCTTATTTACGGAGCAATTCTACGGCGGTTAAGGAGGAGGAGGTGGAGGAGGAAATGGCACTTCATACAGATGGCACTTCACTTTTGGCTGCTTTCCACTGTTAACCTCTTAAACCTTTTGTGGAGGCCCAAGAGGTGAGACCTGTTAAAAATTATGTGGAGGCCCAAGAGGTGAGCCATAAATATATACATTTTTCTTATTTACGGAGCAATTCTACGGCGGTTAAGGAGGAGGAGGAGGAGGAGGTGGAGGAGGAAATGGCAATTCATACAGATGGCACTTCACTTTTGGCTGCTTTCCACTGTTAACCTCTTAAACCTTTTGTGGAGGCCCAAAAGGTGAGACCTGTTAAAAATTATGTGGAGGCCCAAGAGGTGAGACCTGTTAAACATTTTGTGGAGGCCCAAGAGGTGAGACCTGTTAAACATTTTGTGGAGGCCCAAGAGGTGAGACCTGTTAAACATTTTGTGGAGGCCCAAGAGGTGAGACCCGTTAAAAATTATGTGGAGGCCCAATAGGTGAGACCTGTTAAACATTTTGTGGAGGCCCAAGAGGTGAGACCTGTTAAAAATTATGTGGAGGCCCAAGAGGTGAGACCTGTTAAACATTTTGTGGAGGCCCAAGAGGTGAGACGTGTTAAAAATTATGTGGAGGCCCAAGAGGTGAGACCTGTTAAACATTTTGTGGAGGCCCAAGAGGTGAGACCTGTTAAACATTTTGTGGAGGCCCAAGAGGTGAGACCTGTTAAACATTTTGTGGAGGCCCAAGAGGTGAGACGTGTTAAAAATTATGTGGAGGCCCAAGAGGTGAGCCATAAATATATACATTTTTCTTATTTACGGAGCAATTCTACGGCGGTTAAGGAGGAGGAGGAGGAGGAGGAGGTGGAGGAGGAAATGGCACTTCATACAGATGGCACTTCACTTTTGGCTGCTTTCCACTGTTAACCTCTTAAACCTTTTGTGGAGGCCCAAAAGGTGAGACCTGTTAAAAATTATGTGGAGGCCCAAGAGGTGAGACCTGTTAAACATTTTGAGGAGGCCCAAGAGGTGAGACCCGTTAAAAATTATGTGGAGGCCCAATAGGTGAGACCTGTTAAACATTTTGTGGAGGCCCAAAGAGGTGAGACGTGTTAAAATTATGTGGAGGCCCAAGAGGTGAGACCTGTTAAACATTTTGTGGAGGCCCAAGAGGTGAGACCTGTTAAACATTTTGTGGAGGCCCAAGAGGTGAGACCTGTTAAACATTTTGTGGAGGCCCAAGAGGTGAGACCTGTTAAACATTTTGTGGAGGCCCAAGAGGTGAGACCTCTTAAAAATTATGTGGAGGCCCAAGAGGTGAGACCTGTTAAAAATTAATGAGGAGGCCCCAAGAGGTGAGACCTCTTAAACATTTTGTGGGGGCCCAAGAGGTTGAAACCTCTTAAACATTTTGTGGAGGCCAAGAGGTGAGACCTGTTTAAACATTTTGTGGAGGCCCAAGAGGTGAGACCTGTTAAACATTTTGTGGAGGCCCAAGAGGTGAGACCTGTTAAAAATTATGTGGAGGCCCAAGAGGTGAGACCTCTTAAAAATTATGTGGAGGCCCAAGAGGTGAGACCTGTTAAACATTTTGTGGAGGCCCAAGAGGTGAGACCTGTTAAACATTTTGTGGAGGCCCAAGAGGTGAGACCTGTTAAACATTTTGTGGAGGCCCAAGAGGTGAGACCTGTTAAACATTTTGTGGAGGCCCAAGAGGTGAGACCTCTTAAACATTTTGTGCAGGCCCAAGAGGTGAGACCTCTTAAAAATTATGTGGAGGCCCAAGAGGTGAGACCTGTTAAAAATTATGGAGGCCAAGAGTGAGACCTCTAACATTTGTGGGGGCCCAAGAGGTTGAAACCTCTTAAACATTTTGTGCAGGCCCAAGAGGTGAGACCGGTTTAAAAATTATGTTGAGGCCCAAGAGGTGAGACCGGTTAAAAATTATGAGGAGGCCCAAGAGGTGAGACCTCTTAAACATTTTGTGGAGGCCCAAGAGGTGAGCCATAAACATATACATTTTTCTTATTTACGGAGCAATTCTACGGCGGTTAAGGAGGAGGAGGAGGAGGAGGTGGAGGAGGAAATGGCACTTCATACAGATGGCACTTCACTTTTGGCTGCTTTCCACGGTTGGAGAAGCAAAGTCCGGGTCAATCCACTTGCTGTTCATTTTGATTAGCGTCAGCCTGTCGGCACTGTCGGTTGACAGGCGGCTGCGCTTATCGGTTATAATGCCCCCGGCTGCGCTGAACACCCTTTCTGATAGCACGCTGGCGGCAGGGCAGGCAAGCACCTCCAAGGCGTACAGGGACAGTTCCAGCCACGTGTCCAACTTGGAGACCAGTAAGTGTAGGACGCCGAGGGATCGGGGAGGACAGGGTTACGGTCTGCCAGGTACTCCCGCAACATCCGCCGATACTTGTCCCTCCTGCTGATAGCGGGCCCCGCAGTGATGGAAGTTGCACGAGGGGGTGCCATGAACGTGTCCCACACCTTGGAGAGTGTTCCCCTGGTGGCTGTGGGCCTGATGGATGTTGTGGGACTCTGGGAGACCCTCTCCTCTCTGCCGCCAGCGATGGTGGGTGGGAAAATCTCCATCATGTTCTGCACGAGTTCCCTCTGGTATTCCAGCAATCGATTCGTCCTCTCCTCTACCGGAATAAAAGAGGAGACATTATCTTTATACCGGGGGTCCAGGAGTGCGAAGACCCAGTACAGTTTGTTCTCCACTATCCCGGACAACACGTGTGTCCCGGGAAAAGCAGCCCAGCATGAAGTCAGCCATGTGTGCCAGACTCTGAATAGGCATGACCTCACTGCCCCCACCAGAAGGATCACTTGCCATTTCCTCCTCTTCCTCTTCCGCCTCCTCTCCGCCCCATCCGCGCTGAACCAATGGGACGCACACAGCCTGACTGCTACCCTCGCCGCCAGCATCCTCCTCCTCTTCCACAGCCACCTCCACGTCGTCCTCCTCCTCCTCATCCTCCTCCTCCTGCAACTGCCACCGTGAAGCAGACAAAAGTGTGGTCTGACTGTGTAGCTCCGTTGCGTCTCCTCCTACCCCCGTCTCCTCTGCGTGCAATGCGTTCTCCCTTATTGCGATGAGCGATTCTTTAAGGACGCCTAGGAGCGGGATGGTTACGCTCACCTATAGCGTCCTCGCTGCTGACCTTCTTGGTGGACTCCTCAAAGATACGCAGTACATCGCATATGTCTGCCATCCATGGCCACATCGTGGTTGGCAAACTGAGGGAGCTGAGTTGGAGGCACGCGTGGATTCATAATCTGGTACTCCATCAATGCTCTCTGCTGCTCACACACCCTGGCCAACATGGAATAGGTGGAATTCCAGCGAGTGGGCAGGTCGCACAACAGCCGATGTTCAGGCAAATGGAGGCGTTGCTGGAGTTTTTTTAAGCTAGCAGCAGCTACAGTTGACTTCCGAAAGTGAGCGCACAAGCGCCGCACTTTCACCAGTAGCTCTGCCAGGTTGGGGTAAGTCTTCAGAAATTTTTGGACTACCAGATTAAAAACGTGGGCCAGGCATGGTACGTGATTGAGTTCGGCAAGCTCCAGAGCCGCCACCAGGTTACGGCCGTTATCGCACACGACCATGCCTGGTCCTAGCTGAAGCGGCGACAGCCACATCTCCGTCTGCTGCAATATGGCGTCCCTCACCTCTGGGGCGCTGTGCTTCCTGTCGCCCAAGCTGATGAGCTTTAGCACCCGCCTGCTGACGTCTCCCCGCGCCAGTGCTGCAACGCTTCCAGCTAGCGGCTGAGGGAGATGTTAAGGCACAGGAGGAGGAGGAGGAGGAGGAGGAGGGGGGTTTATCAGAACCCATGCTGGCAATCTTGGGCGGGGGTGGTAGGCTAGGCCGTCTCTGTTTGCGACCCCGTCCCCGCTTCCACTACATTCACCCAGTGTGCCGTCAAAGAGATGTAGCGTCCCTGGCCGCAAGCGCTTGTCCATGAGTCGGTGGTCAAGTGGACCTTTGCGCTGACTGCGTACCTCAGGGCCCGCCTGATGTTACGCGACACGTGCTGGTGCAGGGCGGGGACGGCACTCCGGGAAAAGTAGTGGCGGCTGGGGACGGAATAGCGAGGTGCGGCAGCCGCCATCAGGTCGCGGAAGGCCTGCGTCTCCACAAGCCTAAACGGCAACATCTCCAGGGCCATCAGTTTGGAGATGTGGCAGTTTAAGGCTTGGGCTTGGGGGTGACTCGAGGCGTACTTCCGCCTGCGGTCGAACGCCTGCGAGATGGACAGTTGTTGGGACGAGGAGTGTGAGGGTGCAGGCGAAGAGGCGGGGGGAAGGGGAGGCTGAAGGAGAAGGCCCCCAAAGTAGCCGAGGCAGAGGCAGATGTGGAGGTGTCCTGGCTGGAGGTCTGGACCGCAGTGGCAGCACACAACAAAGGGGAAGAGGCAGTGGCAGCAGGACCGGGCGCAGTTTGTATTGCGTTTGCTCTCTCCCACTCAGCCCAGTGCTTGACTTCCAAGTGACGCCGCATGCCTGAGGTGGTCAGATTGCTCTTCTCAGAGCCCCTACTCAGTTTTGAGTGGCAGAGTGTGCAAAACCGCGCTCAGTTTGTCCATCCGCACAAACATTAAAAAATCTCCACACCACAGAAGTACGAGGCCTCGATGGGGGAGCTTCGCGCGACTGCCCGCTGCGGGAACAGCTTCGGCCGTGCTGGCTGTGGCCTCACTACTTTGTCTGGACTGTCCTCTGCCTCTGGACATCCCTCTGCCTGTGGACTCCTCTGCCTGTGGACATCCCTCTGCCTCTGGACATCCCTCTGCCTCTTGCTGCCTTTTTCAGTGCTGCGCAGACCACCACCTCTCCACTGCTTTCCCCGCTGGACATCACCCCTGGCCAAGTGGGGTCGGTCATTTCGTCATCCACCACCTCCTCTTCCTCACTCTGCTCCTCCTCCTGCCCACTGGACATTCCAACAGCCTCCCTTGATGGCAACTTGCGTCTCATCATCATCATCGCTCATGATAACAGATGCTGGCTCAGGGTCCACATCAGCAGGAGATGGCGAAAACTCAAGGGTTTGGGCATCACTACAAACAAATTCCTCTCCTAGCTCCTGGGATTCTTCCGGCACATCTGAAAAAGGACCCGAAAAGAGCTCCTGGGAGGGGGTCAAGGGTGGGATGACTCTGTTGGCCAGGTGTGGAGGAAGGAGGGTCAGAGTGAGACTGTGTGGATGACTGGCTGGTGGACAACTGTGTGGAAGCGCTATCGGCTATCCATTGCACCACCTGTTCAACCTGCTCAGGCCTCAACAGCGGTGTAACCCGCCCCCTGCTTAACTGTCCCATAAAGGCAGGGATTCTGGATGAGCGGGATCCTGGCTGACCCTCACCAGCACGCATTGTATCCCCACTGGCTTCAACAAGGCCCCCAACAGCATTTCCGCGCCCCCGTCCTCGTCCACGTCCTATTCCGCTAGCCCCCCGCCGCATTTTTTTTTTTTTTTACAATATTTTGCCTTCACAGCCGTGAAATTACTTTGCAAGAGAACGCACAGTACAGTTGCCAATTAAAGGCCTATATATTGTATTTTTTTCAAGGTACACAGCCGTGTACTAGTGATCAGACGGTGTGTATTAACACCACGTTATAGAAATTACTTTGCAAGAGAACGCACAGTACAGTTGCCAGTTAAAAGGCCTATATATTGTATTTTTCAAGGTACACAGCCGTGTACTCAGTGATCAGACGGTGTGTATGAACACAGTATATGAGAAATTACTTTGCAAGAGAACGCACAGTACAGTTGCCAGTTAAGGCCTATATATTGTATTTTTCAAGGTACACAGCCGTGTACTGAGTGATCAGACGGTGTGGTATGAACAACAGTTATGAGAAATTACTTTTGCAAGAGAACGCACAGTGCAGTTGCCAGTTAAGGCCTATATATTGTATTTTTCAAGGTACACAGCCGTGTACTGAGTGATCAGACGGTGTGTATGAACAACAGTTATGAGAAATTACTTTGCAAGAGAACAGCACAGTACAGTTGCCAGTTAAGGCTATATATTGTATTTTTCAAGGTACACAGCCGTGTACTCAGTGATCAGACTGGTGTGTATGAACAACAGTTATGAGAAATTACTTTGCAAGAGAAATGCACAGTGCAGTTGCCAGTTTAAGGCCTATATATTGTATTTTTCAAGGTACACAGCCGTGTACTCAGTGATCAGACGGTAGTGTATGAACAACAGTTATGAGAAATTACTTTGCAAGAGAACGCACAGTGCAGTTGCCAGTTAAGGCCCTATATATTGTATTTTCAAGGTACAACAGCAGTAGTGTCAAATATAGTTTGGTATGTAGCAGAGCACCTAATACACCACTAATGCCTCTCTCTGTCCCTACTCCAGCAGCTATCCCTGAATACAGCAGCCCGTTCTCTGTAAAGTCTAATATTGTAGTAAGCTATCACTGAAGTCCACTGTAGTAGCCCTGATAAGGGCTTTTAATCACGCTCCTGCCTATCCAACAGCTAAAATCTGTCTGTCCCTTCTCCAGCCTCTGTCCCTGACTAAGTTCACGCAGCATATGCGTACGAGCAGGAAGAGCTGAGTTTTTAATATTCGAGGTCACATGGTTTTTCCAGCCAATGCATGTAGACGCCGTTTTCGCGCTGCCAGCGTGCTCAGCGTGCCTGTCATACCCCCCCTGCATGTTGATTGGTGGAAAAAGAGCGCCAGGGAAGGTGGGAGGGGAAACGAATTCTAAGTGCGCCATCGCCGTTATACTCGAACGAAATCGAGTATGCCAAATAGCGTAGTATTCGATCGAATACCAGCTCGATCGAACACTACTCGCTCATCTCTATTCCCTTTCTCTCTTTTTTTACATTTTTTTTTATAAATGTCACTCTCTCCCACTTCAAGCTCTTGAACACTGTGTGAATGACACTAACATATATAGCTATGGGTAAACACATGGATGATAGCGTTAACAAACAGCCTGTTTAAAAAATCACTGTACCATTGGATTTATGCTTTTTTAAAGTTACAAAATTCCAAAAATTGTTTCTTCTTATGAACAGATGCCTGCCGGTGTTTGAACAGATATGGTGGTATCAGAAAAATCTGTGGCTTGTTCTTAACATGCGGTCTAAAAATTATGCCTTAATAGGACAGATGTCTGCCCGTGTTTATACACCCACACAAACTAGTATGGAAAGAAGCAGTGTCATGTTTTGAATAAACAGTCCAAAGATTAGACCGATGACTGTCTATGTTTTTGCACATATGATAATTTTGGAAGAAGCAGTGGTTTGTTCTGAACAAGCATCCAAAAATGATCCCTTTTTTGGAGCAACAGCAGTACAGTGTGGATGTGGGACCTCTCGGACAAGGTAGAAGATGCACAGCTGAATAGGGGCAATAGTAGTGGCAGCAGTAGCTGTGCAGTATGGAACCTGACAGTCAAAGCAGGAGATATGTGGCTCTAACGGATAGTAGTATTGGCTAGGTAGTAGATGTGCAACTATGTAGGGGTGACAGGAGTTTTGTTTTTCACTCTGTTGTTTACCAGACATTTTATTATGAGGCCCATTTAAACAATGAGAAACAATGAGCTTGGTATACTGATTTTTACATGAGAAAATTTTGTAACAGGTTTTTGGAAAAATTAAGCATGGGCACAGTAGGACATCCCTTTGGTGTGACCACAATATTTAGTACACTAACTCACTTATTAACAGTAGAAAAATTTGCAAGACTTTTTTTTGGGAAAAAAAACAAACAGATGACACATTAAAATATGCCTATTGCAGCAAATAAAATCTAAAAGCTTTGCAACACAATTTTTGGACAAAAAAAGGCTCCTGCAAATAAAAAAACTACTATCTAATTGCAAGCTCATATCTTGTGCAGTGTAACTTATGAAGTTATGAACAGCTCCAGCCCTGGCTACAGATCCACAGTACACTAACTGCCCCTATCCTGTCCCTAATGACAAAAGTTAACTTTCTATCTAGTCATTCAATGTACCTAACTGAATATATCTTCTGCACAACCACTACACTATCCTTGCAATAGCCTAAGATGGCTGGCTTGGGGGTCTAATTGGTGTCTGTCAGAGACATGGTAGACACATCCAATCACATCAGTGGCAGAGCTCACAATGGCATCTGTGCTTTACAGCTGGCATACAGCATGATAGACTAGCAAATATCCTCCCTCTTGATTGGTGATTAGACAGACTGCAAAATGTTGTGGGCAAGGCTGCTGGCCAAGGACCTGCCCGAGGTCGTGTGATCCTCTGTGTTTATCTTCCCTGCCCTGTTGCCTCACTAGTGTATTGAATTTTTAATGTAAAATGACAGGCATTGTTTTGCACAATTCATCTGAAGTGAACTGAAACCTTCAGATTTATTTGGAAGAATTTTTGTGAAATTTGCGACAAATCTGTTTACAGTATTTTACAACTGATTTGCTTATCTCTAGTCAACACCATTAAAACTGAATACAGTATACAGTTTTGCTGAAATATTAACACCTCAGCAATGAAATTGCAACACCAAGAAGGACAGGCTGAAAGGTTATGCAAATTGAGGAAGTAGTGGGTGTCACTAAGACCTGCAGATGATCACATTTTCAAACACCTAGCTCCAATCTGTGGCATGTGGGAGGAGCATAAAAGCAAGATTGAAAGCAAAGTTTTTTAGCCACATGAAAAATTGGATCAAGTTATGTGGGATGATTGTGAGATGTCTCCCGTTTGTTGTAGTGCCAGGTATCACCACTTGTCAAAAACTGAGAGGAGCAAAATCCCTGAACTGAGAGACCTTGGTTTACCAGAAAGAGGTGCACAGAGTGGAACCTCAGCACAAACAAATCGTCTGATTAGAAAAACGGAGAGTTATGATCCATTCTGAACTACAAGTGAAACTGGATGTCACATCCCAAGCCTAGGGCGGCAACCACTGTCTACATAAACCATCAGAAGGCATTTGCACGACATTGGGCTAGAAGCCAGACATCCAGCTACCGTACAGGTGTTCCATTGACCTCACACCATCGCTGTCAATGGCTATCATGGTGCACAGCAACATGGCACCAGAGGCTGAAATTGAGGTTTATCTTGGATGTAATGATAGCAGAAAACTGCTATGGAGACCACGTGGGCAACGTCATGAAGGGAACATTCACAAGGGAATGTCACACTAGTCCTGCTCCTGGAATTATGGTGTGAGGTAGCATAATGTACAGTAGTCAGAACCCTCTAGTCTTCATTTCAGGTACACTAACAGCTCGGCATTACATTGATTTGGTTGTGGAACCATTGGTACAGCCATTTCTCCAAAGTGTCCCAGGAGACTTTTTTCATCAAGACTAGACCAGGCTGCATGTTCCTCATGCTACTGTGAGCATCCTGTGTGGCTTAAACATGCTATCATGGAATGCAGCATTGCGGGATTTGTCTCCCATCAAGCACATCTGGGATGTCATTGGTCAGCAATTACAAATGGGACTTCTAGCAGCAGATATTGATGATTTGGGTGCCAAGTGCATTCATTGTGGCAGAACATTCCTCAGACAACCATTAAAGAGGACCTTTCATGGGATTATTTGTTAGAAACTGGTATGCTTACCAGATAGGGCAGTCGGGTTAGTGCTGTAGCGTGGTCCAATTGCAGAGGAGAGCATCACAGCCTGGGAGAGGTGGATGCCCATTGAGAAAGTCAGACGTCTCTGAGGAGCCAAAAACAGCGCCAGAAAGGAGGGGTATTTTAGAAAAAAAAAGTGCTGCCATCTGTAGGGGCCGCCCTATCTGGTAAACATACCAGTTTCTAACAAATAATCCCATGAAAGGTCCTCTGTACAGTTGATCGAACGTGCTCGTAACGAGCACTGTACTGCTCGGATCCCCTGCGCTCGCATGCCCGCAGGCATCCGGATCCGTCCTCACCTGACTGTAAGTCAATGGGGGCGGATCCATTTGGTATGACACACGAGTGTGTCATACCAAACAGATCCGTCCCCACTGACTTACAGTCGGGTGAGGAGGACGGATGCGTTTGGTGTCACACACTAGTGTGTGATACCAAATGGATCCGTGCCCATTGACTTACAGGCAGGTGAGGACGGATCCGGATGGCTGCGCAGCGGAGCGAAGGGGATCCGAGCAGTACAGTGCTCGTTACGAGCACGTTCGATCAACTCTAGTCCTCTGTAATAACATTAATGATAGCAATGCCAAGGCGTGTATTTCTGCATGTGGAGCTCATGCTCAACGCTGAATAAATCAAAATATTTTGTTTCCATATTTTTTTCATTAGCATATTATTAACATCCTACGATTTTTCTAATTCTATTACTTTTGCTATCTATAAAATACGGTATAAAACAATGTGCAATGTTATTTTATAGCAGATGCATTGCTTGTCATCAGTCTCCTGCCAGCATCACTGGAGATGAGATTATTCAGTTAGGAGAGTTCAGTGCAGAAAGCTGCTGACCCTTCTCCAGCCCATCCACCCTTCCTTCAATCTCACTTCTTTAGCAGAGATGTTAAATTGCTCTTTTGACCCTGATTTGATTATCAATCAGCTTGACTGGAATTTGGTTTCAATTTCTACTGGTTTAGCAATTTTAGTCCAGCCAAGCGCTTTGGTTGGAAAGCAGGGAAAAGCCTGAGACCACTTGCAAGATGAAAAAGCATCTTGTTATTTGCAGTTAATCAACCAAGTGACATGTGGGGAAATCACAACTGATATAGCGGAAAGTTATCTATCTATCTATCTATCTATCTATCTATCTATTATCTATCTATCTATCTATCCTCCATTTATCGATTCATCTATCTATATTGTATCTATCCATCCCAAACTCTCTGTTTCCCAAGTCTTCATATCTGCTACTACAATCTCTACAATCTACAATCTCTATTCCAGCACAATATGTCCAAATAGTGTGATTATTTGGACACTGTAAAGCAGTATAATTTGAACAAGATATGGCAATATTATTTGTGTTCTCTCTCTATGCTGCCCTACTGCTGCAATCCTCCATGTGTCTGTCCCTCCCCACCTTGCCACAAGGCAAGGTCCCTCCTTCAGTGCCTATAGGTCTCGCGTTTACTGTCTCTGGCTGTTAAAGAGTCCCTATTCACCCTAATCATTAACAGCCAATGGCTGGCCTCCTGTGGATACTTAAAGGAGTTGTCCGGGTTTAGAGCTGAACCTGGCCATACCCATATTTTCACCCAGACAGCCCCCTGTTGTGAGCATTTTATAGAGTTCTGATGACGTACTGGACTCTCCATAGGGACTGCTAGGAGGAGGGCTTTAGAGCTGCCCTAGCCAGTAAAATGGCTAGGGCAGCGCTAAAGCCAGCCTATCACAGCCAGTGACGTCACTGATTATACTGCTGGGTGGAAGCCTCCGCCTAGCAGTGTAAAAATATAAACAAAACAGTCCATGCCCTGCGCAATACAGCACAGGGCAAAGGAGGGCATCAGAGTATGAAATGCTCCACTGCTCATATCACAGGTGTCGGAGGGCTAAGGGCTAAAAATGTGGTTATGTCTTGGTTTAGCTCTGAACCCGGACAAACCCTTTATCTTCCACAGTGGGAAGCTTGCTAAGTCCCTGCTAGGCATGCTGTCTCTTATTTTCCGCCCATGTACCGACCTCTGCCCTTTTACCCATATTTCATCCTCTTCTGCCTGACCTGACCTGTGCCTTTTGCCCATACAGACAGATCATACCTCAGACTGTTTACTGTATTGCACGTATTCTGTCTGCCCTGACCTCAGCATTTCCCTGACTATGATTTCCCTGAACCCTTGGTGACCTGCTCCGGGTGTCTCACCCCCATGTGGTTACAGTGCTTGCAGTTGCAAATAAAGCCTTGGTCCTTTGGGTATATCTTTGAGGCATGATCTGGTGGGATCCGTGAGCATTCAAAAGTTTTACTTTAGGCTCAGCATCCTCTGGTTAAAAAAGAAGTCCCACAAAAATGTTTACTATCTGACCTGTTATAAAGGTACATGATGTAAATTTTAGTGAAGGCAATCTTCTTACCAGTGACTGTATTTGTGAGTTATCACCTCCCTTCTGATCCTCAGCTGTGTTACAGATGTAGCAGTGCTGGCAATCACTGTTTTCGCATAGCGTTGCTAAGAATCGCAACTTCTCCTCTTTCACTCGCAGTAAAAATACGCTAATTAGGTGAATTTGTACACATTAGCGTACAATGCGTAGCATTAGCATACATCAGAGGCGTACTCTATTTACGATATTGTTCTGCGCTCACGCGATTCTCCTGTGATCGCTAGCACTGCTACATCTGTATGTGACCAGCACTCTGAATTTCCACACACAGCATCTTATGTGTGGACAGGAAGTCAGTTTCTCTATGTATTCTTATGGGAGCCCCAATATCAGTCTCATAGGAGTAAATAGAGCAGTAACTGACCTCCTGCCCTGTGTCCTGAGATCAGAATGTTAGTCACATGACACAGCTGAGGATCAGGGATTATAACTCACAAATACAGTCACTGGTGAGAAGATTGCCTTCATTACAGATTACATCATGCACCTTTCTAACAGGTCAGAGAATTAACATTTTTGTGGGAGTTCTACTTTTTTTATTTTAATAGTTTTTATTTTTCCACATTTTTGTTGTTACAATGCAAAGCATCCCAAGCAAGATACTAAATAAGAAAAGAACACCATTAGACATCCATTAAAGACATAACCCTGGTATCGCAGTAATCGATCACGAGAAATATTCAAAAATAAAAAAAGGGATCACATTGGTAGGTCCATTTCATGTTACATCCCACCAGTAGTATTGTGCAATCCCCAGACTAACATTCGCACAAACACATACACCAGAGCACCCTGTAGCCCCACTCAAGTCAATACCTAAACAGTGTTTTGCGCTTGGAACCAAATTCCCCAGATCTTCTCTACATGTGTAGGTCAGCATTTATCAACTGTACCCACTGTTCAAGAGTAGGGACCTTAGGTGGCTTCCAGTTTAGGAGAATAGTCTTCCTCCTCTTCCTCCTCCATTAAAACATTAGCAGGCGAAGCAGCTGTCTGTCACATCTAGTGGGGACCAAGTCCATCACAAGGCCCAGCAAGCATACCATAGGAGTGCAGATCCCCGAGAGGCCCAGCCTCGAATCAATAAAAGTGCAGATCCGACCCCAGTAACGCTGCAGAGCGGGACAAGCCCATATCATGTGGTATAACGACTCTCTCAACTCCCCACATCTCGAACATGAAGGATCTGGTAGTCTACGCATATAGAACAGCCGCACTGGGGTCAGATACACCCTGTGTATCCACTTGATCTGAATGAGCTGGTCCTGAGCACTAATCACTGTAGATTTCCATACAGAGCTCAGCTACCTCAGATGAGATGCCTCTAGATCAGGAATATCCATGCACGAACGCTCAAATGATCGCCGGAGTGGTGAATCCTGCATACTCAATATCTCCATATAGAAAGAAGAGACTGGTTTACATGGCCGTGCCCGCCTAGCGATAGACTCAAGGGGGCCACATTTAAATTGTTCATCTGGAGGTATCGATAGAAACTCGTATGGGGCAGGTTGTAGTCTCACTGGAGACTTTCAAAGGTGAATACCCTGAGGTGAAGCAGGATCCTGAATATAGACGTGCACCCACACTTGCCATATCTCGGACGAGTGCCGTGGCCCCACGTGGAAATATTGGAGACTTTCAAAGGTACAGAAATAACCATCTTGATAAAGTTGGGTAAGGTATCTCACCCCTTTCTGGGGCCAGAATTCATAGTCGGGCAGATGGCAGAGTTCTTTAAGCTGCTTGTCCCGCCACAGCGGAATATATGGGGACCAGGTCTCACCATCCTCACCCATTACATGCACCTCCACAAATGTCATCCACGCCGCCACCACCGTAGCCATGCCTTCCGTGTAGTACCTCACCGTGTACTCCCCTCCCCGGTAAACCAGGTTTGCCAGTGCCTCATACGAGGGACGTCTACTTTAAGCTCCTGATAAAGAAAATATATACAGTAAATATATATATATATATATATATATATATTATATATAAAGCTGAGTGTATGTGTATGTGTGTATGTCCGCTAAAGGAATCTGCACTGTCGCAGCTACAATCACAACATTTGGCACACAGGTACATCAGGTGTCCAGGAAGGTTTTAGAACGGGTCTCAGCTCTCCACAACATATCGTTCCTGAGATATTACCAAAAAATGCATTAGCCAATAGAAGCCTGGTCACATGACCCTTATCAGCCAATAGAAGCTCACAGGCAGTTAGTCTCCACATGACACTGTTAAAGGGGTATTCCGGTTACCATAAATATAACTTATGTTTTAGACTAACTCATCATCAATCATTACCTCATATAATGTAAATTTCACATATTTACAGTTCAGTAGTAATAAAATATGTTTTCTTCTACTGCTACCCACTGTGTTTCCTCCTAAATTACTATGGCATCGACCTGTAATTCAGGCCACCCTCAAAAGAAGGACTTAAAAGTCCCACTTCCAGATCCCACTAAGTCACGCCCCCGATCCGGTCAGGCCACGCTCCCTCTCACTCCGCAGCCGGCCAGGATTTCAAAAATGAAGGTAAAAATCAACTTCTGTGAGCTGCAGGGGAGGGAGGGTGACTTTCTCCCTACTTTAGGCTGGACAGTCCAGTTTTCTGGCTCCCTGTTCTCCGTCCGGCGCAGTGCTTGGACGGACGCAGGGATGTCCACCCTTTCAGTAGCTCACGCTCAGACAGCTTCTCCTCCGTGTCTTCATGGAACCAGGGGGCGTGGCCTCATTTTTAGTGGTGTTGCTTTATGGGGATCGGGGGACACTGCTTTATGTTTGGGGGAATGGCCGGTGAGGTCCGGCTTTCTGGGGTAGAGACAGTGGCCACCCTAGCTGCTGTGGAGGTCACAATTAAAGGGGAGGGCGCTGTGGATGTTTCTGTTATGGGGCGGGCACTGTAGAGGTAACTCTTGATATCTTCTAACAACACACACACAAACATTAAATGAAATAGATTAAATATACCCGGGCGAAGACGGGTCCTTCAGCTAGTGTGTATATATATATATATATATATATATATACACACACACACAATCACCTTTCATGAAGCTAGCCACCTTGCCTTGCAGACCGAGTATTGGGGTACCCTATTCTCTCAGGGAATCCCCACTTTTCACACATTCATGCCAACAATCATATATGTGTGATATGTTAAAGAGGGAAACCTTGTGTAAGGACATAAATCACAATACTTCTCAGCATAACTAATAAAGTTTATTCCTTACACACCCATGTATCACAGTAAAATGATTCCAGAACATCATTCTACTTCTAACATTTGCATTGTGTATGAGGACTACAGCTCTAATAATGTGCTTCTTCCTGGCAATGAGTTCGCCAAATCTATGGTTTGCTATGACCTGTTACTGGTCTATCACATAAACCAAAAGCCTTGGGATTGGCTGTTCCAGGATGGAAGGGATAGAAATCAATAGCACAGGGATGGAGCTGGTTACTGCAGAGTACTTGAGGCACTCACAAGCTTTGCTCATTAAGAGAGAACAGGCTGAGCGTAACATGACTTCCAAGAGCCAGTGAGCACATCCTGAAAGGCACAGGAGATGTGAAGAACACACCGTCAGCTCCACCAGGATCACAGCTCAGGAGGCTGCCTCCCCTGCACTCAGATTTTTTTTGCCTTTTCTACCTGTGCCTTCACATCAGTATATTTCTTTTATTTTTTATTTTTTAATTCCTGGACATCTGTAAGATCATGTACCCAATGTTTTACTCAAACACATTCCTAGTGCTGCTCAGTGCCATCCTCTGGGGGCACAGCGATTCAGAGACGCGTGTCGTGAGTGGTAAGTAATGTGCCAGCATGTGCTCTGCAAACTTTCAACACAGGCGCTTGCATGTACAGTATATGCTATGGCAGGGATCAGCAACCTCCGGCACTCCAGCTGTGGTGAAACTATGACTCCCAGCATGCACACTTGCTTGGCTGTTCTCGGAACTCCCATGGAAGTGAATGGAGAATGCTGGGAGTTGTAGTTTCACAACAGCTGGAGTGCCAGAGGTTGCTGACCCCTGTATTATGGGTTTAGGATTGAAATACGCACTTGACTTTTTATAAGCTTTCATTTTTTGGACGGTTATTATGTTATTATTTTCCATAGATATATTTTTTATATATTTTATATATTTTTTTATATATTGTATATATATATTTTTTGATATTTTTATATTATTTCTAAAACTCTCTATATATATATATATATAAAGATTGTATTGAATATAATCATATTTATTTATTTTTATTTATTGCTTTTTATTTCTAAATTCGTTTTTTTTAATTTCTATTTATTTTCAACTTTTCAAGTCTGCAAATCTGTCAGTGCTCGTTCGCGAGTTACGATAATCAAGTACCTTTACCACAGCCCTATGTAAAACATAACATTATGAATTGCGCCAAATGATAAAATCTCTGCTACATCTGTGTATTGCCATATGATAGCCATAGATTTCTTGAAGATCAGCTCTGTGCCGGCAGATATAACCTAATAGTGCGAAGTTGCAGTTGTCCAGAAACTTTCATGCAGTTTCGGCATCTTGGATAGAGATTGGAATTTGCAAATATAAAAAAAAAAATAAACTAAAAAAGTTACAAAGTTAGAGCAAAAGTGTCCTATAAGTAATGACTAGACTCAATCAGATGCTTAGTATCTGTGGCTATATGTAAAATAAGTCATTGGATGTGGATGTAAGAGGCAAGAGTTCCCACTATATTATCCTCATATAGTTATCACAGTACACTAACAGTGCAGAAAATGACAAAATCATATTTCCTACATCTGTAAAGCAATATCATACACCTTGTTACGGTACTTTCATAGCACCAAAATACGGTATGTTATATATAGTGCATCTCGAATGGAAGAGCCCATAATACTACAGATGTAGCAGAGCTGAGTGGTTAGGATTTACAGTAGTGCTGAGTTTGAAAATTCCCATAGCTTAATATCACGTGTGGTCGTATATTCTGCAGTATTTTAATCCAGAGATTTAAACCCATTATATCAGCTCACGGAGCTATGACGGTGCACAAACTATGCGGCTTCAAAGAGTTAAATGGCAATGTCAGCCCTGCTACATCTATGGACGGAGTAGTTGATGAGATACAGTGAGTCAATTATGAAACTGCAGAATACAGCAGAACTGTCCAGTGATGTCGGTTCCAAGTTTAAAACAAATTTGGCAAGTCCTCGCGACTCTCTGCATAATGTATAGGTGAGAGTTGGGCATTGTACTCATCCGCCGGCTATCATTTATAAGGAGCGGGGGTAGAGCCGGAGGCAATTTACCAAAATCTCCATTCTGCAGACCCATAGTCAAATGCTGCCAGATTACTCAAGGCTGCTGTGTAATGACATTTCCAATACTCAGAGCTGATTTGACTGTTTATAGTCACAAATTATTTCACTCATTCGCTGATGAATTACTGCAGGCGATGTTAGGTCTTCACACAAATGGAGTAAAGCTTTACGTCTTCTGCTTCGAGCCATATTCTGGGACTTGGAGCCATGTGATAAAGTTGGTCAGAACTTGTTATGGGACAAAGCCTGGCCATGTGGGTGTCTAGTAACGGGCGCATATCAGAGCCGTATTGCTGGGCACTCCAGTCATAGACATTTATGGGGCACCTGTAGCTGGAGAATGGGTGACCAAGTAAAGGAGAAGCAGAGCAGGTTCAAGAGGTGCTTAGCTATAAAGTTCATGGAAGCTGCAGAAGCACTGGCTCTGCTGGTCCCACTGACTATGGTGGAGAAAGCAACCTACTGACCTGCTCTTTGAGGGCTCATGCACACGAACGTATTTTCTTTCCGCGTCCATTCCGTTTTTTTTTCCGGACAATATGTGGAACCATTCATTTCAATGGGTCCACAAAAAGAAAACGGAAGTTACTCTGTGTGCATTCCGTTTCTGTATGTCCGCAATTCTGTTCCGCAAAAAAATAGAACATGCCCTATTATTGTCGCATTACAGACAAGGACAGTAGTGTTCTATTAGGGGCCAGCTGTTCCATTCCACAAAATACAGAACGTACACGGACGCAGAACGCAAAATCATGGTTGTGTGCATGAGCCCTTGGCAGGTGGCGACCCTAACCTAGCAGACATTTTTGACATATCCTACATAAGAATCTTTTACATATAAGGTATCCTAAAAGGTGTATTCCCATCTTAGACAATGGGGGCATATCTCTAGGATATGCCCCCATTGCCTTATAGGTGCGGGTCCCACCGCTGGGACCCGCACTTATATCGAGAACGGAGCGGAGGAGCGCTGCGTCTGGAGGACCCCTGGTTTCCCAGGGTCTGGCCACCACCAGGCGCAGCTCCCCGCTGCTCCCATAGAAATGAATGGGAGTGCACCGCGCATGCACGGCCACTGCTCCCATTCATTTCTATGTAGCCGACAGAAATAGCCCCATAGAAATGAATAGAGGGCGGCTGCGCATGCGCAGTGCACCCTCCTTCCCTTTTGGGGCTTCATTCTCGATATAGGTGCGGGTCCCAGCGGTGGGACCCGCACCTATAAGACAATGGGGGCATATTCTAGCAATATGCCCCCACTGCCTGAGATGGTAATAACTCTTTAAAGGGGTTTTTGTCACTTCAACATATAGCATTTATTACAATATGTCGAGGAAGTTAATACAAGACGCTTACTAATGTATTGTGATTGTCCATGTTGCTTCCTTTACTGGCTGATTCTTTTTTCCATCACATTATACACTGCTCATCTCCATGGTTAAGACTACCTGCAATACATTAGTGGTGGCTGTGCTTGCACACTATAGAAAAAAGCACTAGCCTATGTGAGCTCTCATGGTCCTTTTTTTCTATAGTGTGCAAGCACAACCACCGCTGATGGATTGCAGGATGATCGTAACTATGGAAACGAGCAGTGTATAATGTGATGGAAAAATGAATCTAGTCAGTAAAGGAGGCAATATGGACAATCACAATACATTAGTAAATGCCTTGTATTAACTTTGTCCACATGATAAATGCCACTTACTGAAGCGAGACAACCCCTTTAAAGGTCATCTCACACAGTAATTTATTTGTATATTCTATTATAACTCATGCCCATGTGCGTGAACTGTGCAGCCTTCTTGCACCCTTTTTTTAATGGCTCATGCACATGATCGTATGTATTTTGCTGTCCGCAAAAACAAAAAAAGGATGGCATCCATGTGCATCACGCATTTTACGGAACAGCTGGAACAGTCCTATCCTTGTCCGTACACGGAGTAACTTCTGTTTTTTTTTAAATGAATGGTTCTGCATACGGTCCCTACACCATGCAGACCACATGAATACGTAAAATGATTTTGGGAAGGTAAGCCTAACCTTTCTGTGTCCATCCAAATGGAATTCATGACAGTATTGCTCTGACTAAGGGCTCATGCACATGACCGTATGTATTCTGCGGTCCGCAAAAAAACGATCTGCAAAAAATACGGATGACATCCGTGTACATTCCTCATTTTGTAGAACTGAATAGCTGGCCCCTAATAGAACAGTACTATCCTTGTCCGTAATGTCGACAACAATAAGAGATGTTCTGTTTTTTTGCGGAACGGACATCTGGACATAACGAAACGGAATGCACATGGAGTAACTTCCATGTTTTTTTTTTGTGGACCCATTGAAATCAATGGTTCCGCATATGGTCCACAAAATAACAAAAAAAAAAAAAACGGAACAGACACGGAAAGTTTCGTGTTCATGAACCCTAACTAATAGAAGCAACTTCTTGAGACAAAAAAATGGCTGCTGCGCTCAGGTATTGAAAGATCAATTCTACAGAATATAAGTGGACGGTCCTGTAAATAAGACCAGAAGATCAATGGAGAGGGCATGCATATTTCTTTAAGATGCTCCCACAAAATAGTCCTTCCTTTGAGGTAATCATTTTGCACTTTCTGTACCTCTTCAATATGTGTTTTGTGGTCTACAAACTGCAGATCCTCAAAACACGAATACCGGCCATGTATAATCCGCACTTTCCTGTTGTACATCCCACCCTATTGTAGAAATGCCTATTCAGACAAGAATAGGACATGTCCTATTTTTTGGAAGGGGTGGACATACGGTACGACTGCATGGATGTTTGTGGCCTCGAAGAACGGCCACATTTTTTGCAGCCCAGTTGAAATGAATGGGTCTGCATGCAATCTGCCAAAAATGGGGATTGTATTTTGACAGAAAATACAGTTGTGTGCATGAGGCCTAACAGTGGCTTGAGATCATCTAATCAGGCATGGGATTCAGCCAGTTCCCTCCAGTTTTCCAGATCCGGTTGTTAAAATTACAACTGGATCGGAGAACCGTGTCACCAGCTGAGTCCCGATCCGGTGGTCTGGCGGTGGCAGGGCAGCTGGAGATGTTCGCTTCCGTTGCTTCGCCAGCCGCTGATAGTTTAGCTCCTTAGTTGGGTGTTATGTGTGTGTAGTGTATATATGATGTATTTATGTATGTGTACCATGTATATGGTGTATGTATGTGTATGTGTGTTGTATATATATGGTGTATGTATATGTAAATACGTGTCGTGGTGCCGCGTGTTCGCCATTAAGTAGGAAACCTGTTTTTAAAAAGTTTAATCCCACCCCTGTATCTAAGCGGTAACATGACATTAAGCTGTCACCATTTCTCCTGGCTCCTTCTTGCAAAGTATAAGAGAGCCTGGAGGGGCGTAAGCTATACTGATTTTTTTTTTTTACTGCTCATTTGCTTCTTAAATGCAAAATTCAGCAACATTCTAAATAGTTTTCATTAAGAATTTTCCACCGCTATGTTTTTGTATTGCAGTGCTCGGACTGGCAAAAGTCCCTACAGGGCAATTTCTGAAGGGGCCACCCGAGCACTCCTAGATGGCCACCAGGCGGTTACATCATAAAGATCTGATGCTAGATGCCTCAGGTACTTATGCATGTTGGACAAAGTTTCCCTTATGAATTCAACTATATTGAAGCCATATTCTTATTAGTTTGATAAGATTTTAGCTGTAATGAGTGTTTATGAGGTCAAAGATAAAAGCTACACATGAGCCGTTAGATGATGGGATTCAAAGAAAACAGAATGTGACAGCTTGAAGCCACATGTCCTGTGAGCTGAGCATAGGGAGAGATGTGGCAAGTGCTCACGTGCTAGGGACAATGTTGCTGAAAACCATTAATAGAACTATATTGGAGGGGGAGACTGGAGGGAGACTGGAGGGAGAATGCAGAGAGACTGCAGGGAGAGTGCAGGGAGACTTATGCTGCATCTGTTTTATTTATTTATTCCTACATTAGCCATAAAATAAAATATGTAATTCAATACCAATAAGATGGAATCCTTTATTATTCCACTGCCATTGTGCCAACCAATACCATCCAATCTGCACCTCTTAGGGTGAGGCAGGTCTTAATGATGACAAGCCTCATCTTTTGCTGGCTTTATTTCTTCTAAATCATCCTTCAAGGTCTCCATGTCCTAGAAAAGTCAGCAAGATGCAGAGAGAAGAGGAGCTGGATGTTCCTGATGATATATTCTAATCAATAGTAGATGATGTGGAAAAGGAAGAAAAGCAGATGGCAGAAGAAGGGCTCCCACCTGTAGTGCGTAGTAGAGAGCGCTGGAGTTGGAGAAGCAGATATGCCAGAGCTGATTAATATTCTTTGTTTACTGTCAAATAACCTGCAGGAGATTGCAGGCAAGAACAGTAATAATATGCATAATGTCCCCCCTCCTAACCAGCCAAAACTCATACCAGCAACAGCCCTGTTTAAAGGTGCATTAAAGTGCCTCATGGCCATTAGCAATGAAGACCAACTGTATAGTGTGATCTTCATTAATAAATGAAAGGATTACCCTTTGTTTTTTCAACTGCCTAAATGGCCGCTCAGTTCTTCACCGCAGCATGGGCGCAACCCGCCTGCAACGCGGTCGCTCCGTGTGGCCGTACCCTAAGGCAGAGTGGCCTGGGTATACCTGATCTAAATTCACGACAAACTAATTTGGAACAAATCAAATTTCTTGGCTAACTTTGGCAAAGTTGCCAAATTTAATTTTTTCACTAAATCACTAAATGCTATTAATCATTGATAACACCTCCCTCTGTACTGTATTTTTCTTAATAGCTGTTTACAGGATTAAGAAAAAGCAGAGATATAAAACTCAAACGGCTCGACTTCTTCTGCTCTACAACATGGTGCTGTCAGATTTCATAGCATTTTTTGTGGCAAGTCCTCTTTAAAGGAATTTGCTATGACCACTCCTTTTTATATGCAGTATTGAGGCACGTTTTAAAAGAGCCCGCCACTAGGGATGAGCGAACCGAACCGTAACGAACCAGATTCGTTACGAACTTTCCCAAAAGTTCGGTTCGTCACCGAACCGAATTTTGACAAAGTTCGTAACGAATCTGGTTAAAATAACGGCAACGCAAAATATACGCATATTTATTGAGAATGTACGCTAATTCGTACATATTCAGTTAAGTAGCGTACAATTGACAACGCTACACTGTATGTTCGTTACTTGAGTAGGAATGTTCGCAGACGCAGTGTATGCGTACGCTAATGCGTACATATTCATTTAGTTAAGTAGCTTACCTTCGACAACACTAGACTGTATGTTCGTTACTTGAGTAGGAATGTTCGCAGACGCAGTATATGAGTACGCTAATGCGTACATATTCAGTTAAGTAGCGTACCTTTGACAACGCCAGACTGTATGTTCGTTACTTGTGTAGGAATGTTCGCAGACGCAGTGTATGCGTACGCTAATTCGTACATATTCATTTAGTTAAGTAGCGTACCTTTGACAACGCTAGACTGTATGTTCGTTATTTGTGCGGGAATGTTCGCATTAGCGTACGCATTAGTGTAGATTCTCAAATATGCGTATATTTTGCGTCGCCGTTGTTGAAGTCACTTGGATTTTTTCCACTTTTTTCATTGTAATAGAAACTGCAAGTAAACGAAACTGTACCCTATCTGACTCCCATTATTGTAGAAGCAATTATTCAGCCGTTATAGCAAGGTTCGTTTTAGGTTCGGTTCGTACGAATTCGAACTTCAAGAAAGTTCGCCGAAGCGAACCGAACCGAACTTTTCAAAAGTTCGCTCATCCCTACCCGCCACTATGAGAGTTCATAATTCTAATTTTAAATATGGAAGCCTGGTCCTGGCAGTTACTGGCAGGACAATTTGCACACTTTCAACAAATATGAATAAAGCCTGAATTGCCAAATAAAAAAATTAGGCTACTTTCACATCTGCGCTTTCCCTTTACGGTATTGAGATCCTATGACGGAGGAAAATGCTTCAGTTTGGTCCCCATTCATTCTCAAAGGGGACAAAACTGAACTGAACGAAACAGAATGTACCAGAATGCATTCCGTCCCACCTGGTTGAGTCCCCATCACGGACAGAATAATGCTGTAAACCGTCACGACGTCAGTGGTGACAGATCCGTTTTCTCAGACACAAAAATAAAACGGATCTGTCCCCCATTGACTTACAATGGTTTTAGTGACAGCTCTGTCTTGGCTATTTTAGAGATAATAGAACCGGATCTGTTCAGAATGGATGCAGAGGGTTGTATTATTATGGCGGAAGCATTTTTGTTGATCCATGACGGATACAGCAAAGTCCGTAAATTGCGGATCCACAAAACACAGACACTGGCCATGTGTGTTCCGCATTTTGCAGACCTCACATGCCCAGCACTATAATAGAAATGCCTTTTCTTGTCTGTGGCTGCGGACAAGAATAGGACACGTTCTATTTTTTTGTGGGGCCGTGGAAAATAATGGGTTAGCACACGCTCCACAAAATTGCAGAACGGATGCGGACCAATTTTGCAGACGTGCGAATCGACCCTAATACTGTCATATATTTTCTCAAAGCTGATATCTAGCACATTGCTGCCCCGCAGCACTTTATAATGATTGGAGCCTCCATGCATTTTTGAATCAAAACATACAGGGGGCATTTATTATTTTATTTATGCCACTTTTGTGGTGTAAATAAGTTGCAAATTTTGCGACAAAAATTGTGACTTGTCCCCCTTCACACCACTTTTGTGAAGTGATGAGAAAAAAAAAGTGGAGAAGGGGCAAGAGGCCCAGTACATTTATCTTTATTTATGCCAGTTTCTGGTGTGAAGAAAGACAGAAATCTATGACGATTTAAGTCTGTCACACGGCCAATGAGAGGATGCAACAAATCCATGGGAGGCCAGGGAGTCTACATAACTTTGGCACAACCGCCAGCTATGCAGTGGGAATCAAGACCAGCAAAAAAAGTGCTGGTTTTGATAATTTAGTTGTCACTACCTTACCTGTCCAGGCTCCAATGCTGCGATCTGTGGTGCCAGATATGCTACCAGGCCGCTCCCCCCATGACGAGCTGCCTGGCCACACCACCTGGTGATGTGAGCATGTCTGTAATAATGGGTTACCCATGATATGGTTTAGCAGTGCATGATTCTGATGCAGGCCGAGTGACTTCTCAGCCTGCCTATGTCAGGGCATCTTGTGTTCTGTCCCAATGGGAGGCTGAATCCCTGGACCTATCAGGTTCTGATCCAGGGGCTTGGTGCTCTATTTTAATTCTCTTCTAGCAATATACTCTTGCCAGTTATTAGTGTTGAGCGAGCACCTCTGTGCTCGTATGCTCGGGTGCTCTGGCCGAGCACTAGGGGTTGCTCGAGTGCTCGGCCGAGCACCCGAGCATAATGTTAGTCAATGGGACTAAACCTGGCACCCCCCCGTTCGGAAGAGGGGAGGGTGTCTGGTTAATAGAAAAAGGTCAGAATCGTGACTTCTCCTCTTTTACTCCGTTCACTCGTAAAAGTATACTAATTAACTGAATTTGTATGCATTATCGCACAATGCGTACGCATTAGTGTACAAATCAACATTACAGTGCGGGGAAGAGACTCGAGCATTGCGGACCCGAGCTTAGGCATGCTCGGCCGATCAGTGAGTGTGGCCAAGCATGCTCGCTCAACACTACCAGTTATAGGTTTTCTCTTTCTAGCTGTGCTCCCAGTTCTGTTCTGTGTGCATTGGATTGCTTATTGCATTGAGCTCAGCTTGTCTTGACCACTCTCTATCTCCTGATTTGATACTGTGTTTCCCGCCTGGTTCTGACTTCAGCTTGGCTATTCTGACTACCCTCCGTCTTCTAATTCGGTATTGCATTGTCCGCCCAGTTCCAACCCAATCCCATACAACTCCGTCTGTGTGTCTCTATCTTGCACTTAGCAGAGTCGACCAGTTGCAGACTTGCCGTCTATAGCTTGCACTGCAAGTAGGCAGGGAAAGCGGACTGGGTCCAACTCAGTGTGTTTTCCTGCCTACTGTGCTGACAGTAGTGGACCAGGAATAATTTGAATTATGGACGTTTGTGAACATTTGCCTGTTTCTCCTACACAAAGTCATCAACTCCTTTTTTTTTTCACTTTAACGTGCATTGATTTATACTGATTAATACTATGTAAATGCATTATATATATATATATATATATATTGTAAGGGATCGTACAAGCTCAGGGGGTCACATCACACAGTTTCTTCATAAATACGAGGTTTTCCAGGTCCAACTCTATTTTAGTGGTACCAGCACTCAACACAAAACAAATCATAAACCAAAATACCTGCCCGGCTAGGCTCTGGCTAGACATAGGTTTCCCTATCTCACCTTTAATAAGACGCTGTTCACTATACGTAGCCTGTGGTCCCCTTCAGCCCACCTGGCTGAGACCACACCAAGCCTCACTGGCTTCACCCTCTCTCAGGGTCAGTGCCTCTTCCCAGACTGACACACTGGAGGATTACTTATCCCTCCCAGATTACACCAGCTGGCCTCACCTGGGATCTCCTCAGACCAGAGAAAAGACATGCCCTGGAATTGGGTGGGTTGGAAAGGTCCCACTGCCGACCTACCTTCCCAACCCAAATAAAATCCAGAACAGCTATTACTATCAAAATAGCTCCAGCAACTAAGTTTGCTGAAGCCAGCATGTCTACCTGGATTTTATTCATCTCACCCAGTTGAGGAACCTGAGTGAGATACACATCCCTTCCAGCTTTCCAGTACACATCACCACATATCCCCCCCCCTCTGTTCAAACCTGTGGGGGTGAACACATGCTTTCCCTCTATTTTGCCATATCCAGGCCAGCAGGATTTAGTTTGTTATCAGCACCAACTTCCTATCCCATAGGTAGTATCTAATGGAGTCCAGCCCCCAACTGATATCAAGACCCTCTCTTTCTATTCTCTTACGAGCGATGACACGCTTCTGCACTTTTTTATCTCATTCTCTCGGTTTCTTTGGCTCTTGCCCTCTCCGGGACTGCTCCAGCCCTTGACTGAGCTGTTTGCACAGTAGCTCCCACCCACGGATGTTTCCAGCCACTTTCTTCTTTGCTTTGCGGCGTCTCTTCAGCTGCGGACGCTTGATTCTGCTTGTTCTGGAACGATTAGAAGCTCTATTTCTGTGCTCGCTCTTCTCTTCAGTACTGTTCTCCTTAGGATTGGCGGCAGTTTCAGAGTCCTCTGCTTCTTCAGTGGCTTTTTCCACTTCGGCAGACTCTTCTTCCGCCCCTGTGACCTCTGCAGTGTCTGAGGACTTCTTCCACTCATTGGCTTTTGCTTCTCCAGCCTTCTCATCCCTCTCGGACATGGCACCATATACCGTCACTTTTAACTCCTCCCCTTCTTTCTCATCAAAGTTGGAGGCACTAGGGATATGGGAGTCCTTATCTGACGCTTCATCTTCTGGCAATTCTTCCAGCGGTTTACCCAGGACATGGGTCTCCATTCATATAAGCTCCAGCGGAGCCATGCCATAGTAGTAGCCAGCATCTGTACACTGGTCGGGCGTCTCCCCGTAATTCTGCCCCAGACGGCTGTTGGCATCCTGGAAAGTGTTGACAATGGAGCGGACGTCTTTCATAACCAGGTCTTGGCTACTCCTGGCCATGAGTCTCTTGGCCTCTGCATCCATATCAGCCTCAGTTTGTTCAGCAGGAACTTCTTCCATCTTCTCTACCTCGGCTGGCCCTGCAGCATCACCGCTTCCAGACCCATTCTCAACAAGCTCTGGCTCGGGCATCTTGGCCTCTTTCAGAGGACTCTCTTCCTCAGGTTTTCTATTTACCTTCTTTTGTACTAGATGAGCGACGTCTATTACACAGCTGGTTCCCTGCACCATGCAGTTTCTGCTTTTCTCTGCTGCCACAGCAGATGTAGGAATACCATCGTTCTCTTTTGGAAATGCAGAGAGACTTCCACTCCAGGTCTCTTTAAGCACTTTCTCTGTCTCTCCTGCAGTTTTCGGTGTTTCTTTGGAGCCTTTGGTCTTCTCCTTGATAACAGGCAGTAGATCTTTCAGATCTTCTGAAAACTTCTCTATTCGCTCTAAGAGGTCAACTAGTGTCTTTTCTAGCATATCTAGGGTCTGTGTAGAGAGAGAGAAATCATCCTCATGTTTGCAGCTATACTGATCTTCCGGCAGTCGGTCAGATACTTCTACTACACCCCCTTGTCTACCACAGACATCTGTCTTAGTGGTGTTATTCTCCAGATTATTACTGACCACTGACATCTGGTTGCTACCAGCAACCACACCAGTTTCCCCGAGAAACTAACAGGGCAACCCCACTCTTGGAGCTGCCATCAGTCACAACATACCCATTTGCTATACCACTTTTGTCAGTCTCATTCCTGACCTCTAGGGGCGCAAATGAGACAATTCCCACAGTATCCAGGTTCATGTCCTGAACCCACTCAGGCTCCCTTGCACCTGAATGGTTTACATTTATAACACCTTCATGAACACTGCATCCAAGCTCAGTAACCATAGAACACAGTGGAGACTGTTTATCTGCAGCTGGTATGTGTGGCACACCCTGTAACACTGCCACACTTTCCTGCATATTCCCTACAGAGGGTTCTCTCCGCTGTGTGTTCTCAACATTATTCAGCATTTTTTCATTATACACATTTTTACCAGCAGGGGGAGCTTCTTCCCAGACAACCTGAAAAGAAAAGGGCATGTAATCATCATCATCACCACATCTCTTACATGACCCCACATTTCCATTATGCATTTCCAGTATGTGGACAGAGTCACTCTGCACCTTCTCTGCCCCATTGTTTCCCATAGTCTTTTCCCTTATAGCTGTATTTAAAGGGACAGGCACAGGTTCTGCCGCAAGGTCTCCATTTCCCCACAACTCTGTAAACAAGGGGAAGTCACGGCCCACCACCATATCATACAGGAGCCTACTTGCAACCCCGAGTTCATAAGTCGCAGTCCCGACTGAAGTCTCACACTCAGTGAGAGCCACAGGATAGAGCTTGCTATCTCAATCAATGTTCATCACACTTATGTGTTTGTCCAGCACATAGCCCCCAGACACCAGGCTAGCATGTAAAAGGCTCACCTGGCTCCTGGCATCCAATAAGGCTTGTACTATACTGCTATCCACAACCATGTCACACAATTTGGTCGCAGTCTCTAGTCCCGAGATCGCGACACATACTGGCTCGACAGGTAGCAACTGCCGCCGACTCTCACCATAGTCCACGGCTTCTGAGGCACCAGGGCACCGATCAGCACCATGCCCAACCTCCAGAGCCTCTCTCTTTATCACATTGTCTATGGCACATGCACAAACAGAAACAGTCTTACCAGCTGCTGTCACGGTGTCGACACACCCATTAGATGAGGGCGCTTGCTCTCCAGAGACATCTCCACGGAGGTCCTCCTCCTTTCTTGGGATCTTGGGAACCTCCAGCCCTTGGTTCCTGGTCACAGGATCAGCTATTGTCTCCTCAAACCAGTGGTTGCTATGGGAAACTCTTTGGTTGTCAACTTGTCCCTCAGTTTCTCCAGCCACACCATTCAAAGAACTTTCGCCATTCCAAAGCTGCCAAAACCATGGAAAGTCTGTGCCCAGGACGAACTCCACCTCCAGGGTCTCACATTTTAGCAGCTCCCATTGCACAGAACTATAGTCTGTTTCAAATGTCAGAGACACTGTGGTCTTTGTCTCTGGCCCCCTTTTTAGAAAGTCCAGAACCTCGGGCATAACCCGAGACACTTGTTGGTGGGAATCTAGACTGACCCCCAGCGGGATTCCTCCAATTACCAACTCACAGGACCTTTCACTGTCTTTATCAGATCTCCTGATCCCATAGTCATCCATTATGGCACAGTCCTGCTGCAGGTAGGTTTGCATCAGCAGGTTTTTAAAAAAAAAAAAAAAAAAAAGTCCAGTTTAGCAGATTAACAGCTGCATCTTTTCCAACACCAGGCCTCCGGCCCTTTAACACGGGTTCACAGCAACACTTTTAGCTGCACCTGCTATTTTCCACGCCATTGCCCCTAGCAACCAGCTGTTGCACTTTTCAGCATGGACACTGGCCCACATCAACATGCCCTTTTTTGCAACAACATGCCCGCATCCTCCACCATATGTAAGGGATCGTACACGCTCAGGGGGTCACATCACACAATTTCTTCATAAATACGAGCTTTTCCAGGTCCAACTCTATTTTATTGGTACCAGCACTCAACACAAAACAAATCATAAACCAAAATACCTGCCCGCCTAGGCTCTGGCTAGACATAGGTTTCCCTGTCTCACCTTTAATAAGACGCTGATCTCACTCAATTATATAAACTACAGTCCAGTGAACAATTGTGAGGTGTGCGGTCCACTAGCCGCAGTCTAGAGAATACGTTTTTTTCACTCAATTATATAAACTACAGTCCAGTGAACAATTGTGAGGTGTGCGATACACTAGCCGCAGTCTAGAGAATAATTTTTTTCACTCAATTATATAAACTACAGTCCAGTGAACAATTGTGAGGTGTGCTGTACAGCAGCGTCAGTCTACAAAATACGTATTTTCTCGCAGTTATATGTATTACAGTCCAGTGAAAAATGGAGTGCTTTGTGGTAAAATAGCCGCCATATAAAGACTATGTTTTTTTCTCAGTTATATGTACTACAGTCCAGTGAACAATTATGAGGTGTGCGATACAGTAGCTGTAGTCTAGAGAATAATTTTTTTCACGCAATTACATTAACTACAGTCCAGTGTCATTGCCATTGGGTATTAGTGAAGCTTTAATGAAAGTCTATGAGAGACATAAAGTGTAACGTATTTATCTGTGCTGAGTTTCTCCACTCCACCCCTCCCGATAGAAGGTTCTAGTTCACCTAGAAACCTTGTATAAGGAGAACGGTCAGAGCCCCTAGTGTCCTGCAGTTAGGGAACAGTGCTTAGAAGAAGAGAATCTGCTGAGATGAGGATACTCTGCCACAGATCCTGGATCACCAGCTTTTGTCCTGGGTACTAGCCTTCTGAGAGAGAAAGGGACAGCTACAGTAGCTTAGGCCTTTCCTCAGCATCAAACCCTTCTTTTGCCATGGAGGAGGCCAGAGAAGCCAGCCCACTGTCTTGGCTGTATTGTTTTGCATTTGAATTCCTCCAGTAAAGAAGCACACTGGTTTACTGCAGACCCTGAGTCTCTGGACTTATTTTCCACTCGAGCGCACCACGCCTTACCATCCCATCCAGAGAGCAGTAACACGTAGTGACACCTTAACGTTGTCCAGGGGACCCAGCGAATCATTGGGGCCACCTCAAACAGAACACTACAATAAATGTCTCCCTGAGTTTTTTTTTAGGAATTTCATAAAATTCATGTTTATGGCTATGTTTGTTGTAAAAACAGCCTGAGACTTACTACTCCTCCTAAAAATGAAAGTTCAGGATGTGCATGGTTCCTACATGTCTAGAGATGAGCCAATCGATTCATACAAAACGATTCTTTCATCACAGAGTTCTTCACCTATGAGTCGCTGTTCCCACTTTTGACGAAGCTCTGACTCTTGACTGACATGGCCGGACATCTGGCCTGGCTCTGACAATCTCACACCTAGAGTTGCAGCCTGTTATGTAATTATGGGCATTGTAGTTTCATAACAGTTTGGGAAACACAGGTTTCGGTCCAGCGGCCTATAGTATGAATTGAACTGCTAAAGCCCCTTCTTCTAGTGCTACTTGTTTGTTGTTGTTTTAGGACACCAAGAAAGTGGTATACCAAGCCACATACCTAAAACTAGTCATGTAGTGCAAGGGTATACCTGAAGTCCTGTAGAGCCCTAAAAACTAAATACTTTCCCTCATTTGTCTCAAATGAACGCGGGAAACACTCCAAATGAAACCAATAAACTGTATTATGCTTAATGCATGGCCTCCAGAGCCTGAGCATGGCACAAGGATTCTCTCTTTGGCGTTCTTTGAATCTCTGTACCATACACCTCCCCACTAGGCACAACACAGTGTACCAGTCTTTCCTGGAGTGTTTCTGTTAGACTAGGGCTCCACAGCTTTTGTGTTGCATGTCAGGGGCACTGTTGGTGCAAATGATCATTTTATGTCAAATAAAAGGAATATCTGATGATGCAATAATGAAGACTACATCATCCTAGCCTTATTGTGTCATTATGTGGCCATTGTGTGGCCATTATTGTACATCTACTGCCACACAGAAAGAATATAGTCAAATATCATGTTATGTTAATTGATATTATTACATTAACTCATAGTGTACGGGTACAACAACACTTTAACACTGGTAGAGCAACAGTTGCTGGGGCCAGGTTACCAGAGTAGCAATGATCCAATATAAATGAATGGGATCGCCATGACAGTTGCAAGAAATACAACACTGCTGGAATTCTTGCAACTGGCACAACAATCTCATCCTATGGAATCACTGCTACTCTGCAAACCTGGCCACGACCAGTGTCGCATGTAGCCTTAGGCTAGGGCTACATGGAGACAGTTGTCGCGCGACACCCATCGCAGCCAGGATCCCTGGGTAGCGGGGATCCCATAGAGATGAATGGGATGCCGCCGCAGTCACAAGAAATCCAACACGTGTTGGATTTCTTGCGACTGCCGCGGCGATCCCATTCATCTCTATGGGATCCCCGCTACCCAGGGATCCTGGCTGCGACTGGTGTCGCGCCACAACTGTCACCGTGTAGCCCTAGCCTTACCCTAAATTCCAAAAGCTTATACTTTGCCTATCAGCATATTAAAACATGGAGACCTAGTACTTGCCCAATTTACTTGCCTCTGAGTTTTCTGATGTTTTTTTTCTTTCTACCTCCCCCTCTATCCCAGTTCTAGAGATTCTCACCCCCATGCTTCTGATATAATACTGTATGTAAATGTACAACTGGTTGTTATGATAGCAGGTTTTCTCGTGCTGTATTGTCTTCTCCATTTTAGGCAAGGTGCTGAATCTCCTTAAAGAGACCACTTGTATATGGAGACTTACATTCTGGCTAGATGGATGTGATGCCTTTAATGAGTCTTAGGCAGTGTGCTGAATCCAGCCAGAATCCTGTTACATACTGACGAAGAGCATGCACCCAAAACAGCTGTCTATGGATGGATATCAGGCTTGGCTGCATTCCCTTGTCAAATCTCAAATCTTGTTGGAAATTCAGATTTTGACTCATAGTAAGCCACTTCCAAGAGGTGGCGTTAGTGAGACGGCTCTCTTCCTTGTGAGATGGCTCTCATACCATGGAGTTCTTCTAGTAAGTCTCCATACAAGACTGGTCTCTTTAATGAGTTTCAGCAACCTGCCTAAGCCACATTAAAGGCATGCCAGCCAGTTGGCATCCTACTTCCTACTGGCCCATAGGGAGCCACTTCTAAAAGATGGCATTAGTGGGATGATTCTCTTCCTTGGGAGATACCCCTACATATGTATTAATTTCCCATGAAGAATTGCCAATAAGTCTCCATACAGCACTGGTGTTTTTAAGAAGATTCAGTACCCTGCCTAAGCCTCATTAAAGGCATCACACACAGCCAGTCAGAATCGTTCTCCATACTAATAAGGAACGGGCACCCCAAAACAGCTGTCTACAAATGGATTTCTGGCTTGGCTATATTCCCTTATCTCAAGGCTTGCTGGAAAATTGGATTTTGACTCATAGGGAGCCACTTTAAAAAGGAGGCACTAGTAAGATGGTTTTCTCCCTTGGGAGATACCTCTTCACATCTTCTACTGTTTATTACTTTGCTGGACCAATAGCTATGCAACTGTTTCATAGCTGAGCAATTACTGGTGGTCATCTGATCAATGGCCAGTCTTATCTTGAAAGGAGTTCCTGAACGGATAGTTTTTCTATAAATATTTTTTGTCTAAGCTGTGAACTTGCTGGTGAGAGCATATGCTCTGTGTGTTTGTGTCCAGCAAGTCATTGTATTTTCTATCTAGCATCTTGCTCCCTGTATCGTGCTCTTTGACGGTGCAGTTGGTTCTTGTAATTATTCTAGTCCAGATTTTGTTTCTGACTCTTGTAGTTTAAAGTTCACTCTTGTCCTTTCTGTTTAAGTCTGTCTTCATTGATTGCAGCTTAGCTCTGCTTAGTTTAGATTTATTGTCTCTGGATCGTAGTGCCCTTCTGTTGAAGTGGTAGAATCAGCATTGCAGAATAGGGTTTCAATAGGGAGATATTTAGGGGCATTGATGGTCAGTGGTGTGGTGTTCAGGGATCACTATAGGGAAAGATCCAGTGACAGTTTGTTAGGGTCAGCTGTTGCATCTTGGTTTATCTTTGGTTACTTTTATCGGTCTGCTTCATTACCTGGCTGTCATCAACATCTCCTGCTTCATTACCTGACTGACATATCTTTTATCTGTTCTTGTACTACGGTATCATCTATTTACCTTCATTACTCAGTTCTTGTCTTACTCTTGTATATTTGTTCCTGCAAGTGTTGATACGTGCTTCACAGGAATACTATTGTGAAGAAAGTATCAACACAGGCAGATAACGAGTATACAGGAGTAGGACAAGAAGTGAGCAATGATGGTAAATGAATTATTGTGACCATCTGGTTGTTCAACAGTTCAGCCCTAATGTAAGTCCTGGGGTTATCATTGTATTGGGAGACACAGTTAGTACTCAGGGAAGGTGACTGCAATTGGTGAACTCCAGCTCTGCAGTCTTGTTAAGAACCAGAACAATCAGAGTCAATTGCCAAGGTCATAATTACCCAAACTCTTCTCTCAAATGGAGAGTGATCTTATTCCCTTTCATGGTGTCCAATCACAGCTAGCTTAGTGTGATCTTGTGAGATATAGCTATGTGTATTCTCACTTCAACCGGTCATCGCAGCCTGTTGGAGCAGCTGTCTTTGGGAATTAGACAGTGTCAGACTAGTGAAGAAAACTCCCCTGAGAGAAGTGTCTAGGTAGCCACATTGTGCTAATCCAGTGGTGCTTGTGCTGTATATATCTGGCACCCAACGTATTGGGTCTGATTTTAAGGAATAGGTAAGAGTGTAGGCTTGAATCAGCGGAACTTATGAAACTTAGGAAAGCAACAGGAAATGAGCAAGTATTTGGTTTTTATTTGAATTTCACATCTTGATAGAACACAAATTGCTTCCAAAGTTTTATTCACCTGAATGATGCTGTTCTGAAGATCTCTCATGTCTCATACCAGACTATGGTTAAATCTTGTCATGTTCATCACAGCTGCATGAAGTCCGGTGGACGCTCACATCACACCTAGAGGATACGGACCCCACCTGAATCCCCTTTGCAGCAATATATAGAAGAGTTACCCATGTATAAGTGTAGACACCTGAATGATGCTGTTCTGAAGATCTCTCATGTCTCATACCAGACTATGGTTAAATCTTGTACTTGACATGTTTCTTGTCGCCTTCATCACAGCTGCATGAAGTCTGGTGGAGGTTCACATCACACCTAGAGGATATGGACCCCACCTGAATCCCCATTGCAGCAATATCTAGAAGAGTTACCCATGTATAAGTGTAGAAATCTCGAATGAAATCTATAGAAGTTGCGGAGACCATTTTAGAACTCTCTTAGAATTTGTAAGAGAAAGCTACACATGTGTGGCCTCCTCTCCTCCTGTTCTTGGCTGTATAGGGCCCCTGAGTGACCATCAGGTAGCGTAAGTGATGGAGGCTCTCTAGGTCCCATATATGATAAAGCCCCAGAGCACATGCTTTCCCTGTAATCTAGCTCCAGGGGTGATTTAATAGGTAGGGGAGAAACTGTCCCCGCTTCCTGAATTCTGGCTTCAAAAAGTGACAAATGAAATAGGGCTTTGTGACTTTTCGGGCTGGCTTGTGTGAAAAAATTCTGCCTTTTTGCATTTTTACACCATTCACCCCAGCATGGGGGGTGTGTGTAGCCAATAGCAGGCAATGACGGGGGACGAGCATCACCGGCGATGCTATGATGCCTGGGAGGCTCATTCCCGTCGCGGCCTGCTATTGACTGCAAACACCCCCCCCGCCGGATATTTTAATATGTGCGATGGTGAGATGAAGCAGCAGCCATGCTGGTATGAGAGGCGGCACAGGTGTCGGGGAAGGAGGTAAGTACAACCTTTGTGAAGTACCCAGGCCTATGGGGGGCATTATAGATCTTGGATAACCCCTTTAACAAACAAATGCAACAGTAGATACCTAATAATTCTCCTTATAAAGTGTGCCAGTAGAAAGATGCCTCTAAGGTGTGCCAGTACAAAAATATCCCCTTATAATGTGTGCCAATAAAAAATATACCCCCTTACAGTGTGCAACAGTACAAACAATACCCCTTATGTGTGCCAGTGCAAAAATATCCCCTTATAATGTGCATCAGTACAAAAAATACTCCTTTATAGTGTGCGCTAGTACAAAAAATATAGCCTTGTATAATGTGCACAAGCACAAAAAATACCACCTTATAATGCATGCCAGTGCAAAAAATGCCCTCTTCTGTGTGCCAGCACAAAAAAATGCTCTCTTTTAGTGCCCCCAGTAGGGCCAATGTCCCCATAGTGTCCCCATAATGCATATCAGTACAAGAACATGCTTTCTTATGTTTGTCAGAACAAAATTCCCCTATTTAGTGCCACCAGTAGATGCCCCTATAGTGCTCCCTCCCCCACGGTGGCCCAACAGCATAGTGCCAAATAAAAAACAATAAACTCAAATACTGACCTCCATGCTGCTGCTTTCCTGAGCTATACACTGCCCGGGTCAGGCGGCACAATGATGATTATGTCATCGCGTAGCCTGTGTCAGGCTCTGATAGGCTATAGGCCTAGTGCCTGTATCCTATCAGAGGAAAACATTGGGCGAGAAGGCATCACTCTATTGCCCTGCTGCAGCAGTTAACTGTTCTGAGGATGACAATACATACCTGGTGGTGCTCAACTGACAAGGGGCCCAGTCTTAATTAAGACCCCTATAGCTATGCCCCTGATATTAGGCCACACCCATTTCCCCATGAACCCCATCCATTTGAACCCACCCCTTTTGAGCAAATCAGAAGATGTATAGCTAAAATAGTATAGTACCGTGTTAGCCAGAAAAATCTACGTACAGTATGTGATGTTAAATATTTTTGTGGTAAAAAAGACATCAGGCAGTATACAAATGAATGACTGTAAGAAAGGCACAACAATTAAAAGATGTTACAGATGTGAGGGGGGTCACCGTCTGGGGCCCCCAAGATGAGACATAAGATACCCCATTTGAATACATCTGTGACTACATTGAATAAGCTACCGTATGAGTGAGATAACATGCAGTTTGTGTGACTGGCCACTAGAGGCCTTTAGTCGGGCAGCCCCCTTAGAACTAATGGAGCGAGATGTTAATAATTAATATAAAAAGAAAATTAATCTTATAGCTGCATAGGATTTGTTTTCTTATTGAAATGAACTAGCTTCTTATTTATTTTGTACATTTTGTTGCCATGTTCTGACTTCATGGGAAAAGTTAGAGGGGCTGGGAAGAGGAAGTGGCAGGGGGACAGACAGTTGGCAGTTAGAGAGCAATGGATTCAGACGTGACTGCAAAATGGTTTACCTGGTGTCCTGTGATCAGCCAGAGATTGAAGCCTTCATCCACCGTGAGCAAGGGACGATTCTTGGAGATCTGCTGCCTGCTAAAGAGGATCTGCAGTCTTCATTTATAATCAGGAGCTGAGGAGATCTGAGGCCTGCCTGCCCTGAGGCCAGCGTTGGATCATCCATTAAGAAAACCAAGTTGCCATTCAGGCCTGCAGTGGAGATCTCAGCCTGAAACATTTTCTACTCGGTTAGTGCGCACTTTGAATGGGACTAAAATCTTGAGCTCAGGTCCCTCCCTGCAATCAGGGTGAGAACAATTTTTGCTGCTGCTGTAGCTAAAGCAATTGGATCCACATCCTGGTTCTGGAGTTACAAATACCCATGTGGGAGTTCAAGGGAGTCTAGCTAAGGTGGGGTGGCGGGCATTACCGGTATCCAGGAGGGATAGTGTGGGATTTTTTCTGTGTTTGGCCTCTGTGAGCCACAGTGCCCCTCAACCGGGATTCCAGGTACACAGATCCCATATTTGGTGTTAATTCCTAGTGGTTCCAGTTCTCTGTGTTTGGTTCGGAGATTCTGCCGTATTTAGCGGCATTTAGGCAAAATATAAATCCTTTAAGCTACAATACCTAAATTAGGGAATTCCCGGCTGGGGTCCCACTGTGGAAAATCATGGGTTGCTAGCACCCCAGAGAGATTGTACCACCACTTCAGTACACCAGAGTACATCTCACTCTGTGTGGTCCGGCTGGATCACAGTGTACATTATATTGTATATAGTTTTCTCCTCTAGAGTTAGTAAAGTTTTTTTGGTTCACACAGCTCACTGTCAGTGCATTCATTCTTGTGTGGTTCACTGTATCTCAACGGACTCCCTTGGACTCTCTTACACAGACATGTGTACATGAGGTGATACACCATCAAGATAAGAGAGCAATTAAACTGCGGTTATTGTTACAGATGGAAAGGCAGTAGTGGTTAACACTTATGGTCCCTTGCAGAGGCGGATTGGCCATAGACCTTACAGGGAAATTTCTCGCAGATGGCCAGTGGAAGTTTTTGGAGATATATTTGTGCTGCTGGTGTCAGTATTTTGTATTTTTCGCATAGTACCAGTGCTGAGTTCCCAGTTCTGTCCGTGCTTCCTATTGGGACGTCCACGGAGGTGAGCGCAGCCACAACCACCTACCTAAGTTGGCTCTGCCTTCTATCAATTTTCACCCAACTACAAAACGGGGCCATTTTAGTATTTTTTCCAGGGCCACTTTAGGTTTCCAGTCCGTCCCTGGTCCCTTTAGACATGACGACGATCTAGCAGATTATCAGGAAGGAGGCGTTCCTTCCCTACAATCTGCTGATCGCTAGTGGAGGAGACCATTTACATGCAGCAATCTCTTCCATCTCCTCCAGAGTATGGGGAGGAGTGATCGCTAATGCCATTGCTCTTCCCCATATTGTCTGGTTGTTTCCCAGCAGCAGATCGTGTTTACACAGTACAATTTGCCGCTGGAAAACTATGATCTTTTGTGATGATCGGCAGCACGTTTACACCGCAAGATCATTGCTAATGAGCGTTTCTAGTAACACAGGTTAGCGCTGATTGTTTCAATTGTCGGCCGGGTAAAGGGCTCATTGGGATGCCTTCACACGCGGCAGATTTTGTGGCAGAAAATTCAGTGACTGAACATCAGTTCCATTAATTTGAATTGGGCAGCAAGCACATGGATTTCTGCAAGCTGCATTAAGGTGAATGGAACTGATGTTCTGTCGCAGAATTTTCTGCCACAAAATCTACCGCATGTGAAGGCACCCTTAGGAATCAAGGAAATTTCGAGTATAATTTGCATAACTGCTGCACAGATGCAGACGGCACAGGGATGACATCCATGTGCTCAGGGGCGTAGCTAAAGGCTCATGGGCCCTGGTGCAAGAGTTCAGCTTGGGCCCCCCTTCCCTCAGTGCTTTGTGGCCAGGGGCAGGGAAGCACACTGCCATTGTGCTGCCTGAGGCAAAAATTGCAATGGCAACGCCCCATGCCAAATTCTTGACCGAACCCCTTCCCTCCATCCAAAGGTATAACTTGACCAGCATGCACTTCCTATAATACCAGTATCTTCTTATGTGGCACAAGGGTCTTTGGGCCCTCTCAGGCTCCTGAGCCCGGTAGCGACTACCACCTCTGCACCCCCTATAGCTAGGCCCCTGCGTGTGCTGTCCCCATTATTTGCAGCCCGATAGACATGAATGAGTCCAGTCTAAGTGCGTCTTATGATCAGGTGCATCTTAACCAGCGAACAATACAATATTTTAACATTCCAAGAACCAGAACCTCAGTAGAAAACTGTCAATTCCCATAATCTGAAAATCTGATCCGGCAACCACACAATTCTGTTCATGACATACCGAATCTCTGCAGTTTTTGTAATATTCCTTCCCTATGATTGGTATTATTTGAGCACACGAAACTACGTATCTGTTCTTTCCATGTAGGTTATCTCAGATACCAACACCTGGGTATTCCATCTGAATAAACAGCACATTAACTCCTGTGGCTGCAGATGCAGCATTCAGCATATCCAAGCCAAAACCACTTATGATTTGTCCTCATTTTAAGAGCAGAGATTATTTTGCCAGCTCGCGGAGACTGTATTTATGTTGGATTTATGTTGGTATCGTACAAGCTGCATTTGTTACTTTTTTAATAGCACATAGAATAAATCCAGTATTTGCAGATCAACAGTTTCGGGTGTCTCCTGGAGGCAGCTGCAGGGTGGTAACGTAAATCTGCTAGATTCTTCCACCTCGCCTGCTGTGCTCTCCCATGACTTCATAAGGAATGAGAAGTGATGATAATGCACTTTGTAGAGATGCAATTACTTTAAGTATATATTGGGCAGGAAAGATGCAAGCTAATCTTGTTAGCCGCCATTTAACGACCAGTGTATTAATCATAGCCATTATACCTTAATGACTGCTGTTTACTGCATTCTGTTTTTTTTTTAGGCGGTTGCCATTTATATGAAGGATTGCTAATCCTTTTACTCCTGCATTACACCGCTATAAGCAATTGCTCTGTAATGCTGCGGTTCCAAAGCAAGGCGCATTCACTGCCCCATGTTCAGACACTGCCTTTTTTATTGCATTCCTCTGGATCAACTTGTAGGAAAACAGGCCGAACTGGATGGACAGATGTCTTTTTTCGGCCTTATAAACTATATTACTATGTTACATGTAGTACATTCATACAGATGAAGAATGTTCTGGTCTCTCAGGAGCATCAACCAACTCATTAGCTTCACTAAAATCTTAGATGGTCTAAAACATGGCTAAGACAATGGTATGGGGCAGAAGTGTACCCCTACATGGTTAAGATTCCACCTTAGCACCTCGCCACAAAGTATGATGCCCTCTAAGTGCTTACCCACAAATTAGAATGCCCTTAACTGCCTCCCTTAGAGTATGATGTCCCTTTAGTGCCTTCCCTCTCAGTGTCCTTCTTACAACACTACGCCTCCTTAGAGCCACCCTACTCTATGATGTCCCTCAACATGCCTCTACGCAGCATGATTTCCTCTAACTGACCCACTCTAGTACTTCTCCACAAAATATAATGCCTCAAAGTCCTACGGCACAACACGATGACCCTTAATGGTGTTGTCTCATGCTGGGTCCTGCACCTATATTCAGAACGAAGCCCCAAAAGTCAAGAAGGGTGCACTCCGCATGCGCAGCCACCCTCCATTTTCTATGGGGCCGGTGAAAATAACTGAGTGCTGGCTCGGTTATTTCCGTCGACTGCATAGAAATGAATAGGAGCCGGGTGGAGCGCATGTGCGGTACGCTCCTATTCATTTCTATGGGGAGCCGGCTTGGTAGTGGCCGGACAGGAGTCCTCCAGCCACCAACTTGCTGGGCTCTGGTCCCAGCAGTGGGACCCGCACCTATAAGACAATGGGGGCAAATCCTAGCTTGATGGTCCTTTCAGTACCCCTTTTACAGCATGATCTACCCTTATTCCGCCTACAGTTTGATGCTCTATAAGTACATATGAGCAGACAGCAGGGGTTACAGGGTGACTGGTGGAGCTGGATAATGACCAGAGATGATGACTCCCTGCTTCACCCCTGAGGGCATAGATACATAGAGACGTGTGGCAGGACAGGCGGGACTGGTCGGCTGGATCCAGAACAGATGGGAGGCATGAGTAGTACAGAATGGTCCTTCCTTACCTGTCCTCCTTTCTTGACATGTGTCCTTCCATATCTTCTCGACATGTGCCCATCCTCACCTTTCCTCTTTGAGATATTCTAAGACGAGTGGCACAAGTTAACCTGCTTTGAAAAAAAACAAAAAAACAAGTTTGTGTTACTCTGTAGGGCAGAGATGGCCAATCTGAGGCTCTCCAACTGTTGCAAAACTACAACTCTCAGCATGCCCAGACTGCCTACAGCAGAGCATGGTGGGAGTTGTAGTTTTACAACAGCTGGAAAACCGCAGGTTGGCCATGCCAGCTTTATGGCGTCATGACCATGTTTTTGTCAAACATCAGGATATCTCAGGCCAAAAGCAAAGGATAGGACAGACACATCTGTACTTCATCCACCAAGAACCACAGGGGACTGAAATACCGCAGATTTGGCACTGTGGTTTTATGTTTATTTTACAGTTTCTCAAAAGTGGATGAGACTGTAATAATTTAGATAAAATCTGCAGTATAGATTGTCCTGCAGTGTGGATTTAAAATACTAAGCACGCCCATTTATGTTGCAGATTTCAACTGTAGAGTTCACCATTTACAATGCACAGGTGAAATCTGCAGCAGATTCTTTTAGGGTGCGGATACAGGTGTGGATTTTTTACGAATGAATTTTGGTGAAGACCTCTGTGCAAATTGCATCCTCCACTGAAATGAATGGAGACATTCTGCTTTAGAAAAGACACAGCACTTCAGAATTTCTGCAGAAGAATGTTATTCTGCAGCAGAACACAGGGCAGGGACTGACACATTTCAACTCCACAGGGTAACATGAGTGGAGTCTTCATGCTGCGTACTTTCTGGCAGATTTTTCCGCCACATGTGAAGGCGCCCTGACAAATCCAAGTATAACTCCAATGTAAATTCCTGTATGCACCGTGTGGATGTCCACATTCCCCACATGGTAGGTAGAGATGAGCGAATCGATTCATCGATTCATTAATTCGTATCGAATCTTAGGAATTTTTAGCTGCGAAGCGAATCCGAATATTAGGTGATTCGCTTCAGCTTTGTATGCATTCGCTACGTAGTTTGTCCTATAAATTATACGCTATTGCTATGTATAAGTTACTGTATACGCTGTTGCGTACGAATTCAATTCATTAGCGAACCTTTACTGTTAGTTCGTTTATCGTGCGCAAAAGCCCGGGAAGAAAGCGGTCACCTGACCTAGTGGACAGGACTTGCTCTGATTGGCTAAGGCTCGGTAAGCCAGTGACGCATCACTTCTGCTGCGACTGCTGAGACGAGCAGAAGCACTGTGTGTGAAGGTCTGAGACCTGTTTTTTGAAAATTTAATATAATAGCTCTGGGAATCCATATTACACATATCAGGGATACTGCAGGGCAAGTGCAGGGCCAGTTCAGGGCTAGTATTTAATCAACCAGGGAGAGAGAGACAGGGAGAGATAGGGAGAGACAGGGAGATACAGTGAGATACAGGGACAAAGACCAGCTGCAGGGCCACAGAGTGAATTGAAAAATGTCTGGAATGGATAAGCAAAAGGGGTCCAGTTCCAGCCAGACTTTGAGCTTTAAAAAAAAGGAGAAGGCAGCACAGGGCAGCAGTGCCAAAGGACCTGTAGCCGGAGCATCTACTAGTAGTATTCGCAATACTTGGCCATTGTTCCACCAGGCTAACCCACCGAGGCGCAACATTGTAGTGGAGGAAAAAGTAGATGAGGTAGTGGAGTGGATGGCACGCTCATCTCATTCTCAGCCGGATGATCTGCTGTCATCTGCTGATACAGTATCCATATGTAGCCAGGGGTCAGACTCGTCCTGCTCCACCATTCCACTCAAGCAAACCCATTAATTTTCTGCCACCTCTTGGGCTTCAGTGTTCCCTCCTAGTGGTGTCCCTTCTGCAATTTCTAAAAAAAGAAGCCACCGAAGTCCACCTTATAATCCGGTGGTTATAGAGGACAGCCTCCCTGAGGCCAACAGTGGCCAGAACTGTCCCACTATGCACTAGGGCTTCTTTCCTGCCCAGCCTCAAGTGTCATGTCAGAGAGGGTTTTTAGTGCCGGTGGGGTGGGGTGGGGTGGGGTGGGGTGGGGTGGGGGTGGGGGGGGGTGACAAATCTGTCACCGGGCAGTGTTCAAAAAAATACCTTTATAAAAATGAATAATGGCTGGATTACATCCGAATTTCATACTCCTCTTGCTGATGCTGGTGGTGATTAGATCAAGCCTTGCAGGGCAGAGTAGTCTGAGTGTCTTCCCACTGTTGCTGTCAGCCAGGCCATCATTTTACAGCCAAATGTCTTGTCTCATGTCATGGGCTTTGCGAACCCGAAGTCTCCAAAACCCTATTTCAAAGCCAAACACTGTTGTCTACCACCGCCTCTGTTTTCTACGCTTAGTGGGAGAGTAGATGTTGTTAGTTAACGTTACTAATAGTTCTATTTAGTATTGTTAAGTTTGTTTTGGAGCCTCAGCCTTTTGTCCCCCCCTCCGAAAAAAAAAATATATATGTGTTATATACATTTAAAAAAAAAATTTTTTACACTGCCTCTGCCTCCCATACAAGTTATATTAGCAGACATTGTTAGACATCACTGCAGTCTGTTGTATTTATTTTACCTATCACTCTATGCTGATATACCCCGTCCCCTAGTACTACAGGCCAGGGCAGTCATAAAAAGCTCATATATAATTTTCACTGCCTATGTTAAGGTAGAATGTGCAGGCTTGTTACCCAAACAAGCCAAGCCTTTTTTATTTTTCTGTCTGTCACTTGTAATCAGTGAACAGGAGTGTGTGTAATCTAGTAATAGTTCGGCCGACAGACACCACTGTGTTCATTAATATGGGAAAATGGCCGTGGGAAAAAAAACTCTGTCTTCTTCACACTATGTCAGGAAGGTGTTAAAGGTTTAACAAAACACTCAAAACACAGGTTTTTCAAGAATATTTTAGTAATAAATAAAAACGTATATTTAACAAATAAATAATATAATAAACAAAAGAAAGGAACAAAAAATAAGATTACGCCGGCCTTTGCCGACGTTGGGCCATCATGTCCTGCAGCTCTTGCAGCTCCAGCTGCAGGCAACGATTGAGCCGGGAGGCAGCGTGGAGCCTGGAGCCAAGGCGCCGTAATCCAGCCTCCACTTCGAAGTCAGTGGGGATGTCTGTAGGGGTGGAAACAGTTATGTACTTAGTTTGTATGATCGAGTGACAGTGGTTGTCCCACAAAAAAAATCTAAACTTTAATGTACTGGAGCGACTTATTCTGTGACATGTATTTTGTACAGACTGAGCCTTTTGTAGTACTTACTGGACACCCATACGGCGTGGTCTTCCCATGGTCCGAAAACTGCTCCCTGTCGGTTGGAGCTACCAAAGATAAAACATATATTTAGCTCATATTTTGAAGACAGAAGGTCCAACCATTACACTTTTCTTTTTACCTACCTTCTGGTAGCTGGGCTGGTGGTGTTGGAGGGGCAGGTGGGGTCCTCTCTCGCTGGGGTGGAGGACGGTGAGAGCGGCTCCTCTGTGGTGTAGCAGCTGTCAAAAATCATGAAATAATGGCCTAAGGCTACGTCTACACTAGCGGCAGCTAGTTCTAATGAGCAGTTGTAGCTGTTGAACAGTTGTAGCTACATGGGAATAGTTTGGGGCTGGAGGATCCCGTTCCTAACCACTAGTGCTCTTACTGCAGCTGCACTCCCACGTAGCTTGGATGAAAAATAAATTAAATATGTTTTACACTTACTAGAGGCTGCAGATACTTCAGGGGCCGTCCTGCCTCGACGGTTGTGACGCCGTCGTTGACGGTGCTCTGCAACATAAAAATGTACACAATTGTTAGATGATGACTTTTTTTAATACTAACACATACTACTATTAAGATATTATGGGTGTGAGAGGGGGGCCATATCATATTTTTTTCTTCTAAAAAGGTATTTATGGCAATAGATAACGTTATCGTTGCAATAACTTTCTTTATATCGTTAACACGGTGCGGTAGGAATACTTTTGATATCGCCCACTGACAGTAGCTGCAGCATGGGCACGTCTTTGAGTCTGTGTGTAGAAGGAGGAAGCGCTAACTATGAAGGGGCATATAAGGGTACTTTCTTTGGAACTAGTGCATTTGCCTGACACAAACGGGAGAACGGCCAGCACCATTAACAATAATGACTAGAATACCTTCACTTAAGTTGTTTGGGTCGAGAGTTAGAGGCGTTGCCTAGCATGAAACAAAATTACTGCAGCGCACTACGCACGACCACGTTGTCCTTCTATACTTTTTTCATTATTGACATTGACTGCTGGTATATATACAATACAGTACACTAATTTTTTTACATGTTTTTACTTATCAAATATTTTGTTACTCACCCTGCTGTATCTCTGCGCGGATCTCATTAAGTCGCTCTGGGCATTTGAATTTCAGATCGGACCATTTCCACTGGATCTGTGGAAACGATGGTGCAGGCCTTGGATCACCTCCTTCTTATGCTGGTTTGGATGGCGGTGTGTGCCATCGTAATCCTCTCTGTCCATCAGCCGGATCAGGAATTTCAGCTGTTCAGAGCTAAATTATGAGGATCGCCTGGATGCCATTTTCGAATATTCGCTTTGCCTCTGAGGAGTGCATGCCACAGCCTTTCCTCGTACGTGCCTGCGTATTACGTAATCGCGTAGACAATAGTACGCTGAGGATTTGTACACTATTTGTACGCTCATGCGTACGTCTTCTAAGAAGTTGCATACATTTTTTAAATGAACATTTGTTATTAGTGAGCGAATGTTTGCTAATAGCACATAATAACGTATATTTTGTACGCAAATACAACGAATCTATTCGTCGAATATATGAATCTTAGGAAAAGTTTGGCGAATGTTCGGCGAATAATTTTTTGAATGATTCGCTCATCTCTAATGTTAGGTGCAAAGTGTTTTGGCTCAAACAGCACATTAATGATTTTGAATCCATATCTCGTCAGGAGATGTTTTGGCAGTGGAAATAATAATAATAATAATAATAAATTAATATTATTATTATTATTAAGCAAAGTTTTCTAAAATTGGGTTCGGCTGCTTCACAGAACTTCGACAAGAAATTTGATTTGTTACAAATGACTTTGTAACAAATCACATTCCAGTGTATGGAGTGGGCACAATGACAGGGAACGATAATTGTGCTGCCCCCGTCATTTAACCCCTCAGATGCCACGTTTAACAAAGTCCCATTCAGCCTATCAGAGGGTTAAATAGGTTTTGAAACAAAATAATAGAAGAAAACTAATTGAAGAAAACAAGCCAATTCTCGCGGGCGATGATATGAGGCCATCACCACGTCATCATGCTGGATGTGCTGACGTCATCACTGATAGGCACTGCCCATCATGATGACGTGGTGACGTCACACGTCAGCATGCGAGAATTGGCTTGTTTACTTCAATGAAGATGGCCGTGACAGCCACTCTGCGATCAAATGGATGAGGTGAGTATGTATTATTTTTTCTACCTCCATTTCAGGAAAAATTGATTCATTACCATGAAACGCCAAGAAATTTAGATTAGTGCAGAATCAAATTTCTCCTGAAATTTGGATCGAATTCCACTTTATTAACTTCCATTTTCTCAACACTAATTATTATTATTATTATTATTAGAGATGAGCAAAGAGTTCAGGTTTGTGTCGAACTTTGCGAGTTCGGGTACCCGGACTTTTTCGCTAAAGTTTGGGTTTGAGTTCGGTGTTCGGTTGATTTTATTATTTTCCGTTATAACATGGTTATAATGGCAAATAATAGCATTCTTAAGACAGAATGCTAAATAAAATGGCCAATGAGGGGTTAAAAATCATTTTAAAAAAAGCTCACCTCATCAACTTGATCTCACAGCCAATATCTTCTTTCTTTCTGCAGGACCTGCAAAAGGACCTGCGATGACATCACCGCGCTCACCACGTGGTGCGATGACGTCATCACAGGTCCTGCTGAATGAAGATAGAAGGACCTGATCTAATGAAAAATATTTTTTTTCTTCCTCCTCTAAAACCTAGGTGCGTCTTATGGACAAAATACGGTACTTTTTTTGGACAGGTCACTTCACCTTTTTTATTATGGTGATGAGGTCTCCTCAAAATCTATTTAAAAAACAAAAAATACAAATTATGTGAATAAGAAACTGACAAATAAAAAAAATAACTTCAGCCTTGTATTAACAACCTATATGTTAATATTTATTGTCATTTTTTTTCTTTAAAAAACAAAACTGTTGGTTGATTTTCTGGATATAATATTCTGAAGTCACTCCATGATTTCTACTTCCTGTCCTGGATCTTTAAAGGAACACTGAAACCTGAAAAACTAGTAAAAAGTACAGCATGGAAAGTAAAGTTTGCCTACAGCTCTTTCTGCATGGATATCTACATGTTGCTACAGGAAGTAGTTTTAGCAGATTTTCTGCAGTCCTCTTAACTTCTCCATCTTTGGCTAGGGACTGGGTCTGTGCACTAACATGATTTCACAGTCAAAACAGGAAGGTCAGGAAATGGGTGGAGCTTAATGCTCATTCACTTCAATGGATAGTCAGAGCACTGTGATACAGATGGAAACTGTAAAACTTCAGCAGCTTCTTGAAAAACCTACCACCACCCCCACCACCCCCGTATGTGGGCAGGTGCCTATACTGTACCAGGGCACTGACTCTACAGAAAGTGTCACTCAGCTTTCCCAGACGCCTGAATGTCAAGTTTGCCTATATAAGCTGGAGAGATTTCTCACTTTTTGTCTAGGCATTAAAGACATTCATCACTATTGGAAAACTGGATTATTAGTCCTGTGGAGCTGTATGTACTGTCCTTATAATGTTTCCCTTAAATTGTGCAACTAACCTGGCTTTTTCAAGACCCTGAATGCCAAATTTGGTCAATTACGCAGTGAAGGGTGGAATAATCACTGCATAAATAAGCAGATTAGGTATTCAGCTGTATGTACTACAAATGGTACAATGGTTGGTATTATGTATGTATGGTGGGGGGCGAAGCTAAAGGTTCATGGGCCTAGCCTGGTCCCCCCCTTCCTTCAGTGCTTTGTGGTAAGGGGCAGGGGTACAAATATACTTTCTGTTGCCTGAGGCAGAAATTGAAACAGCACCCCCCCCCGCTTGCCAAATTCTCAACTTAACCCCTTCCGCCCAGCCCAACTGTTACAGATATATTTGGAAAACATCACATACATTGCTACAAAACATGCAGGGTAATACAGCACCATATATCTCTTACATCCAGTGATGTCTCCTCTGATGTAGATGTTCTCTTTCCTCATCTTCTCCATTCAGACCAGACCACCATGATGATTTCTTTCAGCCATCTCTTGTCTCTGCAGAGTTTGACAAACAGACATCTTAGTTTCCTACTTTTCATCATCCTCCCACCTTCTCAACACCCCATTCTACCACCCCCAATACTGTGCCCGCTGTGCTCCTCTATACTATACTATAATGCAGAAAGTCCCCCTGAAAATACTAGTAGAATGCAGATAGTACCTCTTCAGTAATTATTAGCACACAGTGCCCTAAAAATAACAGCAAATAGTGTAACTGACACTGATAGTGTAAACATAATGTTCCCCAAAAATAATTGTGCTGATACTTTGCCAGGGTGCCCATAGTAATAGTGTTCCCTAAAGTCCCACCAATAGAAATAATTGTGTGCCAGAGTGCACTTAGTGTTAACAGTGCCCCCAATAGTGATAATGTCCCCATAGTGCCCAGACTAGTAATCATGTTCCCCATAGTCCCCCAGTAGTAATAATTCTTATTATAATGTGTGCCACTACAAAAAATAACCCCTTATAATGTGTGCAATACAAAAATACCCCCTTATAATGTGTGCAATACAAAAATATCCCCTTATAATGTGTGCAACACAAAAAATACCTCCTTATAATGTGTGCCAGTACAAAAAATACCCCCTTATAATATGTGCTATACAAAAAATACCCGCTTATTATGTGTGGCAAAACAAAAAAAATACCCCCTTACAGTGTGCACCAGTACAAAATATACCCTCTGATAATGTGTTACAGTGCTAAAAATACCTTCTTACAGTGTGTGCCAGTACAAAAAAACTCCCATATAATGTGCGCCGGTACAAAAAATATCCTTTTATAGTGTGTGCTAATGCAAACAATATCCCCTTATAATGCATTCCAGTGCAAAAAGTGCCCCATTAAAATGTGTGCCAGTAAAAACAAAGCTCCTTCTTAGTGACCCCAGTTAGACCTAAGCACCTAAATGTATCGCCATTCCAAGGGGGGCTGTGTGGGCTTCCCCCTGACTTAGGGGCCTGGTCTCAATTGAGCACTCTGACCATCACACCATTTAGATGCTGTGGTTGCGCTTAACCATGGCATCTAAAGGCTTAAATGCTTGCGATTGGCATAACTGCCGGTCACAGACATGAGCTGAGGGCCTTTGATTTTTGAAACAGCAGGCACCCGCCGGGTATGGTGCCTATTGCACGCTCGAGCGGGCACTATGTTTAAAGACCCTCCCAGTGCTGTACATGTAGGGTACTGGGAGTCAAAGGGTTAAAGAAACGTTAAGAGTTAAAGAGCAGAGTTATGTACTCCTTTCTGGCCATCAGCTTTGTTATGTGATCAACACACTGACTCTCCAACTGACACAGCGTCCTTTGCGTGGAGAGGAAGTCAGTTTCTCTTTACATTCATGTGGGAACATTGATGTTGCATAGTCTTGCTGGACTTAGTAGGTCCAGGAAAACACCTTTAAAGGGAACCTGTCATCTTCGAAACACCCCCTGAACTAGAGTAAGCGTTGTATAGTGTAAATGATGCTGAATCCGAATATGTAAGTTTTATCTTCATACTCACTTCCATTCAGACGCTGTGCTCCCACAAACCAGCAGTAAAATGCACTCACTGGACTCTTCTTTGAGTCCTCTCCATTATGTGAGTGAGCACTGGAGTCCAGTGAGTGCATTTTACTGCAGGTTTGTGGAAGCACAGCGTCAGAATGGAAGTGAGTATGAAGATAAAAATTACATGTTCGGATTCAGCATCACTTACACTATACAACGCTTACTCTAGTTCAGGGGGTGTTTTGGAGATGACAGGTTCCCTTTAAATCCATGTCTCTCCAGAGGATTGGAAGCTCTTTATTCTTTATGGTGCATCAAATACTATAAAGATATATAAAAAAAAAAAAAAAAAAAATTAATCAGCAGAGAATTTTGGACATGAAAACAAACTGGTGTTAAAAGCGAAACATTCACTTTCAATACAATTTCACGCTATAATATATTTGTTTTTCACTTAACATGTGCTCTACTTAAGGGTTTGTCCATTGATGTCTCTACATCTTGGTCCTGTCTTACAAGAAATGCCAGCAGACACATGCTACACTAATCGCTAGCTGAGGGGGTCACAATTTTGGCTAGTAAGTATGGGCTATTATGTGCTCATGATGCATAGTTGCCAAGACTCCTGAATTTGCTGGAAATGTCTCTAATTTTCCAAGACTGTCCTCACAGATTTGGCAGTGCAGGACAAAAATGGGCGGGGGTGCAGCGCCAATGAGGCGAGGTGAGGCGATTGCCTCAGGCAGCACCAGGTAGGGACAAGTGGGGGGCAGCAGAAAGGCCTTGGCCAATGAGCGCTTTCATTGTGGAAACGTTCATCTCTGCATATTCAACTGTATCGCTATATTAACCAGTATGTTTGTAGCACTATATGTAATGTTTTCCAAGTATGCCATTAACAGTAAGGCTGGAGGGAACAGGTTCGACTGAGATTTTGGCATGGGGGGGTGGGGGTGTCATTTCAGTTGTCGCCTCGGGCAGCAGAAAGGCTAGATGCACCCCTGGATGACCCCCTTCAATTACTATATATATATATATATATATATATATATATATATATATATATATATGAATGCATTCATAACTGACATCATACCTACCTTGTAATTTATAGCCTCATTAATTCATGATTACTGTACGATATACTCATAGTAAAAAGGATTTTACACAGAAACAAAATGTGAGAGTTCATGAAAGATAAATGTGTGGACTTTGGTTAATTAATAGACATCTATGAATTAATAGAAAGATATGACAATCGCCTGATCTTAGAGCTATTTTATTCATATTGTGGAATAGTGTATTCATGATTTATATAATGTACAGTAGTCTTTTTTCATTTCCATTATTACTGCTAAATATCAGGTTTATAACAAGTATTGCAGTAAAGGCACTTGTTTAGAATATGAGGCTTTGGGAAAAACTTAAAGGCTATGTAGACTATTTTTTTATGATTGCATTTTACTCATTTTTGGCTAAAAATTATTTTTCGATTGCCCCTTATTAAAACTGTTGAACCGTTGTGTCACAAAGGGTTAACAGTTTTTCTAACTTTCACTTTGTGCCAGTCATCTAATAAACTTTGGAGGTAACATACTAATCTGAAATACACCTAAAGTAAGCATATTTCAATCACAGATGGCTGTGATTTTTCCTGCTCACATCAGGTCTAAAATTGTGGGTGTGGTGTGGGTGGGGGAGTGGTCTCATTCATTATTTTGTACGCATGTTTTAGGCATAGAAAATGGTCTAAATGTAAGACATCTCGGAAGCTATCTTACATTTAAAACTGGCCTTGGATGTGCTGAAGTTATGGAGAGGCCGGCACCTCTTCATAACAGCTGTAAATCCACTGCTAGCTATTAGAGATGAGCGAATCTATTTGGCGCTTCGTAGATTCGTATAAAATCTTACAAATTTTCCACTCCGAAGCGAATCCGGATTTTTTGAGATTTTCTCTGTTAGATTCGAAAATGTTCTTAAAGCTTTGTACGCATTCGCTACGTACTTGTCCGATAAATTGTACGCTAATGCTACGTATAAGTTACTTTATACATTGATGCGTACAAATTCAGTTAATTAGCGAACTTTTACTGTAAGTTCGTTATTCGTGCGGCAAGAAACCCGGGAAGAAAGTGGTCACCTGACCTAGTGGGAAGGGCTTGCTCTGATTGGCTCACAGGCTCGGTAAAGCTGTGACATCACTTGTGCTGTGACTGCTGAGATGAGCAGAAGCACTCTCTGTGAAGTTCTGAGAGAACTGTTTTGTTAAAATTGGGGTGTAATTGTTCTGGGAATCCATAATACACATATCAGGGATACTGCAGGGCAAGTGCAGGGCCAGTGCAGGGCTAGTAATTAATCAGGCAGGGAGAGAGACAGGGAGAGAAATAGGGAGAGAGACAGGGAGAGAGACAAAGACCAGCGAAAGGGGCCACAGTCAAGTGAAAATGTCTGGCATGGAAAAGCAAAAGGGGTCCAGTTCCAGCCAGACCTCGAACCCCCCAAAAAAGGAGAAGGTTGCATAGGGTAGCAGTGTCAAAGGACCTGTAGCCGAAGCTTCTACTTGTAGAATTCGCAATAGTTTGCCACTGTTCCACCTGGCTAACCCACCAAGGCGCAAAATTGCAGTGGAGGAGAAAGTGGATGAGGTAGTGGAGTGGATGGCACACTCATCTCAATCACAGCCGGAAGATCTGCTTTCTTCTGCTGATACAGTATCATGTAGCCAGGGGTCAGACTCAGAGCGTTCCTCCTGCTCCACCATTCCGCTCCAGCAAAGCCTAGTGTCGTGCGTGCCTGCGTATTACGCAATCACTAGACAATAGTACGCTGAGGATTCGTAGTTGCGTACCTTTAACAACTGTACGTTTGCTATTAGTGTGTGAAAAACACCACATAATGACATATGCAGCTTCGGCCGAATAGATTCGTATGAGGTACAAATCTACTGAAACATTCGATGAACATTCGGCAAAGCGAATTTTGGATGATTCACTCATCTCTACTAGCTTTGGGCCTTTATTAATAAATGTGCTCCCTTATCTCTAAACTACTGAGAGGTCATAAACACTTATTTAAACCACATTCTTATCAGTAAGATAAGACCTGAGCTGTAATGAGTGTTTAGGAGGTCAGAGAGCTGGGATAAGGAGCCTGTCAGCTCCTGGTCTGATAGAAAAGACTGAAGATCCAAAGGATGCTACTAGAGCATCTCAGCCCTGTGCAAAAAAAGGACTCCATAGTTTTAATAAAAAAAACTCTTAAAAAATTATTTTAGCTCAAAATGAGTACAAAGCAATAATTAAAAGCTATAGACACCTTTGGGCTATTTTTTTTATTATTGCATTGCACTCATTGTGGACTAGCAATCATTTTTTCAGTTGGTCTTTAAAAAAAATTGTCAGCAGTTTTTGTGATCCATGTGGTTAAAAATCGGTCTTTTTGCAGTCTGTCCCTCCTGTGTTCCGTTAGCTGAGGGCTCATGTAGAGCCTTATCTCTGATCTCCTGACCTCACCAACACTCATTTAAGCCATATTCCTATCAGTTTGATAGCTATAATGAGGGTTTGTACTATTCATTGTCTGTATGGATTTTAATCTAAGAAAATAAAAGCCATATTTATATTATTTGTGGAAATGATGCTTTTCCTGTAAGCTGGTTGTGGTCAATTTCAAAACCACATAGAAGTTTGAAGATTCTATAAATTCCAGGAAGCCACAATCTTCAGTAAACTGCTTCTTGGTCTGATAAAGGGGCCATTCCGGTCCCCGAAATGTGTCACCACCTGCAAAAGAAACCAACTTCATTAAAGATACATTTTAAAGTTACCTTTTATAGTTTGGATCTTACCTGATCGCGCCATGGCTCGTCCCATTTCCTCTTTTTAACACAGTACTATATAACAGAACATTGGGATAACAGTAACAGTCCGATTTATTCTAGGGATGAGCGAACCGAACCGTAACGAACCAGATTCGTTACGAACTTTCCCAAAAGTTTAGTTCGTCACCGAACCAAATTTTGAGAAAGTTCGTAACGAATCTGGTTAAAATAACGGCGACGCAAAATATACGCATATTTGAGAATGTACGCTAATGCGTACGTATTCCGTTAAGTAGCGTACTTTTAACAACGCTAGACTGTATGTTCGTTACTTGAGTAGGAATGTTCGCAGATGCAGTGTATGTGTACGCTAATGCGTACATATTCAGTTAAGTAGCGTACCTTTGACAACGCTAGACTGTATGTTCGTTACTTGAGTAGGAATATTCGCAGATGCAGTGTATGCGTACGCTAATGCGTACATATTCAGTTAAGTAGCGTACCTTTGACAACGCTAGACTGTATGTTCGTTACTTGAGAAGGAATGTTCGCAGACGCAGTGTATGCGTACGCTAATGCGTACATATTCAGTTAAGTAGCATACCTTTGACAACGCTAGACTGTATGTTCGTTATTTGTGCGGGAATGTTCACATTAGCGTACGCATTAGTGTATATTCTCAAATATGCGTATATTTTGCGTCGCCGTTGTTGAAGTTACTTGTTTTTTTTCCACTTTTTTCATTGTAATAACAACTGCAAGTAAACAAAACTATACCCTATCAGACTCCCATTATTGTAGCAGCAATTATTCAGCCGTTATAGCAAGGTTCGTTTTAGGTTTGGTTCATACGAACTTTTCAAAAGTTTGCTCATCCCTAATTTATTCAGGAAATACAAAAATGTAATGAAGCAAAATTATTTGCATTTTAGCTCTCTCTCTTTATACATATATACAGTATGCATATTATACTATACACTTGTATATTTTTTATTTTTAAAACTATTTTAAAAAAATACAAAAATTCAAAATCAGCTCCTTTCCCCATAATAAAAAATAAACAACAAAAACACTGGGCCAATTGGGCCACTTCTCTGTTTTTGTTCCAGGGCCACTATGAGTTCTCAATCCGCCCCTGCATCCAAATATCTATTTACATGATGACTCGGGTTGAGCAAAAATTTCCTCGTGGTTCATGGTAGCAAATCGATTCTCCCTGAATGGCGGTAAAAAACAAAACAAAAAAAAAAAATCATGCTTACAGTACCCCATCCATTTGAACGCGATGGCCTGGCCGCCACCATCTTGATTGAAGATCTCGCACAAAATCCTGTGCGCGGTGACTTAAGAGGTCACCAAGCCGGCCGACGTGTGATGCCATCACGGGCCGCGTGAGAGTTTGCGCTAGAGCTTCAAGATAGCGGCACCCACCTCTTTTCGAACAAATGGATGAGGTAAGTATGATTTAATTTTTATTTTTTTTTAAATTTTTACACTGTGTGATTACTGTCAGATGCCTCGATCAGCGATAAACTTGGCATCTGAGGAGTACAATGATGGGAGGGCGGTGCAATCGCTGCTCCCTGTCATTGCACCCACTACTTACAAAGTAAATGTGCTTCATGACGAAGTAATTTTTTTGTAAAATTTGGCAGAGCAGCTGATTTGAATTTTTTAATACTTCACTCTTCTCTAATGATGATGACACCCGCATTACCACCATCTTGGCCAAGCAGCATGGTCCACCACATTTTGCAGTGCTGAATTCCTAATTATGTCCTATAATTTATATCATTTACTATAATACTCTACATTTTGGATTGCTTTTAAGTATGAATATTCCATGCTCATGTAGACATGGACTGTATTAATGGATTGCTTCACGAGCAATAAAGAAAATACAGATGAGCAGATGGCTTTAAGAAAGAGTCATATCTGGTAACCATTCATAAACTATTCTGAAAAATTGGATAAATGGATTTGACTAATAAGAACCTGGAAAACCCAATTACTGAAGGAGCATGAATGAGATCTCGGGTAATTAGTTATAAATTGTATTAGGATTGCAGGATAGACCTCAGTAGAAGGCAATACTAAACATATAAATTTGAATTTATGACAAACAGGAGTTCAATCAAACAAAATCATATCAAATAAAATATAGCAACCATGTGTGACACGCAAATACAAAATTGTTATAAACCGTATGTTCTTTCTGCCAGGTTATAAAGGATAAAAAACAGACACACAGACACACACAAACCTAATAGAAGGCAGTCTAGCCATTGTGCGTCAGCAAGCAAATAATTAGACAATGCAGGAATAAATCAACCATAACAAATTACAGAAAATAAATGGATTTTGCAACACTTAATATTTCTATAGTATAAAGCATTGAACTTCGCTGGCACTAGTTCTGGGGGCATGAGGCTGTTGTTGTGGGCATGTGCACTGTTGTTATATGGGTATGATATTTTTGTGCTAAGGTTTTATTTATTTCTACAGTATAGCAGTACAGCAGGGGTTGTCCTATTTCAGGATGAGGGTAGGAAACCTTCTGGATCAAACTGCAATAGCGAGCAGGTAAGTACAGTACTTAACTGTCAGATCCCATGCCACCACTCCAGTCCTTGTCAGGCTGGCTGCAGTGATGTCATATCAACAACATATGACTGCTGCAGCCTATCACTGGTCTCAGCATGTTGTTGATGTTGCCGTTTCAGCCAGGCCAATAGAGCCTAGTTGGGAGTACCAGAACAGAGGTGAAGGATCTGGTAGGTAAGTACTTTCCCAGTCTTCATTACAGCTTGATCCGAAGGGATGTCCAGTTTCAACCTGAAAGCGTACAACTCCTTTACGAGTGTGTGTGCACCAAATGCATAACTATATTCATGAACTTGTCATGTCAAAACGCTGTATACATCCATGAAAACCTTATGTCAATAAGGAACCTGGGATATTTAATCTAAAAATAAAACATATTGTAATATACCTGCCTTAAAGGGTTTTTTAAATTGTTTTAAAAATTAAACTGACATCAGTAAAGTTTCTAAAATAAAAAACAAAGGTTACTTACCATTTAAATCCACAGCCGCTCCAGCACCTGATGCTCCTATAGTCCCTGTCTTGGTCTATACCTGTAGTAGTAACATACCATACACCCACAGTGAATCACTGGCTTTAGTGGTGATGCTATCAAGTATAGCACAAGGCTGCTGAGGCCTGTGATTGGCTGCCTCAGTCAAATGGATGTATATGATGTTAACAAGCAAAAAAAGATTGGTGGGAACCACAAGAGCATTGGTGCTGGAGTAGATGGAGACTTATAAGTTAAAGGGAACATGTCATCAACTTTATGCTGACCTCTCTGAGGGCAGCATAAAATATTGACAGAAATGCTGATTTCAGTGGTGTATCACTCATGAGCTAACTGTAAGCAGTTGCAGAGAACCAGCATCATAATTAGAGATGAGCGAGTAGTGTTCGATCGAGCCGGTATTCGATCGAATACTACGCTATTCAGCATACTCGATTTCGATCGAGTATAACGGCGATGGCGCACTTAGAATTCGTTTCCCCTCCCACCTTCCCTGGCGCTCTTTTTCCACCAATCACCATGCAGGGGGGGTATGACAGGCCCGCGGAGCACGCTGGCAGCGCGAAAACGGCGTCTACATGGATTGGCTGGAAAAACCACGTGACCTCGAATATTAAAAACTCAGGTCTTCCTGCTCGTTCGCATATGCTGCGTGAACTTAGTCAGGGACAGAGGCTGGAGAAGGGAGAGATAGGTTTTAGCTGTTGGACAGGCAGGAGCGTGATTAAAAGCCCTTATCAGGGCTACTATAGTGCAGTACAGTGATAGCTTTACTACCATATACACTCTGCAGAGAACGGCTGCTGTATTCAGGGATAGCTGCTGGAGTAGGGACAGAGAGAGGCATTAGTGGTGTATTAGGTGCTCTGCTACATACCAAACTATATTTGGCACTACTGTTCTGCGTTCTTTTTGGCTGCAAAACCCTGTTATATACCTAGTGTGTATATGCACCATCTGATCTTCTGGCAGTATACGGCTGTGTACATTTTTTTTTTTAAATACAGTTTCTTTGGCTCTAGTGTTCTGGGTTCTGTGTGCCTGCAATACCCTTTTTGTATACCAGGTGTAAATACCCACCGTCTGACCTGTTAGTACACGGCTGTGTACCTAGAAAAAAAAAGGCATTTTATTTGGCACCTGTACTGTGCGTTCTGCGTGCTTGCAAAAATCTTTTATATACGTGGTGTTAATACACACCGTCTGACCTGTTAGTACACGGCTGTGTACCTAGAAATATATAAAAAAAGGCATTTTATTTGGCACCTGTACTGTGCGTTCTGCGTGCTTGCAAAAATCTTTTATATACGTGGTGTTAATACACACCGTCTGACCTGTTAGTACACGGCTGTGTACCTAGAAATATTAAAAAAAAGGCATTTTATTTGGCACCTGTACTGTGCGTTCTGCGTGCTTGCAAAAATCTTTTATATACGTGGTGTTAATACACACCGTCTGACCTGTTAGTACACGGCTGTGTACCTAGAAATATAAAAAAAAGGCATTTTATTTGGCACCTGTATTGTGCGTTCTGCGTGCTTGCAAAAATCTTTTATATACGTGGTGTTAATACACACCGTCTGACCTGTTAGTACACGGCTGTGTACCTAGAAATATTAAAAAAAAGGCATTTTATTTGGCACCTGTACTGTGCGTTCTGCGTGCTTGCAAAAATCTTTTATATACGTGGTGTTAATACACACCGTCTGACCTGTTAGTACACGGCTGTGTACCTAGAAATATTAAAAAAAAGGCATTTTATTTGGCACCTGTACTGTGCGTTCTGCGTGCTTGCAAAAATCTTTTATATACGTGGTGTTAATACACACCGTCTGACCTGTTAGTACACGGCTGTGTACCTAGAAATATAAAAAAAAGGCATTTTATTTGGCACCTGTACTGTGCGTTCTGCGTGCTTGCAAAAATCTTTTATATACGTGGTGTTAATACACACCGTCTGACCTGTTAGTACACGGCTGTGTACCTAGAAATATAAAAAAAAAGGCATTTTATTTGGCACCTGTACTGTGCGTTCTGCGTGCTTGCAAAAATCTTTTATATACGTGGTGTTAATACACACCGTCTGACCTGTTAGTACACGGCTGTGTACCTAGAAATATAAAAAAAGGCATTTTATTTGGCACCTGTACTGTGCGTTCTGCGTGCTTGCAAAAATCTTTTATATACGTGGTGTTAATACACACCGTCTGACCTGTTAGTACACGGCTGTGTACCTAGAAATATTAAAAAAAAGGCATTTTATTTGGCACCTGTACTGTGCGTTCTGCGTGCTTGCAAAAATCTTTTATATACGTGGTGTTAATACACACCGTCTGACCTGTTAGTACACGGCTGTGTACCTAGAAATATTAAAAAAAAGGCATTTTATTTGGCACCTGTACTGTGCGTTCTGCGTGCTTGCAAAAATCTTTTATATACGTGGTGTTAATACACACCGTCTGACCTGTTAGTACACGGCTGTGTACCTAGAAATATAAAAAAAAGGCATTTTATTTGGCACCTGTACTGTGCGTTCTGCGTGCTTGCAAAAATCTTTTATATACGTGGTGTTAATACACACCGTCTGACCTGTTAGTACACGGCTGTGTACCTAGAAATATTAAAAAAAAGGCATTTTATTTGGCACCTGTACTGTGCGTTCTGCGTGCTTGCAAAAATCTTTTATATACGTGGTGTTAATACACACCGTCTGACCTGTTAGTACACGGCTGTGTACCTAGAAATATTAAAAAAAAGGCATTTTATTTGGCACCTGTACTGTGCGTTCTGCGTGCTTGCAAAAATCTTTTATATACGTGGTGTTAATACACACCGTCTGACCTGTTAGTACACGGCTGTGTACCTAGAAATATAAAAAAAAGGCATTTTATTTGGCACCTGTACTGTGCGTTCTGCGTGCTTGCAAAAATCTTTTATATACGTGGTGTTAATACACACCGTCTGACCTGTTAGTACACGGCTGTGTACCTAGAAATATAAAAAAAAAGGCATTTTATTTGGCACCTGTACTGTGCGTTCTGCGTGCTTGCAAAAATCTTTTATATACGTGGTGTTAATACACACCGTCTGACCTGTTAGTACACGGCTGTGTACCTAGAAATATTAAAAAAAAGGCATTTTATTTGGCACCTGTACTGTGCGTTCTGCGTGCTTGCAAAAATCTTTTATATACGTGGTGTTAATACACACCGTCTGACCTGTTAGTACACGGCTGTGTACCTAGAAATATAAAAAAAAGGCATTTTATTTGGCACCTGTACTGTGCGTTCTGCGTGCTTGCAAAAATCTTTTATATACGTGGTGTTAATACACACCGTCTGACCTGTTAGTACACGGCTGTGTACCTAGAAATATAAAAAAAAAGGCATTTTATTTGGCACCTGTACTGTGCGTTCTGCGTGCTTGCAAAAATCTTTTATATACGTGGTGTTAATACACACCGTCTGACCTGTTAGTACACGGCTGTGTACCTAGAAATATTAAAAAAAAGGCATTTTATTTGGCACCTGTACTGTGCGTTCTGCGTGCTTGCAAAAATCTTTTATATACGTGGTGTTAATACACACCGTCTGACCTGTTAGTACACGGCTGTGTACCTAGAAATATTAAAAAAAAGGCATTTTATTTGGCACCTGTACTGTGCGTTCTGCGTGCTTGCAAAAATCTTTTATATACGTGGTGTTAATACACACCGTCTGACCTGTTAGTACACGGCTGTGTACCTAGAAATATAAAAAAAAAGGCATTTTATTTGGCACCTGTACTGTGCGTTCTGCGTGCTTGCAAAAATCTTTTATATACGTGGTGTTAATACACACCGTCTGACCTGTTAGTACACGGCTGTGTACCTAGAAATATAAAAAAAAAGGCATTTTATTTGGCACCTGTACTGTGCGTTCTGCGTGCTTGCAAAAATCTTTTATATACGTGGTGTTAATACACACCGTCTGACCTGTTAGTACACGGCTGTGTACCTAGAAATATAAAAAAAAGGCATTTTATTTGGCACCTGTACTGTGCGTTCTGCGTGCTTGCAAAAATCTTTTATATACGTGGTGTTAATACACACCGTCTGACCTGTTAGTACACGGCTGTGTACCTAGAAATATTAAAAAAAAGGCATTTTATTTGGCACCTGTACTGTGCGTTCTGCGTGCTTGCAAAAATCTTTTATATACGTGGTGTTAATACACACCGTCTGACCTGTTAGTACACGGCTGTGTACCTAGAAATATTAAAAAAAAGGCATTTTATTTGGCACCTGTACTGTGCGTTCTGCGTGCTTGCAAAAATCTTTTATATACGTGGTGTTAATACACACCGTCTGACCTGTTAGTACACGGCTGTGTACCTAGAAATATAAAAAAAAAGGCATTTTATTTGGCACCTGTACTGTGCGTTCTGCGTGCTTGCAAAAATCTTTTATATACGTGGTGTTAATACACACCGTCTGACCTGTTAGTACACGGCTGTGTACCTAGAAATATTAAAAAAAAGGCATTTTATTTGGCACCTGTACTGTGCGTTCTGCGTGCTTGCAAAAATCTTTTATATACGTGGTGTTAATACACACCGTCTGACCTGTTAGTACACGGCTGTGTACCTAGAAATATAAAAAAAAGGCATTTTATTTGGCACCTGTACTGTGCGTTCTGCGTGCTTGCAAAAATCTTTTATATACGTGGTGTTAATACACACCGTCTGACCTGTTAGTACACGGCTGTGTACCTAGAAATATAAAAAAAAAGGCATTTTATTTGGCACCTGTACTGTGCGTTCTGCGTGCTTGCAAAAATCTTTTATATACGTGGTGTTAATACACACCGTCTGACCTGTTAGTACACGGCTGTGTACCTAGAAATATTAAAAAAAAGGCATTTTATTTGGCACCTGTACTGTGCGTTCTGCGTGCTTGCAAAAATCTTTTATATACGTGGTGTTAATACACACCGTCTGACCTGTTAGTACACGGCTGTGTACCTAGAAATATTAAAAAAAAGGCATTTTATTTGGCACCTGTACTGTGCGTTCTGCGTGCTTGCAAAAATCTTTTATATACGTGGTGTTAATACACACCGTCTGACCTGTTAGTACACGGCTGTGTACCTAGAAATATAAAAAAAAAGGCATTTTATTTGGCACCTGTACTGTGCGTTCTGCGTGCTTGCAAAAATCTTTTATATACGTGGTGTTAATACACACCGTCTGACCTGTTAGTACACGGCTGTGTACCTAGAAATATAAAAAAAAAGGCATTTTATTTGGCACCTGTATTGTGCGTTCTGCGTGCTTGCAAAAATCTTTTATATACGTGGTGTTAATACACACCGTCTGACCTGTTAGTACACGGCTGTGTACCTAGAAATATTAAAAAAAAGGCATTTTATTTGGCACCTGTACTGTGCGTTCTGCGTGCTTGCAAAAATCTTTTATATACGTGGTGTTAATACACACCGTCTGACCTGTTAGTACACGGCTGTGTACCTAGAAATATTAAAAAAAAGGCATTTTATTTGGCACCTGTACTGTGCGTTCTGCGTGCCTGCAAAAATCTTTTATATACGTGGTGTTAATACACACCGTCTGACCTGTTAGTACACGGCTGTGTACCTAGAAATATAAAAAAAAGGCATTTTATTTGGCACCTGTACTGTGCGTTCTGCGTGCTTGCAAAAATCTTTTATATACGTGGTGTTAATACACACCGTCTGACCTGTTAGTACACGGCTGTGTACCTAGAAATATTAAAAAAAAGGCATTTTATTTGGCACCTGTACTGTGCGTTCTGCGTGCTTGCAAAAATCTTTTATATACGTGGTGTTAATACACACCGTCTGACCTGTTAGTACACGGCTGTGTACCTAGAAATATTAAAAAAAAGGCATTTTATTTGGCACCTGTACTGTGCGTTCTGCGTGCTTGCAAAAATCTTTTATATACGTGGTGTTAATACACACCGTCTGACCTGTTAGTACACGGCTGTGTACCTAGAAATATAAAAAAAAAGGCATTTTATTTGGCACCTGTACTGTGCGTTCTGCGTGCTTGCAAAAATCTTTTATATACGTGGTGTTAATACACACCGTCTGACCTGTTAGTACACGGCTGTGTACCTAGAAATATAAAAAAAAGGCATTTTATTTGGCACCTGTACTGTGCGTTCTGCGTGCCTGCAAAAATCTTTTATATACGTGGTGTTAATACACACCGTCTGACCTGTTAGTACACGGCTGTGTACCTAGAAATATTAAAAAAAAGGCATTTTATTTGGCACCTGTACTGTGCGTTCTGCGTGCTTGCAAAAATCTTTTATATACGTGGTGTTAATACACACCGTCTGACCTGTTAGTACACGGCTGTGTACCTAGAAATATAAAAAAAAGGCATTTTATTTGGCACCTGTACTGTGCGTTCTGCGTGCTTGCAAAAATCTTTTATATACGTGGTGTTAATACACACCGTCTGACCTGTTAGTATACGGCTGTGTACGCCAAATATTGTAACCAAAAAAAAAAAATGCGGAGGGCTAGCGAAATCGGACGTGGACGTGGACGAGGACGGGGGCGCGGAAATGCTGTTGGGGGCCTTGTTGAAGCCAGTGGGGATACAATGCGTGCTGGTGAGGGGCAGCCAGGATTCCGCTCATCCAGAATCCCTGCCTTTATGGGACAGTTAAGCAGGGGGTGGGTTACACCGCTGTTGAGGCCTGAGCAGTGTGAACAGGTGGTGCAATGGATAGCCGATAGCGCTTCCACACAGTTGTCCACCAGCCAGTCATCCACACAGTCTCACTCTGACCCTCCTTCCTCCACACCTGGCCAACAGAGTCAAACCACCCTTGACCCCTCCCAGGAGCTCTTTTCGGGTCCTTTTTCAGATGTGCCGGAAGAATCCCTGGAGCTACCAGAGGAATTTGTTTGTAGTGATGCCCAACCACTTGAGTATTCGCCATCTCCTGCTGATGTGGACCCTGAACCAGCATCTGTTATCATGAGCGATGATGATGATGAGACGCAGTTGCCATCAAGGGAGGCTGTTGGAATGTCCAGTGGGCAGGAGGAGGAGCAGAGTGAGGAAGTGGAAGAGGAGGTGGTGGATGACGAAATGACCGACCCCACTTGGCCAGGGGTGATGTCCAGCGGGGAAAGCAGTGGAGAGGTGGTGGTCTGCGCAGCACCGAAAAAGGCAGCAAGAGGCAGAGGGATGTCCAGAGGCAGAGGGATGTCCAGAGGCAGAGGGATGTCCACAGGCAGAGGGATGTCCAGAGGCAGAGGACAGTCCAGACAGAGAAGTGAGGCCACAGCCAGCAGGGCCGAAGCTGTTCCCGGCAGCAGGCAGTCGCGCGAAGCTCCCCCATCGAGGCCTCGTACTTCTGTGGTGTGGAGATTTTTTAATGTTTGTGCGGATGACAAACTGAGCGCGGTTTGCACACTCTGCCACTCAAAACTGAGTAGGGGCTCTGAGAAGAGCAATATGACCACCTCAGGCATGCGGCGTCACTTGGAAGTCAAGCACTGGGCTGAGTGGGAGAGAGCAAACGCAATACAACCTGCGCAAGGTCTTCCTGCCACTGCCTCTTCCCCTTTGTTGTGTGCTGCCACTGCGGTCCAGACCTCCAGCCAGGACACCTCCACATCTGCCTCTGCCTCGGCTACTTTGGGGCCTTCTCCTTCAGCCTCCCCTTCCCCCGCATCTTCGCCTGCACCTTCACACTCCTCGTCCCATCAACTGTCCATCTCGCAGGCGTTCGACCGCAGGCGGAAGTACGCCTCGAGTCACCCCCAAGCCCAAGCCTTAAACTGCCACATCTCCAAACTGCTGGCCCTGGAGATGTTGCCGTTTAGGCTTGTGGAGACGCAGGCCTTCCGCGACCTGATGGCGGCTGCCGCACCTCGCTATTCCGTCCCCAGCCGCCACTACTTTTCCCGGAGTGCCGTCCCCGCCCTGCACCAGCACGTGTCGCGTAACATCAGGCGGGCCCTGAGGTACGCAGTCAGCGCAAAGGTCCACTTGACCACCGACTCGTGGACAAGCGCTTGCGGCCAGGGACGATACATCTCTTTGACGGCACACTGGGTGAATGTTGTGGAAGCGGGGACGGGGTCGCAAACAGAGACGGCCTACCTACCACCCCCGCCCAAGATTGCCAGCACGGGTTCTGATAAACCCCCCTCCTCTTCCTCCTCCTCCTCCTCCTCTGCCTTAACATCGCCCTCAGCCGCTAGCTGGAAGCGTTGCAGCACTGGCGCGGGGAGACGTCAGCAGGCGGTGCTTAAGCTCATCAGCTTGGGCGACAGGAAGCACAGCGCCCCAGAGGTGAGGGACGCCATATTGCAGCAGACGGAGATGTGGCTGTCGCCGCTGCAGCTAGGACCAGGCATGGTCGTGTGCGATAACGGCCGTAACCTGGTGGCGGCTCTGGAGCTTGCCGAACTCAATCACGTACCATGCCTGGCCCACGTTTTTAATCTGGTAGTCCAAAAATTTCTAAAGACTTACCCCAACCTGGCAGAGCTACTGGTGAAAGTGCGGCGCTTGTGCGCTCACTTTCGGAAGTCAACTGTAGCTGCTGCTAGCTTAAAAAAACTCCAGCAACGCCTCCATTTGCCTGAACATCGGCTGTTGTGCGACCTGCCGACTCGCTGGAATTCCACCTATTCCATGTTGGCCAGGGTGTGTGAGCAGCAGAGAGCATTGATGGAGTACCAGATTATGAATCCACGCGTGCCTCCAACTCAGCTCCCTCAGTTTGCCAACCACGAGTGGCCATGGATGGCAGACATATGCGATGTACTGCGTATCTTTGAGGAGTCCACCAAGAAGGTCAGCAGCGAGGACGCTATAGTGAGCGTAACCATCCCGCTCCTATGCGTCCTTAAAGAATCGCTCATCGCAATAAGGGAGAACGCATTGCACGCAGAGGAGACGGGGGTAGGAGGAGACGCAACGGAGCTACACAGTCAGACCACACTTTTGTCTGCTTCTCGGTGGCAGTTGCAGGAGGAGGAGGATGAGGAGGAGGAGGACGACGTGGAGGTGGCTGTGGAAGAGGAGGAGGATGCTGGCGGCGAGGGTAGCAGTCAGGCTGTGTGCGTCCCATTGGTTCAGCGCGGATGGGGCGGAGAGGAGGCGGAAGAGGAAGAGGAGGAAATGGCAAGTGATCCTTCTGGTGGGGGCAGTGACGTCATGCCTATTCAGAGTCTGGCACACATGGCTGACTTCATGCTGGGCTGCTTTTCCCGGGACACACGTGTTGTCCGGATAGTGGAGAACAAACTGTACTGGGTCTTCGCACTCCTGGACCCCCGGTATAAAGATAACGTCTCCTCTTTTATTCCGGTAGAGGAGAGGACGAATCGATTGCTGGAATACCAGAGGGAACTCGTGCAGAACATGATGGAGATTTTCCCACCCACCATCGCTGGCGGCAGAGAGGAGAGGGTCTCCCAGAGTCCCACAACATCGATCAGGCCCACAGCCACCAGGGGAACACTCTCCAAGGTGTGGGACACGTTCATGGCACCCCCTCGTGCAACTTCCATCACTGCGGGGCCCGCTATCAGCAGGAGGGACAAGTATCGGCGGATGTTGCGGGAGTACCTGGCAGACCGTACCCCTGTCCTCCCCGATCCCTCGGCGTCCTACACTTACTGGGTCTCCAAGTTGGACACGTGGCTGGAACTGTCCCTGTACGCCTTGGAGGTGCTTGCCTGCCCTGCCGCCAGCGTGCTATCAGAAAGGGTGTTCAGCGCAGCCGGGGGCATTATAACCGATAAGCGCAGCCGCCTGTCAACCGACAGTGCCGACAGGCTGACGCTAATCAAAATGAACAGCAAGTGGATTGACCCGGACTTTGCTTCTCCAACAGTGGAAAGCAGCCAAAAGTGAAGTGCCATCTGTATGAAGTGCCATTTCCTCCTCCACCTCCTCCTCCTCCTTAACCGCCGTAGAATTGCTCCGTAAAAAAAAAAATATATATTTATGGCTCACCTCTTGGGCCTACAAGCAATTTTTATCATGGCTCACCTCTTGGGCCTACAAGCAATTTTTATCATGGCTCACCTCTTGGGCCTACAAACAATTTTTCTCATGGCTCACCTCTTGGGCCTACAAACAATTTTTAAGAGGTCTCACCTCTTGGGCCTACAAACAATTTTTATTATGGCTCACCTCTTGGGCCTTAATACAATTGTTAAGAGGTCTCACCTCTTGGGCCTACAAGCAATTTTTTTCATGGCTCACCTCTTGGGCCTACAAACAATTTTTTCTCATGGCTCACCTCTTGGGCCTACAAACAATTTTTAAGAGGTCTCACCTCTTGGGCCTACAAACAATTTTTTATTATGGCTCACCTCTTGGGCCTTAATACAATTGTTAAGAGGTCTCACCTCTTGGGCCTACAAGCAATTTTTATCGTGGCTCACCTCTTGGGCCTACAAACAATTTTTATCATGGCTCACCTCTTGGGCCTACAAGCAATTTTTATCATGGCTCACCTCTTGGGCCTACAACAATTTTTATCATGGCTCACCTCTTGGGCCTTAATACAATGTTAAGAGGGGCCTACAAGCAATTTTTATCATGGCTCACCTCTTGGGCTACAAACAATTTTTATCATGGCTCACCTCTTGGGCCTTAATAACAATTGTTAAGACGGTCTGCACCTCTTGGGCCTACAAGCAATTTTTATCATGGCTCACCTCTTGGGCCTACAAGCAATTTTTTATCATGGCTCACCTCTTGGCCTACAAGCAATTTTTATCATGGCTCACCTCTGGGCCTACAAACAATTTTTAAGAGGTCTGCACCTCTTCGGCCTACAAACAATTTTTATTATGGCTCACCTATTGGGCCTTAATACAATTTTTAAGAGGTCTCAACCTCTTGGCCTCCCATATAATTTTTTCGAGGGCTCACCTCAAGCTAACTTTGCGCACTCATTAAAATATTTTTCACAACAAGGACCTAAGAGCCCTCGATGGCGAGAGCTTTGTGTGGGGGCCTGTTATAGGGAAGAGATGCGGCCCTGCGGGCTCTAGCCTGCCTTCTCCATGAGCCTCTGGCCAGCCCACGGCCTCTTCCTGCCTTTTGCGGTCCTACGCATCCCTCAACATCCCCACTGCTTTACCTGCTAGACATGACACTGGGCCAGGTCGGGTCACTGACTTCGTCATACTCAACCACCTCCTCTTACACTGCCTCACTTTGCTCCAACAGCCTCCCTTGCTGGCAACTGTGTCTCATCATCGTCCCTAATCATTTTACACTTTAGTGCCCGTTCCACACCACCATCAGCTAGAGATGGAGCTTGCTCCAGTGTTTGGGCATCAGAACAAACAAAATCCTCAGATAGCTCCTGCGATTCTTGCATGGGTGGGAACACTGGGTTGATAACATTGGGCAGGGTGGGAGGAAGGAGGGTCAGAGTGAGGTCCCTGCAGTTTCTGCAGGCTATCGACGAGACTGGACTTTGTGGACTTGACTGGGTGGTGGACAGATTTAACAAATCTAGAAGGAGAAGGAGGGGTTTGCCGAGCTGTCTGTAAGGGTTGCGGAAATCCAGACAGAACCAAGGCCCAAAACTTGGGTGGGGGTAGCAGGTTTGCCCGTCCCCGCCTCCACAACATTCACCCAGTGTGCTGTCAGGGAGATGTAGCATCCCCGGCCTCAAACCAAAGTGTTGGTGGTCAAATGGCCTTTTGCAGTAACCGTGTTACTCGGGCGTGGATGATGTTTTGGGACATGTGCCTGGGCAAGGCAGGGATGGCACAGAGGGAAAAATAGTGATGGCTTGGATTGCTTTCCCCCTTGCCTATGCCATCTGTGGTTGTCATAGGCAACGTGATTTTAAGGGGTGCAGAATTTTATCTTCTTTTTTGTCTAGTTTGGCTTGGGGTCCATGGCAATGTAGAGGAAAGAAGGTTTCCTTGTATGGTCTCACTTTACAGAGAGGTTATATTGTCTTTGGAGTGTATTGTTGAGAGGCTGTGATAGTGGCGTAATAGTGCGACTTGGGCGCGTTATATGCACCCAGACATGCTTCCCCTGCTGTCCCAGTTGCATTCCAGCACTGTTGGCATCCTTTTCTGAGGTTTCAGGGTGGACTTGGTGACCTCCAAGTGGTCGAATTGAGATTTCCAAGTGGCGAGCATTTTTTCCCCATAGACTTTAATGGGATTCGATATTCGGTCGAATAGTCGAATATCGCGGTCTATTCGAATCGAATTTCGAACTTTCGAATATTTCACTACTCGCTCATCTCTAATCATAATCATTGCAGCTCAGGCCTTGAAAAGAGTCAAATCTACCTGAGAAGAGTCATGGTTATTCATAATCTCCTGCTCTCCTCCCCCATTTGCTGATGGTTGGCAGCTCTCTCCTAGAAAGAAAAGGAGAAAACTAGGTAGAAGCCTGTCAGTCATCAGCAGGTGGCCGGGGGGAGCAGGAATTTATGAATAACCATGACTCTTCTCAGGTGGCTATGACTCTTTTCCAGGCCTGGGATGCAATGTTTGTGATGTTGGTTCTCGGCAACCACTTACTTTTAACTTATAAATGACAGACTGCTGAAATCTGCTCAACTGTCTCTACTTTATTCTGCCGTTAGTATAGTCAGCAAAAAGTTGATGATAGGTTCCCTTTAAGGAATCTTTCGTTTATAATTTCTTTAGGCTTCAACATTCATTTATAGTATTCACAATTGTTTTATATTATTAGGTGGAATTGTCCAGTTAATTATCTCAAGACAAGCTAATGTTCTACTTGGCAGGCTCCTTTTGCTGAATAAGGTAGTTAACACAGTTCTTGCCTCATTTTAAAAAGTAAGTGCTTAATGAATGGGGAAAAGGAACATTTGCCCAACACATTTCCAAACATGTGACTGGAGGCCACACAATTTACAACAGATTATGGACCTGTGTAGCAAAATTCCAAACTATGGAAAATAACTTGTCCCCCCCCCATTGACCTAAAAATATAAGGCTTTTCTCTACTAGAGTTATTTATTTATTTTATTCAAATATATAGCCCTACTATATTCCTAAGTTCCCTCTCACTATGTCTTTGGAGTGTGGGAGGAAACCCACGCAAACACAGGGAGATCATACAAACCCAGGACACCAGCGCTGCAAGGCAACAGTGCTAACCACTGAGCCACCATACTGGAGTTCACCAGATTCGGACAAGCTGTATACTGACATTCTCCACTGAACCCCATTGACTACAATAGGTTCTGGTGGAGATCTGGCTGGTTTTCAGCTGCACAAAAACCATTGCATGCAAAACGGTTAGCGTCCGGATCCCCGCCAAATCCATTATAGTCAATGAAGTCAGGCAGTAAATGGCAGTATACAGCTAGGCCGAAGCCTGTGAATTCCAGTAGAGAACAGTTTACTGGATCAGTTGTTCTCAAATGTGAAACTACCCTAAGAGCTAACTGATATCTTTATTTTGCATTAACATTTTATTCACAATCTGTGGCCCATTTGTAAGAAAGTTGACATTTCATGTACGTAAACATCTATTTAGAGTCGTACCTTCGACTACATTACTGTGGACAAATAAGTTCAATAGTGCAAGTAAAGGCCCATGCTGCTTTTCATTCCTTGTAAATGACCTTTCATGTTGACACAGTTCTATTCATTTTATGTTTTTTCCACCTGCCTCCTCCTGTTTTTAATCTAACTTCTTTACTCGACACAACACATTTTGGATTTCCATTTATGTAAATTCTCGTCGGCAGCCTCCATTAACTTTCTTCGGAGGTGATTAGTCACAGCTGTGCTCAATCCTATATTAATGTAGTGTTACACATTAAATTTCATGAGGTAATGTACAACCTAACCTCAAGAAGACTCGCTATCAGCTTGAATCATTTATTTTACAACGTACCCCCCGCTTCTGCTGAGCGTGGTAGGCCTCCACGTTTCATACGCAATAGCCTCCGGCGAGTAGTCTGTCACAAATCAGCTGAGTCATAAAGTTCAGGAAAAAAAAAAAGTAAACAGAAAGGATCAAGAATGATGCGTCTAGAATTGTAAAGCGATGGACGGGCATATAATCTAAAAATGCAGTAATTGGACAAGGAGCTAAATTACCGAGAAGAATCCATTTGGGGCGATCAATGTTTAATATACAGTATGGAGCAGACGCCAACAGTATGGACATCTTTTCCACTTAAAAGCTACTGTAAACCTGCCATGACTAAGGCTCTTGGCTCGAAAGCCTTTGTCATATAACACATTGAGGATTTCTCTCAGATAGAGATATTTGGCGACGGGCGTACAGTCTCATTTGCAGAGATACAGAGGCTCATAATTATTCTGGTCATATTAGCAATAATTGGCAAAAAAAGTGCTGAGGGAATAGCTTCATTCCTGGACGCGTCGCCTCTGCCTTACGTCATCTTCTTGGCAGTTAGATTTATGGAAGACTGGAAGTACCGTACTTGCAGACACTAGGATTTACAAGGCCGCCTAAACAAACTGCAAAATCTGACAGGGGTTTTCCTCACAACCCGTTACAATAATTATTAAAGCCATGAATACTGATGGCCCCATCTACATTAAATCTAATTTATATCCAGCTAGTTGTACATGGCTGTCTGCTTTATGTGAAATTATATACATTGTAATCTGCACGTGTGACAGGACTCTTTGCCCACAGAGCAGAGCTGGGTTTTCCATTTGACAAAACTATACAAGTAATTCTGCTGCATTCTTTAAAGGAACCATACTAGAAAAAAGGACATGGCCCTTGAATACATCTCTTTGTGGAACGCTTTAAACCCCAAGTTATGTTCTACTCCCTCACTCCTTAAAACAGACATAGTAAAGTGCACGCTTTTAGGCTATGTTGGTTATATCCGTTGGATGTATAGTACACAGACTGGCTACACTGTGTACAAGAATGGGGGGACCCACTACATAGAATAGTGCACAAAGCCTACAATGCTTACAGAGGCCAAGAGGACTTTGTCCTGTTAATGGGGCCTACAGCTATGTTTGGCGGATGTGCTTTCCCAGCTCAAACAAAGAGGGAGATTTATCAAAACTGGTGTAAAGAAAAACCGGCTAAGTTGCCCATTGCAACCAATGAAAAAGAGTTTGGGAAAATGTAAGGTGGAATCTGATTGGTTGCTATGGGCCACTAAGCCAGTTTTCCTAAATCCATGTCTATAGGGGAGATTTATCAAACTGATGTAAAGAAAAACTGGCTTAGTTGCCCATAGCAACCAATCAGATTCCACCTTTCATTTTCCATAGGAGCTCTGAAAAATGAAAGGTGGAATCTGGTTGCTATGGGCAACTAAGCCAGTTTTCCTTTACACCAGTTTAATACATCTACCCTAAAGTCCTCACTGAAAGCGGAGTGAACACAATTTGTGATGAACGAAGTGAGCTTCTAATGTTACATCCAAAGTAGCTTGGTTCAAAACCTTGGATTAATACTGTACGAAGATCCATCTCCGTACAATATTAGAATGTATTGGCTCCGATGAGCCGAAGTTAGTTATTCGCGAAGCCCCACATGAATTCATTGAATAACTTCGGGAATTGATTTTAGAAGTGAAAAATTCTTTGAAAAGTTGAAAACAAACTCAAATTCAGTTCCGAATGGTACCTCGGAACCGAAGTCGAGTTCGGTTTCAAGTTTTAAAGTGGTTTTCAATAACCAAAGTTATTCAACTTTGTGAATAACTAACTTCGGCTCATCGGAGCCCATACTTTCTAATACTGTACAGAGAAGGATCTCCATATAGTATTAATCCGAAGTTTTGAACGAATCGCCTTTGGCTGTAACATCAGAAGCTCACTTTGCTCATCCTTGAACATAATCTATGTCAGAGACTTCTGAGGAACAAGAGACATTTATCAAAAATGCCAATCTTGAGCCCTGTGTGCCAGAGTGAGGTCCAGTTTATTAAGCGGCAGATATCCCTTAATAAATTAGTCACCTCTGTGGCAGGCTCATAATTATTCTGGTCATATTAGCCATAATTGGCAAAAAAAGTGCTGAGGGAATAGCTTTATTCCTAGATGCGTCGCCTCTGTCTTGCGTCATCTTCTTGGCAGTTAGATTTAGACTGGAAGTACTGTACTGAAACTGAAGTCTATGCCAGCTGCGTGATGGCGTAGGCTTTAGCCAGAATTTACACCAGTTTCTCATATGTAATAGTAAATCCTGCTAAGCCCTACCTTTTGCGATACTATAGAAAAGTGTCAAGAAGCTTAAAAAGTCACAAACTTACCGTGCTTTGTGGTTGTCCAATTTTTATAATCTCTCTTGTTACGAGGATCTGATGAAACTGTGACGATCACAGGTTGGACCTCCGGCAATCAGCTATAATCGGACAGGAAGTGGACAGTTTCCCCAACAGTGCCACCTCAGGAGACATGAAGTATTACACAGTTCTCCTTTAAATCGTTTGACTGGAAAATGCAGGGGTGTGTCAAGTCTAGAGATGAGCGAAGTGGAATTCGATCCGAATTTCAAGATAAATTCAATTCACCGCGAACCGAATTTCCTTGTGCTTCGTGGTAGCGAATCGATTTAACCTGAAATAATATTTAAAAAAATCATACTTACCTCCTCCATTAGCTTTTGATGGGCCGGCCGCCGCCACCTTGATTGAAGATCTCATCCGAAATCCCGGGCGGCGCAGCGACATAATCTCGAGCCGCGCAAGATATTCAAGCAAGATGGCAGCGGCTGGCCCATCACAAGCAAATGGAGGCAGTAAGTATGATTTAATTTTTTTATGTTAATTTTACGCTGTATTATGACTCTCAGATGCTGCGGTCATGGGGGTACAATGATGGAGGGGTACACAATGAGGGGTACAATGATGGAAAGCGGTGCTCTCTTTGCACCCGCTGCTTATTAAAAAAAAATGCGCTTTGTGACGTCACAAAGCAAATTATTTTGTAAAATTTGATGAAGCAGCTGAATCAAGATTTCCAAAACTTCGCTCATCTCTAGTCAAGTCCTTTAGGACAAGAGATGCTCCATGTAGTTAGTTGTTCTCTGGATAACTAATGAAAGTCCCCCCACCTCATATTATTAACTCAAAATGCCCTAATAGTTTATTGAAATGTAGGTTTTCTAATCCAGAGAACCATCAGACCTTAGACTGTATGACATATAAGCTAACAATAGCAGTGATCTATATCAAATGCAAAAATCCAGTGCCAAAAACATTAAGACGTCACATTTCTGAAGTTTTAGCTAGGAAAAAAGAAGTGGGATTCTCCTTTAAGGATAAAGAATGAATATATTGTAAGCTACTGCCTATACAAAATATAATACCTGCTGATATAATCATCCAAAAATAATAATGCTGCAGTATTAAATATGAAGCCAATGTAATATAGATGTTCTGCCGGGATGGTTATTTATTACTGCTGTCATTAAGTCCTAATATAATGTAATTAAATGCATCTAGTTAGTGGTTTGAGCCATCCGATGCTGAATCACCGCGGCATCACTCATTCCTGGGTTGTCTGCTGATAATGATGAGGAGTGCAGTCACTGCCATCAATCTTATGGGATTACACTCAATAAAATGCCTCTGGTTTGTATTAAATGTATTGTTAAATCGCATTGTGAGAAGCAAAACTCGTTCACCACCATTACCTTTAATAGCATGTCTACATAAAGGCCACATGTCCTGTCTGTATATAGAGATAGCTTCCACATATCCACAGTGGTGAAAAAAGATTCTGAAGCACTTTCTAAAGAAAAAAAACTTAAAATTTTCCTACTGATTCAGGTCAATGCTTGTATTTTTCCATAGGGGGCAGTATAATTGTAGATATGGAGCTTTAAGAATCCAATTTAGCTTTTCAATTTAGGGACTGGAAGTTCTTGTATTGTCACAGCCACTTTTCTGAGCATTACATAGTGTCCACATATCAATGGGCATTGATATGTTAAGTCCTCCAGAAAAAAGAAGCCAACTTGGATAGAATTCTCCCTTAGGGCATGGCTACATGCGGCAGAAATTCCGCTGCAGATAAGCTGTGGATTTTACCTTCTTTATTGCAAAGGGTGAAATCTGCAGCAAAAATACTCTGCATACATTGACATGCTACAGATTTAAAGGCTATGTTCACCTTTGGGAACAATTTTTTTTATTATTGCATTATACTCATTTTCAGCTAAAAATAATTTTTAATTGGTCTTTATTAAAAATATGAAGTCATTTTTTCTGTACAGAGCTGGCATGCTCTAGTAGCACCCTTTGGATTTTCAGTCTTTTCTGTCAGACCAGGAGCTGATGGACTCCTTATCTCTGCTCTCTGACATTCTAAATACTCATTATAGCTGTTCTTATCTTACTGATAAAAATGTGGCTCAAATAAGTGTTTATGACCATAGTCTAGAGATAAGGTTTATTAGATGACGGCACAAAGTGAAAGTGAAAGAACAAGTCACACAGCTAAAAAAAAAACTGTTAACCCTTGGTCACAGAACAGCTCAATATTTTAAATAAAGGCCAATTGGAAAAAGAAAAAAAATATATTTTTAGCCAAAAATGAATAACAAGCAATCATTAAAAAAATTGCCTCCAAAGGTATACATAGCCTTTAAAATTAGCAACACAGGTCAATGTGCACTTCAAAATCTTTCTGCAACATTTGGATGGTATGTACTAGGGATGAGCGAACTTTTGAAAAGTTCGGTTCGGTTCGATTCGGTGAACTTTCGTGAAGTTCAGATTCGTACGAACTGAACCTAAAACGAACCTTGCTATAACGGCTGAATAATTGCAGCTACAATAGTGGGAGTCTGATAGGGTATAGTTTCGTTTAGTTGCAGTTGCTATTACAATGAAAAAAGTGGAAAAAATAGTCGTCGACAGCCAGGTCGACAACATTTGACAGCATTGAAGATGTCCGCTGGAGCAGTCCATGTCATGCCAGAGCACCAAAAACACACGTTAGATTGTGGCACCAGCCCAAGAATAGGCTGCGTTGAAGTCGATGCGGTCTCAGTGACATCACAGGTCAGAAGAAAGACAGGCGTACCATTTAATTAGACCTTGTGCACCCCAGAACAGGTACACATTAACCAAGGTGTAAGTGATTACACGGGACATAGGACACAAAGTGCAAGTTGGCAACACCGGCAGCATTGCCTTGGACCCAGTAGGGTGGAAAACAGACATTTGACAGTGGAACCAGCAGCAGTAATAGTACTGTATTGGACCCAGTATGGTTGAGAACAGACAACTGACTGAGGAGGAGGAGGCAGCAGCACTTGATAGCACCCAGGCCAGTACAGTTGAGAACAGACAATTGACGGAGGAGGAGGCGGCAGCACTTGATTGCACCCAGGCCAGTATGGTTGAGAACAGACAATTGACGGAGGAGTAGGCAGCAGCACTTGATTGCACCCAGGCCAGTATGGTTGAGAACAGACAATTGACAGAGGAGGAGGAGGCAGCACTTGATTGCACCCAGGCCAGTATTGTTGAGAAGAGACAAGTTGAGGAGGCAGCTTCAGCAGTTCTTGATTGCACCCAGTATGTTTCCAAATAGACAACTGACGGTGGGGGCATTAGTAGGAGCAGTATTCTTTTGGACACAGAAGGGCCTAGTACAGAAAACTGAAGTTGGAAGCTAAGAATATGCACGCTTGTAAAAATCAGTTTTTATACATGACAAAATGTTGATGTAGAGTTCAGCGCAGGACAGTCAACGTTAAAAAAACCCTCTAACATTACAGCTAGTCTAGTAGGATACGGATACGGTTAAATAGACAGACAACCTCACCCACAGAATCCATGAGGTGAAGAAAGGACATTTAAAAAGGCACAGATTCAAGAAGGCTTTACGCCAGTTCCATTATCCAAAAATACTTGTCCAATTTTCATGAAATGGACACCTCACTGGCACTCGCTTTACAAATTGACGCAACTACTCTGGTGTCAAACCTGTTGAATCTGGGTCTATGGCGGTTGGCGAGACATATGTATATATCTTTGTTACACCAGTTTAATGTCCTAACCGAGTGCAGCGCCCAACCCAATGGATGTATGCTTTTGTGTTTTTTGAGTAATAATCCCTTGTATCCTGGTCTATTATGTGAAAAAAGTACAGTTTTCCTTGCCATAAACACATACCCTAAAGAGAACCTGTCAGTGGCTCTGAACCCCCGTAAACTGCCTTCACCAGTCTCTAGGGAGACTTTATAAATAGAGATGAGCGAGTAGTGTTCGATCGAGCTGGTATTCGATCGAATACTACGCTATTCGGCGTACTCGATTTCGTTCGAGTATAACGGCGATGGCGCACTTAGAATTCGTTTCCCCTCCCACCTTCCCTGGCGCTCTTTTTCCACCAATCACCATGCAGGGGGGGTATGACAGGCACGCTGAGCACGCTGAGCACGCTGGCAGCGCGAAAACGGCGTCTACATGGATTGGCTGGAAAAACCATGTGACCTCGAATATTAAAAACTCAGCTCTTCCTGCTCGTACGCATATGCTGCGTGAACTTAGTCAGGGACAGAGGCTGGAGAAGGAGAAGACAGGGTTTTAGCTGTTGGACAGGCAGGAGCGTGATTAAAGCCCTTATCAGGGCTACTATAGTGGCAGTACAGTGATAGCTTTACTACAATATAGACTTTACAGAGAACGGCTGCTGTATTCAGGGATAGCTGCTGGAGTAGGGACAGAGAGAGGCATTAGTGGTGTATTAGGTGCTCTGCTACATACCAAACTATATTTGGCACTATTGCTGTGTACTTGACTAAATAATATATAGGCCTTTATATTGGCCAACTGTACTGTGCGTTTCTTCTTTGCAAACTAATATGAAATACCTGGTGTTATGACCCACCGTCTGAACAGTTTAGTACACGGCTGTGTACTTGAACTATAAACTATATAGGCCTTATAATGGCAACTGTACTGTGCGTTCTCGCTTGCAACTAAATTGAAATAACCTGGTGTTATACCGCGCACCGTCTGAACCAGTTAGTACACGGCTGTGTACCGTTGAAACTATAAATATATAGGCTTATAATTGGCAACTGTAACTGTGCGTTCTCTTGCAAAATAATTGAAATACCTGTGTTAATACCCACTCGTCTGAACAGTTAGTACACGGGCTGTGTACCTTGAACTTTAAAATATATAGGCCTTATAATGGCAACTGTACTGTGCTTTCTCTTGCAAACTAATTGAAATACCTGGGTTAATACCCACCGTCTGAACAGTTAGTACACGGCTGTGTAACGCTTGAACTATAAAATATATAGGCCTTATAATTGGCAACTGTACTGTGCGTTCTCTTGCAAAATAATTGAAATACCTCTGGTGTTAATACCCACCGTCTGAACAGTTAGTACACGGCTGTGTACCTTGAACTATAAAATATATAGGCCTTATAATTGGCAACTGTACTGTGCGTTCTCTTGCAAAATAATGAAATACCTGGTGTTAATACCCCACCGTCTGAACAGTTAGTACACGGCTGTGTACTTGAACTTAAAATATATAGGCCTTATAATTGGCAACTGTACTGTGCGTTCTCTTGCAAATAATTTTAAATACCTGGTGTTAATACCCACCGTCTGAACAGTTAGTACACGGCTGTGTACCTTGAACTTTAAATATATAGGCCTTATAATTGGCAACTGTACTGTGCGTTCTCTTGCAAACTAATTTTATACCTGGT